>CAMXCT020002502.1:0-550000 GCA_947184155.2 Cladocopium goreaui | reverse complement strand
AGTTGGTCTAGCTGCATCAATTGGGGGTTCGGCCATGAAATAACATATTTACGTATATATATATACCGTATATATATATATATCCGTATATATTGTCAACTGCTGTTACTTCATCAAATATTCAAGTTGTGTCCGTGAAGAAAATAGTCCCAAGACTTGGCCAACTTGGCACCTCAGTCTCGGCCAAACGTCGTTCTGCGGTGTCACAAAAGCCCTGGATCTCGTTGCACCTTGGATGTGCATTCCATGCATTCCATCACAGCCGCCACAACCGCTAGCCGCTAGCAACCATTGAGATCCACTGAGTTATGCCGCAATGCCAAGTTGTAACCATGGAAGATATGGAAGATATGGAAGATATCCACCGCCAAGTCCCAAGGCACTGCTGTTGCAAGCCGTCCACTAGTCCCAGCCCTGCCACAGTGGCGCAGTGGCGGATGCTGCGGAAACGACCTTGCTGCATTTCAGAAGAACGAGCTGAACGAGCTTGTGGAAGATATGTAAGAACAAAGCAGAATGGAAAGGAATGGAAAGGAATGGAAAGGAATGGAAAGGAATGGAAAGGAATGGAAAGGAAACAGCTGATTGACTGCTTGAGGATGATCAATCCTTGCTGTTCCATGTGCTTCTACTTCTTATCAACCAAGCAGCGAACGAGCAGACTCATCTTTGACTTTGGTCATATGCATATCAAACATATCTGCTTTGCTCAGCATTGCAAAAACAGAATCAGTATTTTGTTTTTTTTGTGACCCAAATTGCCAAACAGAATCTTCGGTCGCTCAAAGCCACACTGGGATCCCTGACACTCTGCCAAGGCCAGTGTCCATGCCTTGAGTCACACTGTGTCAGAATCACAATGAAAGCTATATGCATCATGAAGCATCATGAAGCTATAAAATGCTATAAATGCAATCTTAAAGACTGTATGAATGAAAAATAGTTACAGCTTTCAGCCCATTGGTCAGCCCAAACTTCAAGTCTTGATCAAGCCCTGAGGGAACATCTGAGACCCTCCAAAGGCGTTCAAACCTTCAAGATCCTCAAGGCGAGCTGCTCGCAAGCGGGGCAAGACATCCTTCAGAAGGGTTTCAGGAGAGGGTGCCGAAGCTAGCTCACGCCAAATGGCAGGATAATTTTCTCGTGTCCTGCAGGGACAGGTCTGGTGTAATTCATCTGCCACCGCTTTCAATGTATGTTCCAAAATGGAAAGCCAAATGCAAGTTTTCAATGCCCGGATATCAATTCTTTTCGAAGAGCTAGGAACTTCTCCAACGTTTGACAGCGAACAGAGTCCGCCAGCATTCCTGAAATCCCCCATCTGATACACAGCAGCTCTGTCTCTGAAGCATCGTCATAATACCTAGTCATACCTAGTCATACCGAGTCATACCGAGTCATACCAAACATCAGCCTGTGCCTGGTGGCGCCCTTGTCACGGGACACCAGCCAGTGCTGGGTGAAGTCACCACCTGCAGGTCGTAACCCGGCCCGGCGCTGACTATGTCTAAAGTCTGAAGTCTAAAGTATTCTATAAGTATTCTAAAGTGCCAAAGTTGCCAAAGTGCCAAAAAGTCAAAGAAACTCAATGAAGCTCCAGTGGTCGCTTGCTCCAGGCTCTCAGTTTCCCACCTTTCTCTGATGCTTCCAGAGCCAAGGCCGAGGTGAGCTCATTCACCACAGAGGAAGGAGCTTGATCCTGCAAGTCCGCATGGCCACATGGAGCATGCAAAGGTGCCGTTTCTGGAAGGAAACTCGGAAACTCCATGTTTGCTACTTGTGGAGGCCGATCGCAACCGAAGTCTCAGGGTGTTACATGCAAGTCCCTTAGTTCGATATACTACCATTGCTCGTCCTACGTCGTCATGAAGCAGTCAAAAAATCTCGCAAAGGCCTTCATATCCTCTTTGGCCACAGTTGTCTGCGATGGCACATCTGCGACAGCCTAACAGCCAAGATGGTCACAGCCCATGGGGTGCGTGAGTCAGAATCTACACCATCACTCATCACACTATACTTCACTATATCGAATCAAATTTCTGCACAACACAAGCTTCCCGGCCATGACAAGTTCAATGAGCTCGGCTTGTGCGCTGTACTTCTCTGAGTCGAAACGATTCAGCCAATAATTTGCGACCTCGCAAGGTATGGAGAAAACTGGCCATAGTAGGGTCTGATAAAAACACTCCGGGCCAGTACATCTAGAATCCTCGAACTAGCAGAGTTGGTTGGGGTTTAGAGTCCAACCCAATCAATCCTGGATTCAACTCCAACTTGCCATTCTACATCCAGTCTGTGATCCACAAACCCTGACGTCCCTCTGACCTTCTTGAGATCTGGCTGCTTTGCTCGAACAGCGCGGACCAAGGGTCCCTTTCCGGAAGGGCCACCACCCGGCAAGCGGTTCCTTGGCTATTTGGACCCGCAGATTGACAGAAACACTGGAGATCCATTAGAAAATATTAGAAAGAAACACGCGACTCGATTGAATCCATCAAAGATTTGTTTCTGAAATGTCAAAGACAGGCGCAAAAGAATAGATAAGTATTATACGAATGACACCCAGGGCCCAGTTCAGCATGTATATTTCAAAGGAAGGGACCCTGCCATTTCAGCGCAAAATGGATTCATGGCTAGAATGCACCAAGATACGGTCCCTCCATCTCTGGTGCATCCGCCATCGCGCACCTGTAAATGATCCCTCTTTGGATGTGTGCATGGCTATGTGTCATCCATCCCCAATGAATCTGTTGATGAGTTGGTTCGCCACCTGTGAGGTAAGCCTTGCCTCCCACACCCCGCCAATGCCCTCACCACTTCATCGGACTTGGCTTGGCACTCGTGAATTCGCTTGGGTAAGTGGACCGGTCGGGGGAGTGGCGGGGACCACAACACTTTGAGACAGCTAGAAATTGCTTGAGCAAAGAGCAGCAGGGCAAGGGCTTGTCCTCTCATTTAATCAACGATATTACATGACTTGACATTATGATTGCACTGCTATCAAATGATCGGACTGCTGTCAATCTGCAAATGCTGTCTGAGGTTTTATTGAGGTCTGCTCCTCAATTCCTGTGGCATACCAACAAAACCAGTGAGGCCCCCACTCCCGTAGCTGTGAGCTGCTGTGTATGCGGCGCAAGGAACCTGCTGAACAGTATCACACTCAGCGGTTGGTAATGGGCATGTATCCTCAAAAAACTCGAAAGCAAGATTGTGAGGAGTCAGGAAATTAGGCAAACAAAATTTAGGCGTGTCCAAAATGAATGCCCCAAAAAAAACCTCCTGAGATTCCCGGCGCATCAGCGTCGCTAAGAGCCTCGGTAGTTGCTCCGAGCTCTCCTTGCTGAGGCGCGCCAAGGGCTCCTCTTCAGGCCACGAATCACTGAAAACTATAGCTGATGGAAAGCCACCAGGGTCCTCCATCTGTCCAAACAAAGGTTGGGAGCAAAATAAAGCAAATACTGAGAGAACCTGAAAGAACTAAAGCAACCAGCCAGAAACTGAGAGGGAGGTTAAGTGTATACGGTTTGACATTCTGGCTCCTTCGTGCGCAAAAGAAGATAGGTACTATGTCACATTATGTCACTATGTCATCTGAACTCAGGAAAATGAAAATGACATGTTAACATAACGTTTACGTTCGGATCAACAGCGAGCACGCGCAAGCTGCTATTTGCCTCAATAACCCGCAGGTAGCGGGCATTCCAACCTGGCCAAGTGACTCTTGCAAGGCTTGGAGCAGAATGTTTAGAGGAAACTGCTTTCCTTGCAGAGTAAGTTGAAAAACCCTGCTTGTAATTCTGGTGAATTGTGCAGGAAAACCATGAAGGCTTTCAGGGAGACTTTCATCTCTGACAGAGGGCAACTATGTTTGACCAAAGCCAGTTGTCTTTGGTTAGACTTGTTCAACACAATCAGTAATCTCGCATGCTTGTCCCAGAAGACTTACTCAAGGCCAAGCATGCAATTCAAGGCCAAGCATGCCCTTCCCGTCTGACACCTCTTTTGTCCAAACCTCCCAACGTGGTTCCCTGGATGTCTCTTCAAGCATATTCAATGCTCTTCAAAGTTCTGGGACAGGGCCCGACATGCAGCAACTTTCTACACGGCCAAAGGCACCCTTGTATTGCCAGAATTCACAGCGGCCACGTGCCACGGTGCCACGGTCCCGTCTAGACACCACTGGTGATATTTGGAGAACTGGTTTGCCTGAACTGAACGAATCATTGGTATCATTGGTAGTGGTCACACTACTGGCACCTGAAATTACAAGCGAAGCAATGGAGTGTCTGATCTTGACATCGTGACTGAATGATAAGAAATGTGGTCGCCTTCATGTCCTCTGCATTTGACGAATAAGATGCTGAGGCCGCGCTGAGAAAACTTGAAGTGCATCGCAAATTGCGTGTCGCGAATTCGATGAGCACCAGAACTAGCGCTCGAATCACTAGGGTGGTGACCAAACCCACAGCACCACCTTCAAGCCAAGGCCATCAACTGCAAGCGCATCTCCTGGGAATGACTTCAAATTTGGTTTCCAGCTGTGATATGTCCGAACGAAGAGCCGAAGCATTGAATGGCGAAGACTAAATATTAAAGGTAAAGTATCCATCAAGTCGTCCAGGTCCATGCTCTCAAATGTGATATTGATATGTTCACGCAACACTGCCACAACGCAAGATGATTTTTTCACCAGGAAAGCGAAGGATTGCTGCAGGAAGATCCAGTTGTGTTGTTGCACCTGCTGCATCGATTTCAGCTCTGGAGTGCCGGAATCCTGCCACATTAGACCAGGCAGGTGCCCAATGGCCATCAATGGCCCAATGGGCAAGCTACTTTGGATTCATTCTGACATTGCTGACATCATCAACAAAATCTAAGCGCCAGCTAGTCACCAGTTCCACCAGTGAATGCCACTTGCCACTGTGAATATCTGCCACCTCTTCAATGTGATGTGGTATCTTGAGACTGGACCATCGATTGTAATCCCGGTGTTCTTTGCAACTTGCGCCTGCATCAAAGCGGTTGCCTGGCACATCAATTGTCATGGATGAGAGCCAAGAGGTACAAAGCAGATTGCATTACAATTCGACGAAAGTGTTTGTGGTCCAATCAGTTTCGGAAGACAAAATGGCAGACCTCTCCTTCTATTTGGATCTGCTGGGCGTTTCAGTACAGTGAACCAACTATAGAATTGATCTTTTCATTCGTTAGAGGGGTTGTGGCCACGCTTATGCAACAGTCTTGAACGGACTCCAAGTGAATCCACTCAAATCTCATCATCCAAGTAGGGCCTTCTGTAGGAATTGGCGGCCGCAGGAGTGATCTCCTCAGCAGAAATATCAATGAGAGTCCTCTACTGGTTGAAAAGCCTTGAGACCCATCGTTCCCTAGCATCCCACCTAGAAAAGTATATATTCAAATGGGAGCCTCCACGTTCAATGGTGGGACAGAATGCCGACCCCGCATTCATGTTGGTGCCTGCTTGTCAGTTTGAAACTAGTCTGTAGTCAGCAAATCATCCCCACCGTCCTGTGTCAAGAAGCTTGGCTCCTGCAAGTGAAGCACACAACGGGAGCCCAAGAGTCAGCAGCTTGACTCCGACACGCGCAACTATGCTGAATGACAATGATTCAGCGACTGAAGCACTAACATCAACGGCCTAAACAGGCTGAAAGTGCCACGTTGTTACATTCTCAAAGACATGTCTGAGAGTGAAAACTCCCACTGGAAACAGCTTCCTACTATTGAGAGGAGCTGGTGTCTGGGGACTTGAAATTTGAGTCCATGCTAAGACCCCAAACCAATGCCATTCTCAAAACACATTGCCTTGCGCATCAACGCTGCTACTTCCCACTGTACCCGCTTGGCATGGCGTACCTGCATTCCATACAGTGGCGGCCAGCCACAAGGACTCCAAGTTGGGAGCCTGCAGGATAGCAAACAACAGGGCAAATCAACAGCTTCCCCAAATCAATTCCTCACGTTCCTATTTTAGGCAACCTCAAAGACTTCTCAGCATTCCCAAACCATGAATATGCCATAGATCAAGATCAGCATCAAAACAACTAGCTGGCTGAAGTGAGAACCCTTAATGATGCCAACGAAATACAGGATCAAATCTTAAACCAATAAGACTGTTGGGCGAAAACCTGAGCTGAGTACCTTTTCCCTTCAACATGTCAGTTATTCCACCGCTCTTCCGCCGATGCCCAGCTCTGTGTTTGCCACTGTGGCAAGACTTTCCAGCTCCAAAGCCACCACCCATCCATCCACCTCTGTCTGCATCTCTTGCAGCCTTTGGACTTCCTGAAGCGTTGGAGGCAGCTGGAGGTGGGGTGCATCTTTCCTCCGTTTCAACGCACCAGATCGCCTTTATCGAATGCATCAAAACATATGAAAACGCAATCCAACAGATCCAACAGATCCAACATCAAATCCCCACAGCACCTGCAGGGCTTCGGCAAAATGGCCATGTAGCAGCAGCAAACGGAGGCATTCACGGCCAGCAGCTGCAGCTGCAGCAGCTGCAGCAGCTGCAGCAGCTGGAGCCTCACGACCATCGACCCAGGTCTGCCAGGTCTGCCAGGTCTGCCCCAGGTCATCCCTGTGGCGCACCTTGGCATCAAACTGGTGGCCTTGCAGAATCTGAATGGTCACCTGCGGGTGGGCCTCCAAAGCAGCCTTGGCTACAAGTCTTGCAGACTCTCATTTTGTCATTCAATGTCATTCATTGTCATTCATTGTCATTCATATCGTGTTTGTCTGGTATTGTAGTTGTTGTGGTACTGATTACTGATTTTTGTGCTAGCGATTGCTGATTGAGGTAGCAGGAAATTGAGCAGTTAAATGTTGGAAAATGTGGCAAAGCCACGCAAAACCCATATCGAAATATTCAGAAAATATCAAGATTGTAAGGCACCGACCCAAGCACATTTCAAGGATGAAACAACTTGACCCAATCGACCTGCCGCTGCTGTTTTGCTGGTGACGTCATTCTTCCTGCTGCGCATTGTGTATCTCTCAATATTTGCTAGAAGGAATCAGGTAGCACTCAAAGGGTTTCCATAACCTAATGCAGCATGAACCGCACCAACGTGCACGAAACATTTCCTGGGTACACAAATGGAAGAGATTGGTTGCGCATGGCAAGGGTTAAAAAAATGCAGCATGAACATTCCCACATGTACCATCAACATGCAGAGATGTCCTTGAAAGTTAGCTAGAAGAAACATCATCAACTTTGTTCCTTCAGTTGAAAGCCACTTCCCGGGCTCACCACCCATCTGCCACACTTTTCGGCGAGCCTGCAGCTTCAGCTTCCAGGTCTCTGAGTTGCTTCTCCACAGCTGTCACAGTTCCAATTTCCAATGCAGCCAGGCCTGCTGCGAAGGAAAACGACTGAGAAGATGAGGAACTACTTCTTGGGTATGTCAGGGATGCCAAGTTGCAAAGGACTGGTCTTGCTTCAAGCATCTCCGAAAGTGTGATGAAATTTGATCATCAGTTCCACTCCGCAATCCCATGTGTTGTCTATTTGAAGGTGTGCTCGCCTCTGCGAATCCAATCCAAGGCCTCCTCACACAAACTGCTCGCAGTCTCACGATTCTGGCGTTGAGGCTCTGCACGCAGAAGTGCCTAGCGCTGGGCAATGATACGGTAGAGATCGGTAGAGTAGGAATGGCTGAACTGAATGCCTATGATGTACTGCAAGTCTGAAAACTGAGATTTGGATGGTCCAAAAGCTACGCTGCACAAAATTGCCGTTGGATGCTATTGTGCATCCATTCGTCTGTCAAAATCTGGCAGTTTCCGGTGTGATGTGCAGCCCAGACCTGCGCAGCAGAAGCACACTGCACTGCTTTGTCTTCTCCAAAAGGCAGAAGCTCAGCTGTCTCCTTGCAGCACTTGGAGTCCCAAAGATTTTGGCCACAGCTGAAACGCCAAATCTGGAAGGGAATGATAATGTAAAACATGACTGAATAAATCAACATAATCTGCGTATACAATTAACATGTGGCCCAAAAAAAAAAACTTCCTTGTCATACTCATGACACCAAATCTGACACAGGAAAATAGGACAGGTTCTCTTTCCCTGCCACAAAACCTGCCCTTGACGGCCTGCATCAACTTGGCACAAAGACGCCAACTTTGGCTTTGGACACAAGCTTGAGCCTGGGTCACCAGCAGCTGCCGCAACCAAATCTTCTGATCCTTTGCGACATGAGGATACCAACATTCAGCATTTGCTGGGCAGGTCCGGTTTGATCACAATATCTTAAAGCTAGTTCCAGCATCAAAACAAACAACTTTCGATAATAATCCTATAAAATCTATAAGTTAAGCCAGCCATTCATTCCAACCCCTGTCCTCTTGCAGCGCAATGTCTTTAACCCGCTCCATAGCTTTGATCAAGTGCTGTGGCCCTAAATGGCTGGCAGCCTTGCGTGGCTCAGGCGCGGTGTTGGGATCCGAATCAACCACATCCATCAAGCAAGGCAAGGCCTCCAAGTACATTTGAAGCACGCTTGCGGAACATAGAGCTGAACTCTTCTCCTGTGACTGGATCTAAGATGATTTTTCAGATGATTTAAGATCAATTGCGAATTCATCCATGGGTTGGATGGCAACATCAGTTATGCACTTGGGGCTCGGCACCAAAGGAGTGAGGAAAAATATTTCAGTCAGACAGCTCAAGCTCGAACCTTGCCTTCCCGTCTTCACAGCCATTCTCTCCCTACACTTTTCTGAATAAATTGAATAATAATGTTGCGTACCGCAGTACTGCATGCTGCGCATGCTTTATAATTTTGCCCTATGCCTCTTCTGCAAGCTTGAGAAGGAGATCCAGAATCACCAGGTGCTGCTGGGAGATCTCCAGACTTTGCAATTCCCGCACCACAAAAATGACCTCCAGCCAGCAAGTTCATGTTTTCGATTTACCAAGTCAGAGTGCCACACTCTTTCAAGTCCTTGGTGAGGTATGACTTACCAGTATAGACAGTACATCGACTTAACTTCAGATCAAAGGCCACGGGTAAAAACATTGGCGATTCTGACCTCGTTGGCTGTCACCTTCACCTCTTTCTGCTTCATCTTCTCCACCACACGCTGCACGGTCAAAGCTTCGCCGCGTACCTCAGCTGCTGGATGCTTCTTATGCCAGAGATGGCTGATTTGTGGGACAAAGTGGCCTAAATGATCGAGTGTCATCCAAGTCATCTGTGCATCTATTGAACAGGATTTTCATGCCGGACCTGGCTTCAGCTGTTTCCAGGAAACACCAAATCCACTACCTACGGTAGCAATCGGTAGCATTGGTACTGGGCTTCACACAGCCGCATCTACCAGCAGCAGCAGATTGCTGGACACATCGTTGGAGCAATGCTTCAAGGCGGCTTCAAGGCATCGCCGACAGTTGTTTCCATCGCCTCAATGCAGGAGATAATGCAGGAGATCAATCTGTTTGAATTCCTTCAAAGGGGCAATAAGGGCAATATGTCGATATCTGGTGATGAAGCCCTTGTGGTGAATTCTATGCATCACGTAGTCGTTGGAAGTGATCGTTTCGATGTTTCTTTCTGAACAAATGTTGATCCAACGATCTGACCAAAGCTTTGCAGTTTATCAACATGGAGTAGTAGCAGGATTTAAACATATTGAGAGACTCCAGCAGCACAAACATCATTGAATCAACGCTGGCAATTCAAGCGTTTTCTGATGCGTTCTGTGCTGAGCAACACCTCTCTGCACAAACAAGGTATGAGAAAAAGATTCCCAAACAGTGCGCATCTTCTCTCAAGACAAGCATAAGCCTTCCAGGGATTTCCACAGCGCTTCAAATTGAGATTCCCAGCCCAGGGTGTGATGGCAAAAGGCCATGGCTCGCCATAGAGGTGCTTCTGGAAGGAAGGAGAGGGCCTTCTGAAGCCAAAGCAAAGCTTCCTAGCGAACTTCGCAATGCGAATTTGGCTGAAAAGACCTGCGCGCCACCCTGTTTGTACAAGATGATATGGCACGCCCGATCTATGTATATATATATACACATACACAGACATACATACCCAATATATGGTAGGATTATATATACAGGTGTCCACCAAAAATTAAAGCATCAAGCGACCACACAGATTCACTCTGTCCTGAGGCTTCAAGGTCCGCGCAAGGTTCCACAATAAATGCCCCACACCAACCACCGCATCTTCAAGATTCCGCGCCTCAGCCGCGCAGGAAATGGCTGGGATATGGGAACCTTTTGTCACAGCGACTCTCAACACCTCAGGTACAATGGGGGGTAAAAATGGCAACTTAAGGGGTAAAATTGCCAGTTTACCCTATGGCTATGTGTATCATGTACCTACGTATACTACGTTGGAGCAACCCTGTTTGTTGGGTCCCAATTGTCCCAAGGGTGAGATGCGTTCCATGACAGACGGCCTCATCAACCCATGCACAAAGGGTGTCCACTGCGAACTCCTCTCATGAACGTTGAGAGCAAGAAAAACGAGAAAGCAACAGCCAGGGAAATTCCACGACTTGTTCCTCTTCTTCGACAATCAACCTATAAGTGAGGAGTGATTCGTCCCGGCGTTTATAATTGACTCGCAATGCAATCATGCTCACATCAACTCTGTCATAAATTTGATGCATTCGTTCATTCACACCTCTAGCGGTTGGAAATGGATGGAAATGGTATGAAAATCAGCTGTGTCCACTTCAGTGCAACAATCTTTGAAATAGACCCGGATTGTTCCTTGTCGGCTGGGGTAGCCTCACTGCACATGACCTCCTCTACGCGTGCAGCCAGCATCTGACAGAGGTGCAGGAGGAAAGACATGCCACTACTGCCTTGCCTGGTAGAACCATTGGTCAAAACAAACATCTAAATCTGCAGGCACGCCGCCACAAAGCCTGAGCCCCAAAGAGTCGCAACTCACGCTGCTCTTCTGCGTCAAGGCTGCGACGGCGCAAGCGCTGCAGACCTCATGGCATAAAGTTTTGTTCTAGGGACAGAACGAAGAAATTGGCAGTCCAGCATTGTACAAATGAAGCGGATCTTTGCAAGAACTGCAAAAAGACTCGAGCGAGTCGTGCACATCTGCTCTTGTTGAAGCGAGTGGTGTTTCCAATCATTGTTTCAAGAGCCATTTGTGTCAGCAGTGCGTGCAGAGTGTCCGGGCATTTCACAAAGAGCCGATCAAAACCAGACTCTGCTATGACTCGGCCTACAGAATGGCAAAAGAATGCAAAAGAATCAAAACGGTGCACTGGGCCATGTCATATGGCTCCGGAAGGTCAAGAGATCCTCCAAACCTGTTGCTTCACTGCGCAGGTGAAACTGGACTCTGAGGTTCCCAGCAGGTCTCGATGCAATCAGCCAATGTGGCCCTCTTTTGGGACATCAAATCCAAGCTCAACTCTTGGAGCTCAGTGGGATCTTGGAGGCACTCCTTGCCAGGTTCAACGGACATGGCGATGTTCCAAGCGATAGTTCAGTTGACCCCGGTGCCTTGGCACAGAGGACTTTCAGAAGGATCTTCAGGGATCTTGCTCGACCTTTGACGCTGAATTTCTAAGGTCCTTCTGATTCGATTTGACATCGACTAAAACATCTAAAGTAAAAACCAATCACCTGAATAAAACTGCAACTGAAAAAAAAAAACATAACAAAAGAACGGATGAGTCGGATGTGGCTTAGTCTACCAAAATATACCCAGATCATCATTCTCCTGAGAGTCCCAACCAGTTGTCTCACTGAGTTCCATGGTCAAAACCTTTCGCGCTTGAGCCTCTGCTTGCGGCAGATCTTTCAGCTCCAGCAGACCTCGTTGGTGTGGCAATTTCCACCACGGGGTGCAGGACGGATCTATCGCCATCCCAATGTGGCCTCACTCTTTTGGGCCTAAATTTACTAAAGGTCCTAGCAGGAAACTGAAGAACTGCTTGTCTGGGTCTGGTCATATTCAATTTCAAGATTGAAGAATGACTGTCCATCTGCACTTCCACAGAATCTAGACATTTGTTCAAACGCTTGTATTCAAAGTTATGGCTGGATCGTTATCCACTCACTCTGCCGGCAAAGACAAAGTGATGGTCACAGGAGCAAAAAAACTCCATCTCTGTCCAAGACAGTTTTTCTATGGTTTTCTTACAGTATCCAGAACTTCTGCCAAAGTGCAAAGGCTCCTTTGCCGCAATACTTCCGCTACGGTCGCTTTAGACCCAAAGGGCCGCAAGGATTTTGGACCTGCTTCCAGAATGCCCAAATCTATCCAAATATTGAAAAATATTGCAAAGATTACAGTACAGCACGTAGATCAGCTTAGAATTTCTGCAATCTATGCATCTTGCTTCATGGACTGTATCAAAGCCAAGCCTTCAAGGTCCAGGTGATTGACAAGCTCCAGCGCAACTTTCATCTCTCCTGTATGGAAGACTTTCGAGCGCCAGGGCTCCGGCTGGGAAAATGAAGGGAAAATTGCAAGTGCCAAACTCTCAAGTCAAAGGCCTTTGGCCTTTCCTATGAAGACGCATTCTCACAGGAGGCGCGTTGTGCATTTGGTCTGCAGGAAAGCTTCAAAAACATGTCCTACCTCGCTCTCGTAGCAGTACTATGGCTTCTGCTGCCTTCCAGCTTGTCTGCTCAGGCCTGTCATGAGCCAAAAACTGTCGTGAAAGAAACCCAAAGATGCCGTCCCATGTAGTGATGAGTTTCCGGCCACATCCAACCGCTTCAACAACTCTTCTCCAGAACATCAAGAACACAAATATGAACGCATATGAACGCTATTCTAAAATCCCGTCCAAAAAAGTCCGTGATGTCAGAACCTGTGAAGCCCATGCGCCCCTGAGTCTGCTAGTGACCAGGTTTCAAGCATCAGCAAGGCAGCAACAGCAATCTCTTTTCCTTGGCACAGTCTTTGCATCTTGCTTTTATGCGACCATGGATACAGCCACAACAGACTTTGCAGTTCTGCTTGAGCTTTCCATGTGGGCACGCCTTGCAAATGTTGCAGCGCTGCTTGAGCTTTCCATGTGGGCACGCCTTGCAAATGTTGCAATGGTATTTGAGTTTCCCATGCTCACAACTGATACACTCTCGGCACATATCCTTTCGCCTGCCATGAGGGCATGCAGGCGTGCAAGACATGCACCTGCTCTTGAGCTTACCATGTGGACAAGGTACGCACAAAGAGCATGTTCGTCGAAGCCTTCCATGAGGACAGCTGTTGCACTTGCCACAATTTTGTCGTAGGAGACCATGAGGACATCCACTGCACTTCTTACAGGATTCGCGGCAGAGTCCATGTGGGCAAGCCGGTCGGCACCGTCCATCAGGGCAACTCTTGCAAAACCTGCAAAGCTTTCTTGCCTTGCCATGTTCGCAAGCACTGCAAATGCCACAATGTCCACTTTCTTTGCCGTGCTCGCACTGAAGCGGAACTGGTCCTTTGCGTCTCTTCGGTTTCACGATTTGCTTGGTTATCTTGGTTGTATCCAGGACAGCCAAATCCTGCAGTGAAGCCATTTGATTCTGAGGTGGTAGCTGTGTTTGGCTACTTGTTGTATCAGAATCTGGAGCCCCGTTGCACGCACCAACAATCTGAGGCGGTCCGCCATCATCAAGCTTCGAGCACAAACGAGTCCACTGCTTGGGGGCTAGCAGCTCTGTCTGGGATCTACCATTCAATTTGCTGACAAGATTTCTGAGGTAATCCAGTACAGCTGAGAACTTGCCGTCTTGCTGGTCCACACGGGTCAAGCAAAAAATGACAATTCGCCGAAGTCGAAACTGTAGATTTCCTTGGTCATGGCATAGAATGCAATGTTAAACCGTTTAAAACCGTTGCATTTGTGCCACATCATTGCTTCACCAAATGATTCTTGTCCCTCAGAAACCTTGATGAAGTATCAAGAATGGTGTCATTTATGGTGAGGCATTTGGATTTGGACCGGGTCTTTTTCAAATTACGTGAGTTTTTTGGACTCTGGGACGGCTTCGACATGCGGCCAAGCTGCGATCCAGTGTTTGTTCTGAGTCTGGATCCAATGGTTCTTGTTGGCCTTGATGACACTCCGCCTCCCTTTTCAATCGTGGAGGTGTGAGCGCAGCAACTGCTCTGCGAAAAATGGATTCAAGCCGATTGGTCTCAACTTCTCTCTGATCACCCGAATCCTCAACTTCATCCTGAAGTTGCAGCTCTGCTTCCAAACCCTCCACAAAAGAGCAACGTTCACCGCTGCTTTTGTTCCTCCAAAGTTGGATGGCTTTCTGCAGGAGACGCACTGATTTCTCAGGCCGCATTAGTGAGATTTCTAAGTTGGAGAGTACTTCCGCTGGCATAACATCCCGCAGTGCAGCCCATGGACCACTACCATACAGATCATCTTTCTGTGTCTGCCAAATCAACTTGAGTCCAGTCAACAAACACGGGCAGCAGTGGATACCCTGAACCTTCAGCTGCTCGAGGTAGCATCTAAGAAGGTCAACAGCCAAGAGCTTAACCGCAGCTCCACATTTTGGTGCAGCCACCCAGGCTGCCACGTGTGTGGCATAGCGCTGCAACTGAAAGTTGTTCAGTTTCGACAAAGAATCAGAATAGAGCTGCAACACACGCTCCGGCATTTTCAACGAAAACCTGGCAACATGGTACTGGAAACGCTTTGAATCTTGCCAGTCATCCAAAGTCTCGAAGGAATGTGAAGATTCACCGCCACAGGCCATACACACCATGAAAATTGAGGTGAAATGAGTTGCCCACGAATGATGAGAGCCACACTTTAAGCCACGCTTTGAGCCACATGAATGATCCAATGGGATTTCTCAAGCATTCGATAGTTCAAACATGTTCCAACTCTTGAAATCACTTTGAATCTATCCATCATTATCCATCATTATCCATCTATCCATGTGTGACATGGCTTAGCAGTGCAGCTTGGCACCTGAGCTTGGCTGCCTTGGCAAATGCCGCCATGGCCTGGCAAAAAACTACAGATTCCTCTGTGTACGTTGTGTGTTGTGCCTACACATGTGTGTATTAGTATGATACAAACAAATATACATATATTATATACATATTCACATATATATATATATATATGTACGGTGTATTCATCATTGCTTATTATTCTTACTACTTACTACTATTACTATTGTGTTCACCATTACTACTGCTATTATCCTTGTTAGTATTGTGATTGTTGATACTGCAGTTGTTGTCGTGTTTGCACACCAGTGACTACACGTGTACAACCATGCGAAGCATGCTCATTTAGAGGTTAAGTGTTGTTCCACTGCGGTGTGTCAATTCGACTAGAACTGAGTTAGCCGCACCTCGTTGTAAGATGCTTTATGCAAAAGAGCAGTTGCAGTCCAAAGCCTCAGCACTGCATGGTGCGCCCCTTGAGACCTGTTAGTTGGCAACAATTGGGGACATCATCGCGACCTTACTTTAGAAGTTACCCCATTTCCACTATACAACAGGTTACCCGGTTACCCCGGCCCGACCACAAGTTACCCAAGTGGCTCATCCTATTGCACAGTATTACTGCGGAAGACCTGTTTGAGGGTTCAGAATTGTGGATTTGCATCCGTGCCATCATGTTCTCCATATCTTTGGAAGATATCTTCATATTGCTGGTGATGTTTCAATATTTGAAACAGCCACTAAGAAAGAGGGTGCGTCTGGATTGTGTTTGGGTGGTGCTGTTCGCAAAAATGTAGGAAGGCAACCAGCAAAGCTCTTTCCCACAACCAGAAAGGTCAGCTAACACTCAGAGACCTCTGCAAATTGCAGTACTTACAACACATGTGGATGAGATCATTGCATATAAAATCCTGTTTCTGTTATTCAGATTGTTTTTCTGGACGGCTGATGATTGCCAACCTGGTCCCTGTTCTACTTCTATACTTGACGGAGGTGCTTACAGCTGAACTCACGGCCAATCAACATGCGGGTAACACGGACAACACGGTGGGCCTACCAGTTTAGACAATACAATGTTCTCCTTGCATTTAAAGTGGCTGCGTCTGCATCAAGACTTCTGCCCATTGGCTAGGTTCACCAGGAGCCACCTGCAGGTTAACACTATAACTTCCACATGCAACTGCCCCAGAAATGCAAACCAGGACCAAGGACCTTTCCTTACTTTGGAGCACTGGTTCCAAACAGCTAAAACTGATTCATAGCAAAAAAAACATATCTTGTAAAGGGACACAGAATTCACCGGATTGTGCAAACCCACAGAGGACATCAAATCGTGCCTGTCTCTCCTTTACCCGAGAGAGACACCGCAGAGCTGCATCATAGCTGCCTCGCTCCTCTGATATCGGGTCAGTTCTCCCCAATCCAAATCCCTAGTTCTCCCTAGCTCTCTGTATTTTAAGTCTTGATGCCTGAGCCACATTCATGATAGCAGGTTTGATTCAGAAGAAAGGGAATACCATCCACAAATCACATTTAGAGGGATGCTCGAAGTGGTTTAGCGAGGCGAAGCTTATGGTATCAAGAAAAGCACTCCTAAACAAACAAAGATCAAATGATTTCAAAACCAATCACAATTCCGCAAGAACAACGACAAAGACGAAGAAGAAGGAGGAGAAGGAGGAGGAGGAGATAGCAGGATAGCATTTCAAGATAAGACGTCAGATCTTCGCTCCAGCCAGGCTTTCCCGGTCAATGCCCAGCACTGCATCATCTGCAACCTCACTGAAGGGCTCAAGCCATTGCAATTCATGAGCTCTCTGTATTTGCAGGAGCCGAGGTACCAATTGCCACTTCAATTCACATCTCAACACAGCAGCAGAACCCAGACATTGACAATGAGCACTCTGGCACTTCACTTGGAACTTCCATAGGCGGAACTTTTGCCATGCTCCTTCTCAGTCCCCCACTGCTTTCCGTCAGTCTCTCCATGTCCTGCTGCCTTGCCCAGTGAGATGAAACTTTGACACGTGAATGGCTGGCTGACTAGTCACTAGAATCTACGATGGTCCCTGAAAATTTGAAGACCCGGTGACCTGATCCGACTTCAGTTTTTTCAAATCTTGGTCGCAGCTTTTTGTCAAGCAGAGCAATGGCCTCCATTAAACGACACGCAATCTCCCGAAGGGATGGACGTCCTGAGCTCCGTCTTGGTGGCATTTTGGGCGACGAATGGACGGAGACAATTAGACCACGGTGGAGATTGGTGAATAGCCTCATCGCTTAGATCATATAGAAATATTGAAATATATATATATATAGAATATAGTATATTTATATGTATATATATATATACTATATAGATTGATATACAGTAGATTGGATTAGATTAGATTAGCTTGGGTTAGGGCAGTTCTTGTTTGGGTTGGGTTCGATTAGTTAGCTAGACAAAGACATAAACTTCCAGTGCGACAAACCCAACTCCCCGCCTGGGTTGGCATCCCACAAGCCTGAAGCTTCTTCTTCCAGCTGCTTCCTCAGCAGGCCGAAGGGTGAACGGCCAACGGTCATGATACCTTTCTTGAACCGTTCGATGCACTATTGATGCACGAGCTCCAGGACCAAGTGCATTTCATCCAAGCTTTGAAGTGAAGCATTCGTTTTGATATATATATATATAAATACACACGTTTAGTCATCATGGTAGCTTCGATATGCAGGTGGGCACGCAACTAGGTTTGCATGGATGTACACGAGCGGATAGCATCATTGCGTCTGTGCAGGTATGCAGTGTATGCAGATGTGTCTGTGTGTGTTATTCATGTGTACGGTTTCTGAAAGTGTAAATATCATTTCAATGTGGACATGACACAGAGAGGTCATACTGATATCTCAGGGGCCCCTGCTGAGAAGGGCTTTCCTTTAAGAACTTCTCGATCCTCTCCTAGAAAAAAAGAACTTATCTTTGTGGAAAAGCAATTGCACCGTGTTGCACCCATGCAAACACAGCTACTAGAGGCATCGCCAACTCTACAGGAAGGATATGCAATTTGCTGCCTGGCTAGCCTCTAATTGAACCACTAACATCTAATACCATGTGGCTTTCATTATGCCACTGCAACATCCAAAACAATGGCAATTCCGAACATGTGCTGAGAAGCCAAGTGTGGAAGGCCAAAGCACAGCTTGAATCCAACATTGCTTGAGACGGCATTCTGGCAAAACAGATCCATTTTGACCATCAATGCATCACAGGATGGTGCTTTAAAAGTTTCAACTTCTGAAAGAAAATCAGAAGAAATCAACATACATCACCCACCCATACCCACCCCATCCACCCTTCATGGAATGATCCGGTCCAGTTCTTTCGATTCCTCAGGTCCTTGCCAAAGAGTAAAAACATGATCCACGGAATCCACGGATATTCTGGATGCTACAAATTGCTACAAATTGCTACAATACTCTGTCTCAAGTTCGCAAAATGCAAGCCATGAGACTGCCATGCAGAAGCAGGGTTTGAGGCCGCAACACCAATCAAAATGTGATATGATGTTTGATGATTTTTGATATCAGCATGGTTTTGAAAAGCGGATTGATACTGTTGACACCCACAAAGTCATGGCAGCGGCCTGCAGCCGGGTCTTGCTCCATCCCTAGGCAAAAGAAAGAAAGTGGGTCATGGACTTAAAACTGGTCTTCTCATGGGGGAAACAAGCCTAGAGTCTTGGACAATGCTGCCAGTTTCTCATTCACAACAAGGACTGCCTGTGTGGAGAGAGGAGCTAAGCAGCTCGAGATTTGAGGCAGGGCAAGATGGCTGCGGCACAGGGCAATTGTGGTCACCAGTAGAAACTAATGTCGCTCTGCACCACTGAAAGAAGCTCAAGTTTCAATCCTCAAACACATGGATTTCAAAGTGCATCTTGCAACCGCTGTTTGCGTAGGTGAAACGATGTTCCTGGTAAATACAGTTGAACAAATCGAAAGGAAAAGGATGTTCAAAAAAATGTGGTAGTTCTGCATGGCACAGCCGCTCCCACAATCTGCCATGGGCCATACAACAGGCTGGTCAGGCTGCTCTCCTTCTGTGCCGTGCGCAACTGGCGCACCGCACCATGCCACCTGCCAAGGCATAGGGCACAGTGTTTGGGCCAACGTGCTGGGCCAACGTGCTGGGCAACATCTTCAAATTTGCCAAAAGACATCCAGATTGGTCCAACTTTTCACGCAGGATGCTCAGGAAGACATCTCGATTTTCAAGAGATCTGCATCTGCCGTGGCTCGGCAGATCTATGTACATGGGACGCTAATGACCTTGCTCTTCGCCATATCTGAAGAGGCTCAGAGTGTCAAAACATTTTTTGCATCACTGGGTGCAATTCTTGCAAGATCTTGTCTTGTTCATGCCATTCAGAGAAAGCCAGCATTTTCCATTCTATCTCTGAGACCTTCTTGCTTCAATCTCAACGCTGCCTGCATCAATTTCACTAGCGCTTGGCTACCCTCATGACCCTCATCTAATAGCGTCAGCATGCTGGAGCTTGGTGGCCTGTGCTGTTCGAACCCGACTTTAGATGCCTGTAGGCCACGGAGCTCCAAACATCTGTAGGTCCACAAGTCAAAGTCAAAGTGGTGGAGCTGCTGGAGCTCTTCCCCAAGTTGCCAGTGAAAGCTGATCCAAACTACATTGGTACAATATTGGTATTGTGTTGCAATGGCTGTACAAAGCTGGGGGACCATTTCAGGTGGCTTTCTGACAAACTCACATCCAATGTCATTGCCTGTTGCATTCACTTTGGAAAAGATACTTTATCAGGAGATTCTTGCTTTGCTGAAAGAACTGAAGAGAACATTGGTGATGGATATCGTTTTCATGTGATTTTAAATGGAATTGTTCCAACAAGATTGATTCCAACATTCTAACCAAGGTTGAGGCTCTTCAAATCTCAAGCATTCAAAAGGTGACTGGCACCCTAGAGCCCCGCCCTATGGCAGCACCCCAGTATCCCAAGTCGCATCGCAAATCGGCGCCTCCAGGACTGCTTTCCGGGCAAGGGAACGAATGTCTCCATCCCCATGAAAGCTGCTCAACTGACCTCACATGGCTTAGGAAACGGAGCTGGTGACCCGGGCATTCAACCAGGACATACCAGGACTTTAAAAATCGAATCGAAGAGTCCAGAGCATTCCACAGCAACTGTCTCATGTATGCAAGCCAAGCTGCGAAATATGAGGCCAACTCCTGTCTCTTCCACAGATTGCCAATTCACATCACGGCCTCGTAGATTGCGACAAGAATGGTAATGTGCCCAGTTGAGTAGCATCAAGTCGTTCACCTTTTTTCGTCGTTTACCAACGGCTCAAGTTGTTTCTATCAACCTTTTGGTCCATAGAAAAAACTTGAACCGATTCTCATTCAGGATCCAACGCTGCATCTTCAAGATCAGGTTGTGCAAAGCCTTCCTTAGCATCACACGATACTGCAGATGCTGCTGCACTGCACTGATTTGACGAGGCTCGCGGTCCCTTAGATTCCGCATGAATAGGTCCGAATACGTTTTGAGAGGATGCCTGCCCTGTCAGTGTGGAAGTGGCCCAGTCAAGTGACTCAATGTCCATAGGATCATCTTTGTGCCTTGGCAAATCAAACAAATCAGCCCTTCAGCCCCTCTCAGCAAGAACTTTTCAAGGCTTCTCTGTTCTGAAGCTGGTCCTATGAGAAAAAAGAGCCACATCTTGTGGTTTTGGGAGGTTTCCAAACAGAGACAGATCCGACTAGCTTCCACCTCCGAAACGAGATGAAACAAGACTATCTGAGTGCCTGTCTCTTGATCCTCTTGCAGTGGGAAAACGCGCAAGTGGTTCTGAGATGTTCTGAGCCGGGCCACACTGCGGTCTCAAGTTTCACCACAGCCTTGGCAGCCTCCCGACTCCACCGCTCTGCAGCAGGTTCAGCCTGCTAGAGCTGCCAGAGGGCGACAGCGACATTTGACAACTTTGCAGAGGTTGAGTGGTAAGGGAATGGTTCCTGCATCCACTGCCCGCCTCTGCTTTGACCAAAGTCAACACGCCCTGGCATGCGTTATATAATAGTGGCAAGGTTTTGCTTACCCTTTACATGTGCAAATGTTCCAAAGAAATTCTGAAAGCTTGGCTGTCAAAGTTTCCCTCTACTCTTCACACCAAGGCCAGTGGCAGAAAAGAAAACACCTGTCTAGTTTTACATCCTGAAGGCAGTGCTCACAAAATTGACCGAATCGCCCAAACTCTCTTGCCTGCGGGCTCTGAACTGGCTGAATCTGCGTCTCTGGCTTGTACCCCACCAACTCCAAGAACTTCGTCAAAGTCCTCAGCAATGACATGACGTGGAGCTGCATACATTGAAACATTCCTTCTGTGTGGCCATGATCCAGTGGTCAGTGAAACTTTGAATCCGAGCCCCGGGCACCGGATCCGCCCCACGCTCAGGGTCGCCCACTCGTTGCAGACGCAACGCTAAAGCCTCCATCACCAAGGAACAGCGCGAAATACCAACTTGTTCCAACACCTAGTTCCACTGACCTCAAGCTAAAACCCCCTTGTCTCCTTGGCAAATCACTGCACTTTGACCAGTCGTCTACAACCTGCCTTGGAGTCGAAGCTCCACTGTGTTTCTTTTGCAGCCTTTATTAAAAAAGGAAGCACCTGTCACCTGTTGGGTGCACACAGAGTTCAACACCCCACCTTTGCTCTACGCAGCACAGGTCTAAGCTCCTCATCTTTGGCTGCCTGGCACTTGCCAGGGGTTCATGTCAACCATTGGAGACAAAGGCCAGTTCTATTGAGCAATTGCAGTTTGGTACAATAATGTACAATATCTGCTTTCACCCAGAATGTTTGTTGCTGTTGAATTCACCACAAGATGACACAGTCGGTGTTGAATTTCTCATTGATCGATGTAGTTCTGTTTTGCCCTGAAATCATGAGATCCTCGAAAGTGCCTGGAGCAGAAGCCGCCATCCTGCGAGTTGCACCCTGCGATTGCTGCTATGCAAATCCTGAGCTTCTTAGATGATCTTAGATGAGCTGCAAGCTGGAAGGCAGTTATTGCAACACTGTGGAGGTAGGTGGCTCCCTTGTTGCCAAAAAAAAAGGCGGACAATTGCACAGAAAAATCAATCAACCATACACTGTGGAACAAATAACTTTCTTCATCGCTACGGCGGCAGCTCCAAATGTGGCAAAATGTGGCAAATATGCAGTTTGAAAGAAACAGGCCAAATCAACCCCGCTCTTGAGGCAGGCACGCCAAGCAGACGACTCAGGAGTCTCATGACATCGCACTTGTTGCCTATACTGCAGATGATCTTTGGATCTTTTTGGATCTTTTGGATTTGGCAAGCTTGGCTCTTTGCACAGCTCTGGCCTCTGACGCTGATTATGCTCTTGCAAAGTAGCGGCTGCCTCTCCACCTTGGGGCACACACGCTAAAGGGGAACCGCAAAAGCGTCCAGCAATCCAAATCGCAAGTTGGATCAGCTCACACAGAAAAATTGTATGATGTGATTGTCAACGCTAATTATTCCCGAATTGAATCACTTTTACAACCTGTCCTAGAACTGGGTTTGGCTTTGCCGGCAAGGGACCGCATCTGCAAGCAGTTCAAGCCCTGGTGCAACTAGCAAGTCGTCTTCAGCGAACCTACCAAGTTCGCAAAACGGCTCAGATCGCGCCCAAAAAAAATATGTCTCAACATTTCATGGCTGGTGCCCCTTGCTTGTCTTTGTGATCAAGTGATCAAGATCCATCACTTGCAGATTCACAAGCCAAATGGGAGGTCTATTTTTTTTTGGTACAAGCTGGCATTTTTTTTCCTAGTTTGTCCACCACTAATTACTTGCTACTCCTGTCTCCAGTCAATCTTAGATAGATTCCAGAGCTTCTAGAAGCATTCATGCAGTGTCAAATCTGCATTGACAATTTGTCATTGTCTGATGGTCTTCCATACCTTTCTAGCTAGCCACCATCCCTTGACGCATCATCGCTCATCATCGCTCATGCCTCGATAATGCAGCCCAAACCTGTCAAACCAAACACTTCAAGAAAAAGTGTTTGCCCAACTGAAATGCATTGGCTACTTCTGGATCAGCAACCACTGGTACGCAAAAAACGTCACTTTGTGATCTTGGAACTCAAAAGCTTCCACTGTGAGAGATTTAAGGGATGGTAGGGGCTGATGTCAACCTTCTGTCAAACTTAAGCACTTGGTATCCCTGGAATCCTACTGATGCGCGCAGTAGTCGCTTCATACTTACTTTTGTATGAGTGGGGTGATGGGCAATCGTTTGTAAACTTTCCCACCGACTCATATACACATTCATTCGACGGCACAATTTGCAGGGTGAAGGTCAAAGGTGCTGTTGACTTCCACTAGGACTCTCAAAACCACGAAAAGCATCAAAAAACAGGGTTGTGTTGCGGCAAGTAATTCTTGAGGATCCTTGACTCCTGCTTGGTAACTTCGGAGCAGGGTCGAAAGTCGGCAAAGCCAAGACATAGAACAACAAATGCTTCGTGTCAAAGTCTAGAGATCAAGGCGTTCACACATGCAAGTTGTCCACCCTTCTTGCTTGTTCTTTGCTCCGGCTCGCAGAAATATCAAGTTGGTGTTCAACCCTATAATGGATGGGTTCTTCCGTCAGGGTAACCATTCCAAGCATGCACAAGTTTCTGTGCTCCCAAAGCCAGTGAGTCCATAGATGGATATGTGTATTATACATACATACATACATGCATACATTACATTACATTACATTACATTACATTACATACATACATACATACATAAATATATATATATATACATATACATATACATATATATATATACATATATATATATATACATATATATATATACATATATATATATATATACATGTTTCCCTGTCTTCACAGTGCACGCCTTTTCTTTCTGCCAGCTTCCTCAAAGGATCTCTAGTTCGCGGACATATATCCACACTTCAGCAGCGGAGTGCAGCCAAAACATCTGTCTCGTTCCAGGTGTGGATTGCAACTCTGGACTGACAAAGATTGCAAACGAAGCCACAACAGCTGAAGTACACTTCAGCAGCGGAGTGCAGCCAAAAATCTGTTTCGTTCCAGGTGTGGATTGCAACTCTGGACTGACAAAATGCAAACGAAGCCACAACAGCTGAAGTGCCACTAACCACCTTTGAGCAGGAACCTGGAGCAGTGTTGAAAATGCTGATCCGAGTAGCCCAGCATATGGCCAGAAAGGCACTGCTCAGAAATTAAGGCAGGAACGCGTCCATGAGCGTGTCAAAAAGCAACGCTGCGTTTTGAACTCGAGTTCGGCTTTCACCAGGCAATTCCATAAAAATGCTTGCTGCACCAGTTTCTTGCAGATAATGCTGCAAAGTGTCAATGTTTCGGAGACGCATCCGCCACATCAAACGGGCAATCTCTTCATTGGCTCTGTAAGCTCGTACAGCTCCTCCAGCTCTAAGTGAAGCTGGTGTAAGACCCAGTTTTGATGGAACCTTGAGGAAATTCAAAACAGCATCCCAACGCTTTCTGTATGAGGAAAAAGATCCAGGGAAGAGAGGAATTGTACGTTCTCTTCGGCCAAAAATCCTATCCAAAAACAAAGCCAGCCGTCCATCAATAATCTTCGCATGCTGCACAGCTCCCAGGCCTCGACGTCTACCTTTTGGATTTCGAATCTGCAGAAAAACTACTGCAGGATCTTCCACCAATAGATCCCGAGGGAGCAGTAGATCTCCCCTGTTCGCAGACAGGACTTCGCCTGGACGGGTGATTCCTTCGAAGGCGATCATAGTCACCGCAGCCCATCTGAACCATCGCCACATCAGCGCAACGGAAATCATGGCTCTATAGGCTACAAGCGGCAGGGGGGTTCTATGTCTAAGGGGCTGGATTTGTTCCCAGCGACTCACAAGTTGCCAGGCACCACGAAGACTTCCTCGAAACTGAGGTTTCCATCTTTGACAAAAAGTGATCAGCTGCCTTAACAAATAAATGCTGTGACCTTCTTCGAAGAGGTACCTGCCAAAACACTCAATCAGCAAACACAACGTCTCTGGACACAAAGCAACTGATTCAAAAGTCTCAGGAGCTAGCGAACGACAAGCCCAATTCCGAAACGACCACCAAACTCGTTCACGAAGCAAAGCTGTCTGAGGTTCAACGATATCGATTTCGTCAAGCAAGTGAACAGACCTGCGGGCCCGAAAAACCCTTCTTGGTCCAGGATTCTTGGCTTCACCAATACGGCCGTGGGTCTGACGAGCAACGGTCGCAACTGAGATTTTCTTCCTACCAGGCAACAAACCAGCGTCTGAAAGCACTGCAAAACTGACCCACTGAACTAAACGTCTAGGGTATACCTGAGCTACTCTAGTCCAGGCTTTGCGATGCAGTCTGCTCCAGCCTACCAATCGTAGATGCTTATGATCTCTAGTGCAAAAAGAGTGCTGCCCCTTCAAATGCAGATCCGTAAAGAAACGAGTTCGTTTTCGCCAAGGACATCCACAAACGCAATAATCCAGCCTAAAACAAGAATTTGTATCTCGGGCTCCCAAAGCTTCCCAACAAGGCAGGAACCATAGGAAAGAACTGTCAGGATTCTCTACCCAAAAACGGATCTTGTGTTGGCGGCAAAGCTGGATGACCCTGGACAACCACTCAGCGTGGTCATTTCCCAACTGAACTTTTTGCTGCATTTTTTCGGACATCTTATCGATGCCCCAAGGCAAATTTTTTGTGCGAACTGGTGGGCGAACAGCACGTGAAAAAGATTGGCAAAAAATGGCCGCTCCCAGAGTATGAACAGCTTCCAAGCGAATGATTGACTCCACCAAGGTGCGATTCTGCTCTAAGCTGAGGTCCTGTGCTAAGGAATCTTCAATCTCAAAGGTCAAAGCCCAAGCTTTACCAGATTTGCAGATGGCAGATGCGATACCTTTTTTTCCGGAATACAAATCTAAGTAGCCTGGAAAATCAGGAATCCAATCACTAGAAACAGCCCAACTTTCAGGAAACATGAAATACTCTCTAGGTACAGTTTTCAGAAAAGCCATAGCTTCAGCGGACAGGTGAGGCAATCCCAGACTGTCAGCAGTGGGCAAAAGCAAACTATCCTCAGTCTCAACTGGCACCGACGGAGGAAAAACTTTAGGATCTGACACTTCCGGAAAAATACAAACAGGCAAAGCAGCTCGAGAGGAATCTTCCCTTTCAGCAATCTTTACAAGCTTAGAGGACAATTCCGAGCGGGGTCGTCTCTGTGAATTCAAAAACGTCTTCTGCCTCTTACTCCTCAGCCAAGTAGCGTCTTCCTCAAATTCGCCATCAAGCTCAGACAAATCAGGAATACCAGAAAGGTGCCATGGAGAGACTTTCAAATCTGCAAGCCAAGCATCCATCTCTGACAATCTGTCTTGAAAACTACAAGCGGAAGAATCGTCAAACCAAAAAGGCTGGGGAGAAACTGGGCTGCGAATTGGAACGGACCGAGTAGGATCATCAGCTGGATTC
Source organism: Cladocopium goreaui (assembly GCA_947184155.2). Taxonomy (NCBI): domain Eukaryota; class Dinophyceae; order Suessiales; family Symbiodiniaceae; genus Cladocopium; species Cladocopium goreaui. The sequence continues at coordinate 523,517 of CAMXCT020002502.1, read as the reverse complement.
TCCTTCGAGGGGAGATAGCCGTGGCTTCCAATGGCTCCACATCCTAAGTGCACAGGCAGGCTTTCTTGCAGCAGGGCGTTTAAACCTATTGAACTAGACCTGCCTTTCAAAATGGCTCCTAGACTGACCTGAGAATCAGCTAAAGAGAAAAACCGCACTGGGAACCCCTCATCGACAGCAACTCTCTCTGTCTCCAACATTCCTTGCAACTCATCTACGTTGATGTGGCGACCTTCCTTGGTTCTACGGCTCTTTTCAGTGCTAAACTGCAAACTTCGAGCTACCAGCAACCACAAGGGATGGCTTTCCAAGGGAGTACCATCAGGTAATTCATCTGAAGGGTCCAGAACATCGCGCTCTTTCAACAACGCCTTCAGCGGCGATAAAAGCTTTGTCCAAACGTGTTTTCGAAGGCAATGCCGATGCAGTTCGTTTTGCAACCACGAGGGCAAAGGAGCAGAAACAACGGCCCATCCTTGACTAGAAGCATCTGAACAAAACACTTTCGCCGACGTTCTTGTTCGAAGGCATGTGGCAGCCAACGGGCACAGTGAGATACACAAAACCAATTCAGTGGAAAGCGATTCAGATAGACGAATAACAGCCTTCTGGTCTTCGACGCGTTGAAACACTTCATAAACTGAGTTGAAGATGCTTAGGAGCCTTCTACGAAAAAGGAAAGCAGACGTCCAGCAGCCTACCAAAACTTGCAACAGGCTAATGGAACAAACTCCAAGCTTCAGAACTCCTACAGTGGCAAACAGAATGGGTATCATTCTCTTGAGAGTGGCACGAACAGTTCCTCGGTCTCCATCAAAGGCAGCTCCCCAGAATTCGCTGCAAGGCTGGTCATAGAAGGTCTTTCCTTCGTGCGGTATTAAGCCCAGGGTCTTGAAACGCTCTACGGCCGCTGAAACCACACCAGAAGACTTACGTCCACCTCCATTCTGCCAGGCTTCCCGAGCAACAAACTCAAAGGCAATCAGGTCATCAATTACTACACCTAAAAAGGAAGGAGCCCGGGGAGGCGACAAGTTCATCGCCAACAAATTTTCTTCTTGAAGAATGCCCATCTGCCGTAATATGCCAACATGAGCTGTTTGGGCTATTTCAACAGCACAAGTATCGCCCATGGCAAGCGTGCGGAGTCCTAGCCAAATCTTTCCAGGATGAGCTCGGACCTCTTCTGTACAGCAATTCCACCCAGAAATCTTTGAAGCTTCGGTCAAGAACAAAAGGCTGTTCCGAATCAATCTTTGATCATTTACCAAAAAGGTGTAGTAAAACTCACGCAAATCTGTGCCTGACACCAGAGCTACTTCAGAAGCGCCGAGGTGCAACTCAGTTAGGTTTGAGGCTGCTGCCATTGATCGAATGAAACGATTGGGCGAAGATTCAAGCAGATTAAAAGGCCTAGAATCAAAAATGAGGCGATCCTTTGACTCGTCCTTTCCTACACTAAAAAGCCCAGCTTGGAAACCATGAATGATCTCTGTATCAGGGATGGCACCTAAACGATGGCTCGCATCAAGCTTCTTAAAAAGCTTCCATAGTTCAGATTCATCGCCAAACAGCCTAACAACTGGGACCTCTGTAGAAAGCTGCTCAGGAGACATAGCGGCTAAAAGAGGCTGCTCGAAAATGAACCTGCACTGCGAGTCCAAGAAGGGGCTTGGATCAAACTTTGGAGTCCCTTTGAATTCTAATCTGTCTGCGACAATGGGCTTTGCAACTGTCTTTCCAAAAGCGGGAACGGATCCTATCACATCCCCACCAGTCTGTGCTTGAAGACCTGGAGCGAAACGTTTTCGAGAAGCAGAACTATGAACCAAGCCACTTTCCTCAGTGAGCAACTCATCGAAGAAACTAAAAAGACCATCTTCAAAGGTTGTCAAAGTCTCTAAAGCTTTTTCAATGCTGTTCACTTTTTCAGCCGCTCGGCCCATATTTGATGCGGTAACAGGCTCGGCAACACGCCATGCATACATGGTAAATTCGATATGTCTTACAACACGCCATTGCAGCTTCGACAACGGGGAATGGAGCACAATCTCAATGGGACAGGTAGGAGGTCGTTTTAAATGCAACCAATCCAAAACCAAAACGCAAAGGTTCACCCCACGTTGAAAGGCAACTTCTGAGTCATCAGCTAAAACCTTAGGCCTACTTTTATAAGCGAAAGGATATGGCAAAGGCATGGGCCACATGACGGCGGTACCCCTCACTTCGGAAGGGATAGCTGGCTTGCGAAAGAAACTTTTGGCAAAACTGGCAAGGGAACCGCCAGCTTTCTGAATCAACCTAAAACTTGAATTCCACCAGCTTGAAACTTTAAACACCTTTGGCATAGACTTTGGGTCATTACAAGCTGATTCTTGGGATACACGCAAACTTCCTTTTGGCTCCGGCTGATTCAAATTTTTTTTATTTTGTTTTTGAAATTTTTTATGGCTGCAGCAAGGCTCGGTATGGCCTTGCGAGGGTTCTTTTAATTCGCATGATTTGGGTTCGTCTCCTCTGCAGGGGCGGGCTTTTGCTTGGCTTTCGGATTCCCTTTCTTGCCTGCACCTTTCTTCCCCGGCTCCTCGGGCGCAGCTTGAATGGGGGCTGATGATCTCTTGCCTAGCTTCTGCCGCCGTTCTACAAACTCGTCCAGCTCCTTGACTTTGTACATGAACGCTTCTGCCCATGCTGTTGGCCACAGACGAGTGTGCTGGGGTTCGAGAAGATCCGGTGGGCTGTGTTTGCCAAACGAAGAAAAAGGTGGAGGATCCTCCAAAGACCCCTCGGCTGCTAAGACCCACTGCCCCCGATCCACCGACACTTGATCCAACTGGCACAGATACAAGGCTAGTCTTGCTTGAGCCTCGCTGACTTGGCCCTGCTTCAATGAATCCAGAGCTCCTGCAACACTCCAAACTGCTCGAACTGTCGGCCCAATGTTCGGGATGCGTGACCGATGCTCGGCCCATCCACGGAAAGTCCCCGATCGCTGAGGCTCTCCAGGGGCAGACTCTGGAGCACCAAAATCTGACATCATCCTGCTTTCGATCACCTTGTACAGCTCTTCTGGGGACTCGCGCAAAGCTTGACGGAGAACCTTCATGAGATAGGAATGCCTGCGATTGCTGCCGGCTGAAGAGCTGCACGATCCTCCCTCCCCTATTGCCACGGAATCGTCTAAGAACTCGTCCAAAACCCGGGACTTCTTCTTGGAACTCAGAGCCGAGACTATGGACGTCAGCTTCACTATGGCATTTGAGAGTTGATCGGATGGATCTCCCGTAGCAGCTACAGCAGCATCCTCGACATGATCTTCGTCCTCGCTCTCTCCTAGGATATTGACAGGAGCGCGTAGGGCTCCTTTTCTTCTTGGTGCATCTGTCAACTTGGGCTTCTCGGCCATAATCAACTTGCTGAATTCCTCCAACTGCTTCTGATCGACCCCAGCCACCCGAGCAGACGCGACCACTTGAGCATCGAGACCTGGCAAACCATCGACGGGTGACTTCTTGGCGTTGGCAGTTGTTTTCTGAGGCTGATCTTTCGACGTCAGCTGCTTTGCATCTGATCCACCGGTGTTCTTCAAAAGCTGCTGCAAAGAAGATTGGATGCTGACAAACCCTTCTTCCAACCGCGCTAAACGTTCGGCGGTCGAATTTGCACCAGGAACATCTGCTTTGGTGCCGGGAACATCGGCTTCTTCTTCTTTGAGGGCTGACAAAAACGCAAACTTCTCGTCCGCTACAGCTACCAGGCTTTCGGCATAAGGAACGAACCCTTCTTCCCCACTTTCGGTCAAAAAACGACATGCATGATCGGCTATGCGTGCTGGCTCGAAAAAGAGGCATGGATTGAATATATTCTTGAGAAATCTGACCCACACCCTGACTGTAACGCCGTCTTCAATGACTTCACGATCCAGTTCACGCACAGCTGAAACGTCAATCAAAGTGGCCTTACTCAACGAGTCAGGCGGCAAAAGGCGTTGTGCTTTCAATCGGTGCCAGGCTTCAAAAGGCACGGCAACTAAAAACTGTTCAGCTATGGTAGTGATGAGAACAATGGGAATGCTTGGTGAGGATGAATTGACCTGGAAAGTACCCTAACGTATATTCCAAATCAGCTGACCCGTCTTTGCGAAGCAGCTCAAAACTCTTGGCATCAGAACTTTCCAACGGAGCAGTGCTTGGAGATGCTCCGCCTTCTTCGTCCTCCATTTCTACTGAGGCCACTCACAACCAGCCGCAGCAGCAACGATCCGGGCGTCCTCAATGCTCGGAAGGCCAATGAAAATCGAGTCTCCTGGATACCCTGAGGGCTTCACTTCACGGGCAAGATCACCAAAATGAGAGTACACAGCAACTGGATTGAAACACTCGCCAGCGAAATTTCGAAAAACCAAGTAGCAAGAATTTCCTCCGGTCAATCGTTCTCTTCCTGATAAACCCCGCCTGCGACCTGCCAAACAAGCTTTGATCCAATCCCCGATGTGGCAAAGAACCACTTGACGATCTTCCTCCTGCAAACGAGATGAACCGGTCCGACCACCTGACGTAGCAGAAGATGATGTCGGCTCGACACTAGGTGGAGGGACAAACTCACTGACCAACTCGAAAGCACTTTCCTTATCAGTTTCAAGCACTGCAACCCGGGCCTCAAGCTGTGCAATTCGATCCAAACAACTTCTCAACTGCTCTTCAAGACGAATCTGGGCAGCACGGGAGGCAGCACTGGACATCAAACGACCCTATATAGGTTTGCAGGACGAAACAAACTCAGGACCTGCCGGCGCAAGTAACCCCCAAGCAAATGGCGCAGCAAAACTATGGAATCTATGATGGGCCCCAGGAAAAGGCCAATGCAAATCCCAAGTCCTAAAGAAATCCAGTCGAACCGAACTCGAGGGAAGGAAATGGGCCACTCTGGACAATCACACAGCAGGGCTTCAGTCGGCACGGGTGGAAAATCAAATCCAATGTGATCCTTGAAGACCTGAAAAGCAAGTGTCGCTAAAGACCCCCCTGCCGCCGACAACGCAAGTGGGTTTCTGGCCATACAAATCTTGAACCCTCAAAATTGCTGCACCACCCAGAAAGGTAAACATGGGAGGCATCTTCATCTTCAACTGCAAGTGGAACAGGTTCCGATGTGTCAAGTCCAGGAACAGCAACATCATGCCATTCATCATGGTCACGTCTCACCTTCGATTGATTAACACGCATGACTGCGTTGTCAACATGAACATTGACCATAGCACCTTCTTGAGAGATAACAGTACCTCTGATCCATCTTTCCTTCTTCCATGCCTTTGAAGCAATAGCATTAGCATTGACAGGGGAACTCCAAACGAAAACCTTGTCACCTGGTTTGTAAGGTCCATCTGATGGCATTGTTCGTTTGGCCATGTCATGTCTGAGGTCAGCAGCTTGTCTGGCTTCCTGATGTGCCCTCAGTGCTAACCTTTGCAACTCGAGTTGTGTTCTGTCTTCAGGTAAAGGGTCAACACTAAGTTGAGCAGGATCAGAAGTCTCAATATCCAGAAGATCTGGTGGTCTTCTACCAGTGGCAATTTCCAAAGGAGAATAACCACTAACAGTGAGTTGAGTGTTTCTGGCCCAAACAGTACGCTTCACAGCTTCTCTGATGGTGATTCCTTTGAACCTATCATCTTCAAGGTTCTTGGACATGATTTGCCATTGTCGTTTGAAAAGTCTGACAGCTGATTCAGCTCTGTTAGGCCATGGGGTTCTTGAACCACAGGGACATTCCTTGATACCATGAGTTCGGTAATAAGTCAGAAAGTCTTCTTGAAAGAAAGCTTCATCACCTACAATGGCTTTAGGCATACAATTGTGTTCATCACTCCACAACCTTAGAGCCTGAATGGTCTCCTTGTTGTTCAGTGAGTTTTGTGCCGTAGCCCAAAGTAAGTTGGTTGCACCATCAAGAACAAGCAACACCATGTACTTGTTCTTCCTCAACTGAATTTCAGCATGATCAACAAAGATAACATCTCCAAAGTTGGTGGATCGTATGCCTGAAATTCTGGCTCGCGGCGGTGGTGCAATGGAAGTACTACACACATGACACTTGTTGTACATCTCCTCATACTTCTGATAGACAGAGTCAGGAAGTCCTAACATGGAAGTCCTTCGTCTGAATTGAGTAGGAGACATGTGATAGTGTTTGATATGAAGCTTGTAAAGTTCCACACTATCCTCCAGTTTCCTGAGCATCTTTCTGTATGCTGGTGTCATGGCTTGCACTTCACTACCAGGCAGTGGAATCGAAACTCGCCTAGGCTCAAGAGCATCACTACCTAGTTTCTCAACTTGACTTTCTGAATCTTGCTTACCACGGTTGCGCGCAGGTGCAGAATGTTTTGGTTCAATGACTTGAGGTTCATCTGAATCAATTTTGTCCAAACCTAACTCCCTAGCTACCTTGTCAAGCTCATCTTCTTCATCAAGCTTGGGATAGGAGACAACAACCTTCTTTCTTGATGAACCTGATTGAGAGTCATCGACAACTTGAGGTTTCTGCTTACCTACGTGTCTTTTGGCTGCAGGTGGACCTACCTCAATCTTTTTCGAGCCTGGTCCATTTGAAATCGGTTTGCCTTCCTCCTTCTTTAAGGAGCTTGGCTTCTTCTTCTGTACACCTGATGGCACTGAAGAGGCTGACTCAGGGTGAAAAAGATCATCAATGTTTCCACGAAAGGGCTTTGCACGATCAATGTCACTTCTGACAATGTCATCTGGGATCACGTAGTCCTCCTTGATCTTGTAGATGGTCTTGCCCTTCCAGAACTCTTCACTCTGTTCAGAAAACCTCTTCTTCTCAGTGCGCCAGTTGTCCTTGTGAAGAACCTTCTTCTTGCTCTTCTGGAATTCCATGTGGGTTTCTCTCTCATCAAGAAGTTGATCTTTTGGAATTGGAGTTTTCTCTGATCGAGTCATCTCATGTAAGTTCATTCTCTTGTCCTTGTGGTGCCTGATGAGTTCACGACGTAGTGGATCAACCTGCCAGTAGTCACCAGTCACCAAAGCTTCTCCTTCATGATCATCTTGTTTGACAGCAATCTGGCTGTACTCAAAGTGATCGTGTTGTGAATAGAAACTTTTGACTTGTGGAGTCTTGAAATGAACTTGGCTCATGTACCATGCTACATCTTGTAGGTCGAGAATGAGATGAGTACTTATGGCTGTCCTCAAAACCATTTTTCTCATGCCAATACGTGCACAGGACAAATAAGCCTTCTCTGGAGTAAGTTCAAATTGAAATCCAAGGTTTCTCATCTGTGGAAGTGACATCAACAATGGGACATCACCTTCTTCGACAATGTCGAATTCTGTAAACTGAGTGTTCCATCCATGATCATACATGAATATCACGAGCTTCTCAGTACATTTTGATTGTTGTGAGTTTGCAAAGAAGAATCTTGAACTTGTTGGCTGAATTTCATACCAGAGTCCACTGTTGGGATGTGAGTCAACATATCTGCAAAATGCTTCAAATGCTCGTCGAGAGCCCATAGCTCTTGTGCATCCAAGATCCAGAATACACACAGTTGGTGGTGCAGAATTCTCTGTGTGAAAAGCTAGTCCATTCTCACATGCCAGATCAGTTTGTACAGTATGAAATGAAAAAGCACTCTGCTGTGATGGTTCCTCTATCTCTGTAGAGCATCCATGTGAAAACAATGATGTGCCTTCTGCCAATGGCTTCCATGAAGCCTCACCTTCTTGAAGACCAACTTGCCTGGGCACTACAGCTGGACGTTGTTGTACACCTTGTCGTAGTGCACCAACTTCTCCAACCAGAACAGGGAATCTCTTCATTTCTCTCCTGTTTTGATGTGCTCTTGCATCACGTTGGTTCTGTCCTCCACGACGAGTACGTCGTTGTTCATCTTGTGCTGCATACGTGGATGTCAAAACATCAACACGTGCTGGCTCTGTCTCTGCAACATCAACACGTGCTGGTTCAGTTGTTCCAAATGAAAAGAAACCATGACCAGAACTTGAAGCTGCAGAAGAATAATGAGCTTGTTGAGTTGGTTGATTCTGTATGGCAGGAGCTGATGTGGTCTGAGGTTGAACATAGTTCGACTTGCCTTTTCCATCTCCTGGCTTTCCTCCTTTTCCATCATCATCCTTGCCTTTCTTTCCTTTTCCTTTTCCTTTTCCTTTCTTCTGGAAGTATCCATACTCATCCATGTAGTACAGATCATCATAGGCCCAATAGCCTTCATTCCAGGTTTGATCATCGGCCCAATAGCCGTCATAGTTTTCATTCCATTCATCTTCTTGCCATTCATCTTCATAACCTTCTTCACTCACCATGTGAGCACGGCCTTTTCTTCTTCCTTTTCCTCGGCCTTTTCCTTTTCTTGATTTGAAGAACCTTCGTCCTCCTCTGCCTTTTCCTTTTCTCTTTCCTTTACCTTTGCCTCGTCTGATGTATTTGCCTTGGAACCTTCTCTGATACCATGTGAAGTTGGCGTCATCATAAACCCAGAAAACATCTTCTAAGGCATCCAGGAATCCTTCTGCGCCGTCTTCTTCATCTTCGGCCCAATAGCCGTCGGTTCCTTCTAATTCACCTTCATCCAGTACGAGGAAAGATCTTCTCTGTGCCATGCCAGAGGGTTGCATCAATGGATTGTCAACTGCTGTTTTGGTAGCGCAAAACATTTCCAAAAACAGGTCACGTAGTTCTTGAATGTTGTATCGATCGAGGGTTCGTCCACGATGTGTCATGATACTTGTGAGTGTGTTTCTCTGATCTTGACTCAGGTCAGCTAGACTTACAAAAATCAATGCTAGCAAATTTTCACCCAGTGGGAATGCTTGTCGCTGTGCTTCTCTACGATTTTCCTGAAATTGTCTGAATGCCGCTAGTGCCAGTTCATCTGTCCAAGGAACAGCTACATGGGGTGTTCCTGAGGCTGCTGCTACTTCAGCTCTCTCTTGTTGATCTCGTTCATGTTCTTGACGTCGTTGTTGAACAAACAGGATTGCTTCAGGACTAGTCACTGTTACTTCTGGAAGTAAATCCATCCAAGACTCAATAAGTCTATTACCAGTGAGTTGAAATCTAGTCATCCACTTCTGAAGATCCATTGTTCCTCTGTTGAACTTCATGAACTGCATGAAACGGTATAAGAACACGTTCTGGGCACCTTTGATGAAATGAGGTCGTAGAAATCTTTTGAAATAGTGCGCTCCTTCATGGGGATCCCTGAGTAGTTCTCTATCCAATAGCCTCTTGTATTGTTGAGCATCTCCTTCCAGTCTGTTGCGCAATGCTGGACCACGTTTCTCTGGTTCTAACTCCGTAATGTCACACCAGTCATCAATTGCATCCTCAAAAGCAAAGAAGCTGGTTCGCCCATCATAGGCTGGAGCAACCTTTGTGGTCATCTGTTGCGTCATATGAATCTGTGTATGCTGGGGTGCTCTTCTCATTGCATAAGAGTCATATTGGTTCCATTCATTTTCATCGACAATGTCGAAGTCATCATCATCATAGCCATGGCTTGCCATTTCTTGGGCTCTACCTGGAGCTCACCCTCAATGAGGGATCACTGCTCCGCTACGACTTGAAGAGGGGCCCTAGCGTCTACTTCAAGATCAGCTAAGGCGTCTTCCCCAATGACAGCACTCTTTTACTCTCAGCCTGTTGCCGGTCAGTGCTTGTCTACAGGGTTACTCTATATACCTCTTTCTTGAGCCTTGAAGGCGCGTATAAATGTGCTCAATACTCATGCATGTACCTATGTAGGTATTAGGTCGAAACAAAAACAGGGGCCCCCCCCCCCAAGTCTCCGTTCGTGACTCTCGGCTCTCAATTTCCGGGAAAGGAGCACCCACCTCCCCCAGTACTAAACTAGTACTAAAGTACATAGAACTCAGGTAGCCTAGGCTACATTTCGTGATCTTACATACTCTTGCAGTTTCTTCCAGGCACTTTGCTGCCATTCTTTCATGCGCTACATCTCTCCACTCCTGCTAAAACTCAGGGACGTCACCCCACCATGACACATCTGCTGTAGGCCCTGTAGGCAGTAGTGCGAAAGCAACCGCGCCTCCTCCTCTGCCAATCTTTTCCGTTCTTCTTCCAGTCTTTCCTGCTCGGGTCCATGTGGCTTGGACCTCTGATGCTACAACATGCTAGGATGAGCTTCTATTATACTATGAGACAATGGCTTTATGGGTTGCCTTTGTTGATTGAAGGTTTCAGGTCTCGCATGAGATGCCCACAATCTTTTAGATTCTGGTTCCAACCCCCTGTTGGAGCACCTCTTCCGCAATCCTTCGTGCTTCTTCTTGTGCCGCCTCAGAGGAAGCACTACAAATAACAGATCCTGATTTTCCCTTGATTCCCTTGCATTTTTTTAAACTACGTATTCTTATGCAGCCTGATGTGCATCTGGGTCAAAATCGTCAACCCCCAAAATGAATCAACGTCGATGGATTATTGAAAATTGAAACTAAAAGCGACCAAATTTGGTTGATTCCTTGGCACCACAATTCAAACAATCCTTTACTTGGGGCCAATCTGCAGTGGTCACTGGCTGCCAGCTACTAGCCCACACCCTGATCCCTGCCCAACCTCCTCTGCCAGTCTTCTCCTTTCTTCTTCCAGTCGTGCCTCCAGAATGCATGCCGAAACTGCAGCTTTCCACTGCAAAATCACAGAAACTGATGCAAGAAAAGGAGACCGCAATCTGTAAAAAAAACTACAAAAAACATGTTCTGCGGAACGCTGGTGAAATATTGTGACTTGCATTTGCACAGTCTTGCAGTTCGAACAGAAATGAGACCTTGCACCGGATGCCGGAGTCATTTTAATTGTGTTTTTCGTTGCTAGCATATGCCCACAGGATATCACAGGATGCCATGTGGCTATCAGCACAAACACGTAAATTCCCCAAAGTTGGAGATTCGATCCCTGCAGCAGCACCTCTTCTGCAGCTCTTATTGCTTGTTCTCGTCCAGCCTTCCAACATGCAGCACTCACCATCGCACAGGCTCAAGCTCGACTTCTTTTAAGCACTTCAGTGCCGAACAAAGCAAATCGATGTAGTCCTTCTACTACTTCTACTTCACAATATGGGCACTTGCACTTGATCTTACATACTCTTGCAGTTTCTTCCAGGCACTTTGCTGCCATTCTTTCATGCGCTACATCTCTCCACTCCTGCTAAAACTCAGGGACGTCACCCCACCATGACACATCTGCTGTAGGCCCTGTAGGCAGTAGTGCGAAAGCAACCGCGCCTCCTCCTCTGCCAATCTTTTGCGTTCTTCTTCCAGTCTTTCCTGCTCATGTGGCTTGGACCTCTGATGCTACAACATGCTAGGACGAGCTTCTATTATAGTACTATGAGACAATGGCTTTATGGGTTGCCTTTGTTGATTGAAGGTTTCAGGTCTCGCATGAGATGCCCACAATCTTTTAGATTCTGGTTCCAACCCCCTGTTGGAGCACCTCTTCCGCAATCCTTCGTGCTTCTTCTTGTGCCGCCTCAGAGGAAGCACTACAAATAACAGATCCTGATTTTCCCTTGATTCCCTTGCATTTTTTTTACATACGTATTCTTATGCAGCCTGATGTGCATCTGGGTCAAAATCGTCAACCCCCAAAATGAATCAACGTCGATGGACTATTGAAAATTGAAACTAAAAGCGACCAAATTTGGTTGATTCCTTGGCACCACAATTCAAACAATCCTTTACTTGGGGCCAATCTGCAGTGGTCACTGGCAGTCAGTTACTAGCCCACACCCTGATCCCTGCCCAACCTCCTCTGCCAGTCTTCTCCTTTCTTCTTCCAGTCGTGCCTCCAGAATGCATGCCGAAACTGCAGCTTTCCACTGCAAAATCACAGAAACTGATGCAAGAAAAGGACACCGCAATCTGTAAAAAAAACTACAAATTACTTTACTTCGTGTGATCCCCACCATGACATTTATACATGTTCTTACTGGCACATCTTCTGGCATTCTATCTGACATATCTTCTGGCATTCTATCTGGCAAATCTTCTGGCATTCTATCTGGCATATCTTCTGGCATTCTATCTGACATTTCTTCTGGCATATCTTCTGGCATTCTATCTGGCAAATCTTCTGGCAATGTCCGTCTGGGCATTCCTATCCTGGCAAATCTTCTGTGCATTCTTTCTATCTGCCGGATCTTCTGGCTTCGATCTTCCATATCTTCTGGACATTCTATTGCATTCTAAATCTGGCATATCTTCTGGCATATCTTCTGGCATTCTATCTGACATATCTTCTGACATTCGTTTGGGGCATTCTATCTGGCTCTATCTGGCATATCTTCTGGCATTCGATCTGACATATCTTCTGGCATTCTATCTTGGCATTCTATCTGCCTTCTTCTGGCATATATTGCTGACTATCTTCATGGCATTCTAAGCTGCATTCTATCTGGCATTCTATCTGGCATTCTTTTTGGCAGTCTATCTGGCATATCTTCTGGCATATCTTCTGACATTCTTTCTGACATTCTTTCTAACTTTCTTCTGCACATTCTTTGTCCCATATCTTCCTACATGAGGTCCGGCAGGGAACACTTGGCGTGGATACTCGCGTTTGAGGTCCGGCAGGGAACACTGGGCGTGGATGGTCGTGGTTGAGGTCCGGCAGGGAACACTGGGCGTGGATGGCCGTGGTTGAGGTCCGGCAGGGACCACTGGGCGCGGATGGTCGTGGTTGAGGTCCGGCAGGGAACACTGGGCGTGGATGGTCGTGGTTGAGGTCCGGCAGGGAACACTGGGCGTGGGTGGTCGTGGTTGAGGTCCGGCAGAGAACACTGTGGATCGCAGGTCGCAGTTGAGCAAGGACGACGAGGACGACGAGGACGACGAGGACGACAAGGACGACAAGGATGACAAGGAGGACGAGGAGGAGGAGGACGAGGCAGGAGGAGGCGGAGGAGGCGGAGGAGGAGGAGGAGAAGGAGGAGGCAACTGACATAAAATCTAACAACCCTCACCTGGCAGGTGGGGAAAAACATGTTCTGCGGAACGCTGGTGAAATATTGTGACTTGCATTTGCACAGTCTTGCAGTTCGAACAGAAATGAGACCTTGCACCGGATGCCGGAGTCATTTTAATTGTGTTTTTCATTGCTAGCATATGCCCACAGGATATCACAGGATGCCATGTGGCTATCAGCACAAACACGTAAATTCATGTAAATTCCCCAAAGTTGGAGATTCGATCCAGGCAGCAGCACCTCTTCTGCAGCTCTTCTTGCTTGTTCTCGTGCAGCCTTCCAACATGCAGCACTCACCATCGCACAGGCTCAAGCTCGACTTCTTTTAAACACTGCAGTGCCGAACAAAGCAAATCGATGTAGTCCTTCTACTACTTCTACTTCACAATATGGCACTTGCACTTGATCTAAATCTTTCATGCGCTACATCTCCCCACTCCTGCTAAAACTCAGGGACGTCACCCCACCATGACACATCTGCTGTAGGCCCTCTAGGCAGAAGTCGGAAAGCAACCGCGCCTCCTCCTCTGCCAATCTTTTCCGTTCTTCTTCCAGTCTTTCCTTGAAGAAAGCGATTCAAGTACAAAAACACAGCAACTAACGCAAGCGACGGATAGAGCGACATGGATGGCACGGCATCCAAAGAAACTATATAGGGGGCTCAGGGACCATGTTGCTTGGACCTCTAATGCTACATTACGCTAGGATGAGTTTCTACAATAGTATCTATAGATATCTATAGTACTATGAGACTATGGCTTTATGGGCTTTATGGGCTTTATGGGTTGCCTTTGTTGATTGAAGGTTTCAGGTCTCGCATGAGATGCCCACAATCTTTTAGATTCTGGTTCCAACCCCCTGTTGGAGCACCTCTTCCGCAATCCTTCGTGCTTCTTCTTGTGCCGCCTCAGAAAATGCAGTATTCAGAATCCAGGGCATCTCAAGCTGGTCCGACGGCATCTGGTCTTTCCAGTCAAGACCAAATCAGGTGCGGACTTTCCAAAACATGTTGATGGCCCAATGGCAGTTTAGCAGGGTCGCTTTCAGAAACTGTGGGGCGGACCCCCTTTCATACACTATAAATAGCACAAGATGTCGATTTTTCCGTTGCCAAATGTTGCCAACATTCTTATACTCTTAGCATATGGGTCAAAATCATCAACTTCCCAAAAACAATCAAAATCCAGAAAACAACCGAATTCGGTTAACGCCTTGGCACCACAATTCAAACAATCCTTTACTTGGGGCCAATCTGCAGTGGTCACTGGCAGTCAGTTACTAGCCCACACCCTGATACCTGCCCAACCTCCTCTGCCAGTCTTCTCCTTTCTTCTTCCAGTCGTGCCTCCAGAATGCATGCCGAAACTGCAGCTTTCCACTGCAAAATCACAGAAACTGATGCAAGAAAAGGACACCGCAATCTGTAAAAAAAAACTACAAAAAACATGTTCTGCGGAACGCTGGTGAAATATTGCGACTTGCATTTGCACAGTCTTGCAGTTCGAACAGAAATGAGACCTTGCGCCGGATGCCGGAGTCATTTTAATTGTGTTTTTCGTTGCTAGCATATGCCCACAGGATATCACAGGATGCCATGTGGCTATCAGCACAAACACGTAAATTCATGTAAATTCCCCAAAGTTGAAGATTCGATCCCTGCAGCAGCACCTCTTCAGCAGCTCTTCTTGCTTGTTCTCGTGCAGCCTTCCAACATGCAGCACTCACCATCGCACAGGCTCAAGCTCGACTTCTTTTAAACACTTCAGTGCCGAACAAAGCAAATCGATGTAGTCCTTCTGCTACTTCTACTTCACAATATGGCACTTGCACTTGATCTTACATACTCTTGCAATCTCTTCCAGGCACTTTGCAGCCATTCTTTCATGCGCCACATCTCTCCACTCCTGCTAAAACTCAGAGACGTCATCCCACCATGACACATCTGCTGTAGGCCCTGTAGGCAGAAGTCGGAAAGCAACCGCGCCTCCTCCTCTGCCAATCTTTTCCGTTCTTCTTCCAGTCTTTCCTTGAAGAAAGCGATTCAAGTACAAAAACACAGCAAATAACGCAAGCGACGGATAGAGCGACATGGCAGGGCATCCAAAGAAACTATATTATATAGGGGGCTCAGGGACCATGTTGCTTGGACCTCTAATGCTACATTACGCTAGGATGAGTTTCTACAATAGTATCTATAGATATCTATAGTACTATGAGACTATGGCTTTATGGGCTTTATGGGCTTTATGGGTTGCCTTTGTTGATTGAAGGTTTCAGGTCTCGCATGAGATGCCCACAATCTTTTAGATTCTGGTTCCAACCCCCTGTTGGAGCACCTCTTCCGCAATCCTTCGTGCTTCTTCTTGTGCGGCCTCAGAAAATGCAGTATTCAGAATCCAGGGCATCTCAAGCTGATCCGACGGCATCTGGTCTTTCCAGTCAATACCAAATCAGGTGCGGACTTTCCAAAACATGTTGATGGCCCAATGGCAGTTTAGCAGGGTCGCTTTCAGAAACTGTGGGGCGGACCCCCTTTCATACACTATAAATAGCATAAGATGTCGATTTTTCCGTTGCCAAATGTTGCCAACATTCTTATACTCTTAGCATATGGGTCAAAATCATCAACTTCCCAAAAACAATCAAAATCCAGAAAACAACCGAATTCGGTTAAGCCCTTGGCACCACAATTCAAACAATCCTTTACTTGGGGCCAATCTGCAGTGGTCACTGGCAGTCAGTTACTAGCCCACACCCTGATACCTGCCCAACCTCCTCCTCTGCCAGTCTTCTCCTTTCTTCTTCCAGTCGTGCCTCCAGAATGCATGCCGGAACTCTTTCACTGCAAAATCACAGAAACTGAATGAAACTGATACAAGAAAAGGAGACCGCAATCTGTAAAAAAAAAACTACAAAAAACATGTTCTGCGGAACGCTGGTGAAATATTGTGACTTGCATTTGCACAGTCTTGCAGTTCGAACAGAAATGAGACCTTGCACCGGATGCCGGAGTTATTTTAATTGTGTTTTTCGTTGCTAGCATATGCCCACAGGATATCACAGGATGCCATGTGACTATCAGCACAAACACGTAAATTCATATAAATTCCCCAAAGTTGGAGATTCGATCCCTGCAGCAGCACCTCTTCTGCAGCTCTTATTGCTTGTTCTCGTGCAGCCTTCCAACATGCAGCACTCACCATCGCACAGGCTCAAGCTCGACTTCTTTTAAACACTTCAGTGCCGAACAAAGCAAATCGATGTAGTCCTTCTCCTAATATACTTCTACTTCACAATATGGCACTTGCACTTGATCTTACATACTCTTGCAATCTCTTCCAGGCACTTTGCAGCCATTCTTTCATGCGCTACATCTCTCCACTCCTGCTAAAACTCAGGGACGTCACCCCACCATGACACATCTGCTGTAGGCCCTGTAGGCAGTAGTCGGAAAGCAACCGCGCCTCCTCCTCTGCCAATCTTTTGCGTTCTTCTTCCAGTCTTTCCTGCTCATGTGGCTTGGACCTCTGATGCTACAACATGCTAGGACGAGCTTCTATTATAGTACTATGAGACAATGGCTTTATGGGCTGCCTTTGCTTGGTTGAAGGTTTCAGGTCTCGCATGAGATGCCCACAATCTTTTAGATTCTGGTTCCAACCCCCTTTGGAGCACCTCTTCCGCAATCCTTCGTGCTTCTTCTTGTGCCGCCTCAGAGGAAGCACTACAAATAACAGATCCTGATTTTCCCTTGCATTTTTTTTACATACGTATTCTTATGCAGCCTGATGTGCATCTGGGTCAAAATCGTCAACCCCCAAAATGAATCAACGTCGATGAATTATTGAAAATTGAAACTAAAAGCGACCAAATTTGGTTGATTCCTTGGCACCACAATAAGAACAATCTTTTACTTGGGGCCAATCTGCAGTGGTCACTGGCTGCCAATTGCTAACCCACACCCTGATCCTTGCCCAACCTCCTCTGCCAGTCTTCTCCTTTCTTCTTCCAGTCGTGCCTCCAGAATGCATGCCGAAACTGCAGCTTTCCACTGCAAAATCACAGAAACTGATGCAAGAAAAGGACACCGCAATCTGTAAAAAAAACTACAAAAAACATGTTCTTGCATTTGCACAGTCTTGCAGTTCGAACGGAAATGAGACCTTGCACCGGATGCCGTTGTCATTTTAATTGTGTTTTTCGTTGCTAGCATATGCCCATGTGGCTATCAGCACAAACACGTAAATTCACGTAAATTCCCCAAAGTTGGAGATTCGATCCAGGCAGCAGCACCTCTTCTGCAGCTCTTCTTGCTTGTTCTCGTGCAGCCTTCCAACATGCAGCACTCACCATCGCACAGGCTCAAGCTCGACTTCTTTTAAACACTTCAGTGCCTAACAAAGCAAATCGATGTAGTCCTTCTACTACTTCTACTTCACAATATGGCACTTGCACTTGATCTTACATACTCTTGCAATCTCTTCCAGGCACTTTGCAGCCATTCTTTCATGCGCTACATCTCTCCACTCCTGCTAAAACTCAGAGACGTCATCCCACCATGACACATCTGCTGTAGGCCCTGTAGGCAGAAGTCGGAAAGCAACCGCGCCTCCTCCTCTGCCAATCTTTTCCGTTCTTCTTCCAGTCTTTCCTTGAAGAAAGCGATTCAAGTACAAAAACACAGCAACTAACGCAAGCGACGGATAGAGCGACATGGTAGGGCATCCAAAGAAACTATATAGGGGGCTCAAGGACCATGTTGCTTGGACCTCTAATGCTACATTACGCATCATTATGCTAGGATGAGTTTCTACAATAGTATCTATAGATATCTATAGTACTATGAGACTATGGCTTTATGGGCTTGATGGGTTGCCTTTGTTGATTGAAGGTTTCAGGTCTCGCATGAGATGCCCACAATCTTTTAGATTCTGGTTCCAAACCCCTGTTGGAGCACCTCTTCCGCAATCCTTCGTGCTTCTTCTTGTGCCGCCTCAGAAAATGCAGTATTCAGAATCCAGGGCATCTCAAGCTGGTCCGACGGCATCTGGTCTTTCCAGTCAAGACCAAATCAGGTGCGGACTTTCCAAAACATGTTGATGGCCCAATGGCAGTTTAGCAGGGTCGCTTTCAGAAACTGTGGGGCGGACCCCCTTTCATACACTATAAATAGCATAAGATGTTGATTTTTCCGTTGCCAAATGTTGCCAACATTCTTATACTCTTAGCATATGGGTCAAAATCGTCAACCTCCCAAAAACAATCAAAATCCATGGGCTCAAAACTGAAAACAACCGAATTCGGTTAACCCCTTGGCACCACAATTCAAACAATCCTTTACTTGGGGCCAATCTGCAGTGGTCACTGGCAGTCAGTTACTAGCCCACACCCTGATCCCTGCCCAACCTCCTCTGCCAGTCTTCTCCTTTCTTCTTCCAGTCGTGCCTCCAGAATGCATGCCGAAACTGCAGCTTTCCACTGCAAAATCACAGAAACTGATGCAAGAAAAGGACACCGCAATCTGTAAAAACAAAACCTACAAAAAACATGTTCTGCGGAACGCTGGTGAAATATTGTGACTTGCATTTGCACAGTCTTGCAGTTCGAACAGAAATAAGACTTTGCACCGGATGCCGGAGCCATTTTAATTGTGTTTTTCATTGCTAGCATATGCCCACAGGATGCCATGTGGCTATCAGCACAAACACGTAAATTCACGTAAATTCCCCAAAGTTGGAGATTCGATCCGGGCAGCAGCACCTCTTCTGTAGCTCTTCTTGCTTGTTCTCGTGCAGCCTTCCAGCATGCAGCACTCACCATCGCACAGGCTCAAGCTCGACTTCTTTTAAGCACTTCAGTGTCGATCAAAGCAAATCGATGTAGTCTTTCTCCTTCATACTATGGTACTTGCGCCTTTTACATATTTATAATTTTCTGAAAAATACTCTTCCAATCTCTTCCAGGCACTTTGCAGCCATTGTTTCACGCACTAACTACAAACTATAAACGGGAACCCTTCGCTACGCATTCGGGAAAAACAGGATAATCTGGGACAAACATCCAACATCATCAAATCACCAGCTCACCGCATCTTACCTATAACTAATCAACATACCCACAACCTGGAATTCTGCATGCTAAAGTGATCAGCTACGTGATCTCATAAGAAAACGGGTTACATATCCAAACTCCAGAGTTCCTATGCGTTCTTGCTAAAGGCACGACTTTTGTGAAACACACTTCCCCAAGGCACAACATTTTTTTCCTAAAACAGGTACGACTTTGTCAGATGCCTGGACATCTCCTCACTTCCTCCTGCAAAAACTCAGACAGCAATGGGGCCTCCTGTGCGAATCTTTTCCGTTCTTCTTCCAGTTGTGCCTCCACAGTGCGCGAAACCAAGGTCCCAAGCAATAATGGCAACAAAAAACGCGTTTGCATTGCAGTTTTCCGTTGACAGTAAAAAGTGTGACGACAAATGGATACAAATGGCACAAACCCAGCTATGCATATGCACACATAAATGATTCTACCGAATTCTACCAGAGAATTGGATTTTAGACCTCTTGAAAGCTATGCTGGCTACAAATTCTTGCCTAGCGCTCTGCCCGAAAGGACACGTCAAATCCTGATCTTTCATGATCTTTCTCTGGCATGCTGACTCCTCGTTTTTTTTAATCTCACGCGGTCTAGACATACTAACGGTTAACAAATGTCATACGATCGGATGCAGGAAACTTCAGCGATACAGCGATCTGTAAAACTGCTCTACATCCCGACGGACCGATGGTATGCCAAGACTGACCTAGTTTTCATCTCCTATGCATCAATAAAAACGTCGGCACATGCTGCGACATATTGCAGATTTGCAATTGCCAAATATGAACAACGTGAAGCTTTGCAGAGTGAAGACATTGTCGATCATTGTCGATGAAACAAAGCGTTCATACCTCATCAACCATTCTTTCTGCTCTATGCAACGAAATCACCCTTTGGTTTCCAGCCTGCAAAGGATTCCAAAATGCCTCTTCGCTGCTCTCTCTTTCCACTCTAGCCTGATACAGTACTAAGCGGTGTGTTGCACAAACAATTTTCTGCCACATGTGGTGACACCGTGCCATGTATTCCAAATGCAATCAATGGCCACAGGCATTGTGGAAGATGCTTCAATCACAATAGGATTTTTACTCTCGTATCAGTTGTAACATGTGGGCGGTGGGGTGACAGCCCACCTCCATCTCTATTATAGGATAGCCATCTGATGATGTGAAAGTCAACTTGCCTCCTCTATTCGCCGCTCTTCTAATTGCGCCTCATGCAATGGCTTTGTAAGGCGAGCCAAATCAGAGGTCTCAACATGAAAACAGCACGTTGACATTGAGAAAAACGCGTCATGCCCACCAGTTGTCACCAACACCTGATCCCTGTATCAAGTCTAAATGTGATCCAGCCCTGTGTTGAAGTCTGGTAGGGCCTGTAATGCTGCCCTTCTTGCTTCTGAGAGTGCTGCCTTTCCAAATCACAAGTCAATCTTACCGCCTTACATTCAGTCCGTTGCAGTATTTTCACTTACCGTTGAAGGCTTTTCATAAAGAAACACGAAGTGGATTTCTCTTGGCGCTTGTCTTGGCGCTTGAAAAAACCGAGTGGATTAGCCCTAGGCCATGCATGGCCATGCCTTGCGACTTGGCGACGACTGGACTCTGAGAGGCGAGGCGATTCGATGGAAATTCCATGGAAATTCCATGCCCATAGGATCCATGTATGGTATATATACTAACATTGGGGGTATATTGATGGCAAATGTTACTATATATAGCATACATGGATCCTATGGGATGGCTATTCGATGTCATATTCCGTGGACATTTTGATCCTTTCGGAGCATCGAAACATATCGAAACCCACCTCAGCCTCCGCGATTCTTCTGCGCTCTTCCTTCACGTACACCTTCATTGCCTCTGGATGCTACGCAACCCTCTGAAGTGCCAGGAAAAATCTACATGCCATTTTATGCCGTTGTGATTATGTTCAAAATACATCCAAATACGTCAAAATTGTATAAAATTGTGGTGTGATTGAAGCACAAAACCCGCTTCTTGCATCTCTGTTTGAATAGCGACCAGGTTTTTGTCGATGTTCTGGACTCCTGAATTCTGACCTGATCTGCTGCTCTTCTTGCTTCTGCTAAAGCCGCCTTTGCAGTTCAAAAGCTGTCGATTGACATCAAGATCTGCGACTAAACAAATATGCAAAACGAATCAAACATCAAAAAACGATTGATTTCCCCTGTCTGACACATTGTTTCACCGCCACAGGAGGCTTGAAGCAAAAGACAGGGGTCAAGCAATCCATGGCATTCCATGACCTCATCCTCTGCCATTTGTCTGCGCTCTTCCAAATGGGCTTGCAGTGCCTGTGTAGCAACCCTGCATTTCTGGGATCTATGCAACTCTTGAGAATCTATGAGAATCTATCAAATTCATGTGTGCACAGTCAGTTGTAGTTAGACCTAAGTGGTAGTCAGACTGATCGAGGCCTCTTCGGCTGCTCTTCTATCTTCTTCTATCTTTTCCTACGGAACATGACTGACACACTGATTCCTGGCCCCGCAAAAAGTGAGGCTTCTCAAAATGCAGTGAATAGTCAAGCGGATCCAAAAAGAGCAACAAACCATTGCCTCCTCGAGTCGTATTGGATTCAATTGTTAGTTCAGCTTCAGTTGCGAAACCAATCAAAACTCAAAACCAAGTATGGATGGTTTTGCAATCGTATCTGCCGCCCCAGTGGCCTCTTCAGATGCCAAATCATGAAACAGTCAGAATCAAAGTTCCCTTCCTGGCCTCCTCAAGTTGCCATGTTTTGTTTTGGCGACGAGTTGGTTGAGACCGGGGAGCGAGGCCCAACAACTCATCGTCACTCTGTGCTTCCAGTGCCATCAGCCCAGTCCGCACAAGGCCTTCCTTGGCTTCCTTCATGACACCGGACCCCCTGTCCCCTGGCGACCCTGGCAACCCTGGCGACCCTGGCGACCC
Organism: Cladocopium goreaui; assembly: GCA_947184155.2. Lineage (NCBI taxonomy): Eukaryota > Dinophyceae > Suessiales > Symbiodiniaceae > Cladocopium > Cladocopium goreaui. Next base: position 501,453 of record CAMXCT020002502.1, on the reverse strand, counting down.
TGGCGACTCGGCGATGGCAGTGGCGACAGCTGGAAGATTGGCTTCCGCTTCCCGGGAGTCGAGCTCCTCGTCAGTGTCACACTCGTTGCACTCGTCAACGTCGCGGGTGGCGAGCTGCTTCCTGAGTGGAAATCCAAGGTCTATTGATTGATCATTCGATAAACATGGATCCAACACCAAGAAACAACACACGCTCAGAGTACTCATTCTATAAGATTCTCTGCAGGTATATACGGTGTGTATATATATATATATACACATATGTGTATATATATACATATGTATATATATATATATTGCTTATTTATATTATATTTATATTAGATTTATGAAATTATATGTGATATATATATATATATTCGATATCTATACACACATATGATACCAGTATCATATGAATATAGATACATATGTATATATACATGTATATATATATGAATATATATATATATTCATATATATATATACATGTATATATACATATACAGAGTTTATTGTGTATATATATATAAACAGAACTGTATGTGAAGTATATTCGATATCTATACACACATGATATCAATATATATATACATATGTATCTATACAGGTGTATATGTATATATATACATATGTATACATATGTATATAATTATGTATGTTTATATACATGTGTACTTAGAATATTTAAGCTGATTCCTCCGCCAAGCAGCACTCTTTCCATGTCATCCGCCATGTTCATCATGCTCTCGGCCAAGGCCATAGTGGCCTTGGCCAAATTTCGCCGTCTCAAAAGCATCATGGCTATGGCGGCTATGGGTCAAAAATGTGGGAATTTTCCTGGGTAACCTCAAAATATCCTCAAAATGGCTGAGATTCAATGAGATTCATGGATGTTCATCATTGATCATCATTGTTTGTCCCCATATCACATGATTCACATGTTTGGTGATCTGTTTGATTGTTGGAAAAACCGTAGAAAAACCGTAGAACAAAACATGTCATTTCCTCCTCTTAGAATCCTCTTTTCTTTCAACATCTTGGAACTCTGGGACTTTTCGCTCAAAGAGTCCGGACCTGGTCAGCTGCTTGTCTTTGTGCCAGTGCAGCTTTTTCGGTCACCTGGATCCCAAGCGACAATTTTCAGCGGCCGAGGGCATTTGAATCCATAGCTATGGAATGGAATTGGTGTGTATATATATTATAATGATGATAATAGTAAAAATAATAGCAATGCTAACAATAATCATTAATAATAAATAGTACTATTAATATATATATATATCATATATCATATATCATATATTATATTAGTTATATATAATATTATATATTGGGCACCTAGCCTATCGTAGCTTGAAGCAGCAGGGTAGCCATGTGAAGCACACTTCCGGCTGTCCAGAAATTTCCATCCAAACAGGCCAAACAGAGACCTCGGCATAGGCCACAGAATTTCATACCATAAGCGAACAAATATAGTAATATTAATATATCATATATATCATAAATATTATAATTTCATATGATAGTATTTTCACACAATTTCATACCATATAATACATATATCATATATCATAATGATCCAAAATGATCCAAAATGATCCAAAATGATCCAAAATGATCCAAAATGATCCAAAATGATCCAAAATGATCCAAAATGATCCAAAATGATCCAACATGGCAATATTACTATTATATATATCATAGTACATATTATATAGTATAGTATTATTATTAATACATATCTATACTCCAAAATGATCCAACAAGATCCAAAAAATTGCAATTTTGCCCTCTGGTTATGACTAACATAGCTATGGTATAGATGGCCCATTTATAGATGATTTTCCCAGCTAGAAACCTCCATTTATGGTTGGGATTTTGCATGGCTATGTTAAATAACCAGATGGTACTTGTTACAGAATGTATCATAATGTTGCATATCTTGCTGCATATTGTTACACATCAAAACCAACTCCATCCAGTTCCATAATCTTTTGGATTCTTTTGGCATATGCAGGAACCGTCAGAACTAGCCACTTCATCCCATTTTACCCACCATCTTCAGACTGCCTCATTGATAAAGTCGTCAATCCTTGGGTCTGTGAGCTGTCCAGTTGAGCTCTGATACCTTTATTTTCTGAATGACTTCTGAAGTCGCAAAGCTTTTTCATCTTTTCCACAATGGTGAATTCTCTGTGAGGGATAGACTCTCATGCATTCAAACTGAATTCTCAATTGCAATGACTGGTCCCTTCCCACAATTCTGAACTTCCAACTTCGATTCCTAAGAATCTCCAAGCTCAAAGCGCAGCAAAGCGGGGCAAAGCGCTTTGAACGTGCAGCCAAGTGCAGCAAAGCAACTCTTCTTCTCTGGTCTTTCCTGGAACTTCAGCCTGCCAAGTTGCGAGGGGCCAGGCTGCGCAGCCTCTGGTTTCCAGCTGGGCCCTATCTGGGTGGCCTTCTCTGCAACTGAGGCAATTCTTAGCGGTCCAAACATGGCAGTCTGGTTGCAGCACCTCCGCCTGGGCTGCCTGGGCTGCCTGGGCCCGCGCAGCAGCACTTTCGGCTGCTTTCTTTGTTTCAGCATCTTGGACTGCCAGCAGACATGATCATGCATGTGCTCCTCATGGTGACATGCCATGACGATGATACAAGATGATACAAGATGATACAAGATGATACAAGATGATACAAGATGATACAAGATGATACAGGATGATACAAGATGATACAAGATGATACAAGATGATACAAGATGATACAAAATGATACAAGATGATACAAGATGATACAAGATGATACAAGATGATACAAGATGATACAAGATGATACAAGATGATACAAGATGATACAAGATGATACAAGATGATACAAGATGATACAAGATGATACAAGATGATACAAGATGATACAAGATGATACAATATGATACAAGATGATGCAAGATGATACGAGATGATACCAGATGATACAAGATGATACAAGATGATACAAGATGATACAATATGATACACGATGATACACGATGATACACGATGATACACGATGATACACGATGATACACGATGATACAGGATGATACAGGATGATACAAGATGATACGAGATGATACAAGATGATACAAGATGATACAAGATGATACAAGATGATACAAGATGATACAAGATGATACAAGATGATACAAGATGATACAAGATGATACAATGATGATACAAGATGATACAAGATGATACAAGATGATGAGATGATACAAGATGATACAAGATGATACAAGATGATACAAGATGATACAAGATGATACAAGATGATACGAGATGATACGAGATGATACGAGATGATACGAGATGATACAAGATGATACAAGATGATACAAGATGATACAAGATGATACAAGATGATACAAGATGATACAAGATGATACAAGATGATACAAGATGATACAAGATGATACAAGATGATACAAGATGATACGAGATGATACAAGATGATACAAGATGATACGAGATGATACAAGATGATACAAGATGATACAAGATGATACAAGTATTAGCTGTGGCAGAACATACCTCAACAAAGCAAAAACAACACGGCTTTGAACTTGTCCTGGAGCGCTGACATCGATTTGTGGCACAGGACAGCTCCATCGGCTAATACTAACCCACACTCGGCTGGTTGATTTTAATGGGGCTATCATGGCCTATCCGACCACAAAAAAGGGGGTTTCCAAAGTCATGGGGGTATCCCAATAGCTGCATGGTTTATTTCATGGAAAGTCTGAAAATAAATGGATGAAAACTGGGGGTACCCTCATTTTAGGAAAGTCTTTAGGAATCAGGAACCCCCCTGTAACCCTGTAATTCTCTGGCAGGTGAAATCTTCTATTATCCTCCCGGCACAGGCTTCGAGCCTACGCCTTCTGTCTCGGAATTTCCAGGTTCCATCGGTTCCACCGGTTCCGATGGAACTCTCTCCAGCTTCTCCTTCTCAAAGTCGCCACTATTGAAACTCACACGCCTCTTAGCTTTTCGAAGATGTATTGCCCCATCATTTGCTCCAGACACGATGGAGGGTCCAATGGGCGCTCCCTCGGAACTGAACTTTCTGGAGAAAATGCTGCTTGGAAGCTCCGAATCGCTGCTGCGCCGGCCCCGCCCCGTGCTGCTAACGGAGCCCGCACCCGAGACTCCGGACCAGCTGCAGCGCAGGCACCAGCTGCCAAAGGCCTCCTCTTTATCGTTCTCTTGGACCTGGACAACATGGACAAACATGGAGAAAAACATGGAGAAAACCATGAAACATCTGAAAGTATGGCATGTTGCTTCACCTGTCTACACTATGCAATCTGAAAAATACCATTAACATTGAATAACATCATGAGATGTCAATAGATCTGCCATGATCTGCCGTGTTTTTGAATGTTTTTACTTGCCCAGCCTTCTCGTGAACAGCTCCCGGCACAACAAGCGGCGCTCGTTGAGGTTTCGGAGAAGCCGCTGGAGCAGGAACCGGCGCGCGCTTTCGCCGTGCCTCCAGGGGCGCGCTCCATACTTCAGGCAGGAAGAAGGCTCCAAATTTAGCTCGAAAATCCATAAGGCCTAAATTTCAGGGAATATCCCCACAAAATATGGCCCAAAATATGGTACGTTTACGTAGCTCCATCTGTTGGATCCTGAAATTACCATTGATCTTAGCCATACTTCAAGGTTTATGTTGATCTTTCAAGGTATACAGTCCTACATCAAGTGGTAAATGAATGTAAATGGCGTAGTCCCAAGACCTGCAAATGGAGGTACCCCAAGAATGGATGGTTTATGAGGGATATGGGAAAATCCCAATCTAAATGGATGATTTAGGGGCACCACCATTTATGGAAAGCCTCGTATTTACTTGCTCTGGCCGCTGACCAGCTCCCAACTCCCAGCTGCACCTCCATCAGCCAGGCTTGTCCCCGTTCAATTTGCTGCTGTTGTACTCGATGATTTACCAGGAAAGTTGGCTCACTGCGGATGGTTCTGAGACCTTGACAACATTTGACAACCAAAACAGTGAACAACACATGTTTCGAGTCATGAAACAGTAATTTTTCTTCCAGTCTGAGTGTAAGATGAATGTAAGATGAATGTAAGATGAATGTAAGATGAATGTCTTCACAGCATTTCACACCAAAGTCCCTTCAACACGACCTTTTCTGGGCCCTATGCTGGGCAAACGCCAAGCTTCGATGGATGAATTTCAATGGACAGGTGAAGCAACTTCTCAAGAATCGATGGTGAAACATATGGTCCCCAAGAATCGATGTTAATCATCAGTTTTCCTCAGTTTTAACGATAGATTTCCATGTTAACCATATCAGTTCCGCATGGCCATTTTGACTGAACTAATCCCTTCCCCGCCCAAATAATATCAACACCTGGATGAATTTTTAGTACTAGAGGGCATTTAGTATTAGGGTGCGAAACTGCCCCCTAATCTTAAATTAAACACCCTAACATAAAAAACTGAAATTTTCTTAGATTTCCTTTTAAACCGTAATTAAAATATTGCCAAAAAATTGATTTCGAAACTTTCACCTAATATCAAATTCAAAGCCTTAATACAAACAACTTAAATTTTCTATTCCAAAGTCGATTAGATTTCCCGATTTCCTTTTAAAATCTAAATAAAATATGGCCAAAAATTGGATTTCGAAGCTTTCCCCTAATATTAAATTAAAGCTTAATATAGCATACATTTTTTTTTCGATCTTAAAAGACCGACCCTAATAAAAAAACACCCCGGGGTTGACTAGTTTTCATTACTAGGGGGTGAAACCCTGAAATGGGACCTTCGTTTTTGTTATTTCGAAAGGGGATCAATTAAAAATCAAAATGGCCGGTCTGAAATTTCCCAAAATTTAACGCGGACCCGAGTTTTTAGTATTTGGGGTACGTTTAGTAAAAGGATGTGGGGATTACTGCTGAGCTCGCAACCTCTGAGGATTTCGGGTTCGAAGCGGAGATCGGGGGCGACCAATCCGTTCCTCGGCTTTCTCACAACATACCGCAACCCAATCGGTCAGGCGGGTAGGACGGATAGATGTACAATGATGTATAGGTTTGCAACCAATGGGGTAGTGTAATGTAAACCAATGTCACACAATGGGTACGTATATGATACACATTGATACACCACATGATTCATGATTGATCCTTTCTTTCCCGAAATCGGCCGAACATTCCTGCGAGATGCAAAAAGTCACAGCTGGATGTCGGCGAAAATGTCAGGGTTTATTCAAAAAGCATGAGAAAACATTTGGTCAATGATCATTGATCAACCATTGATTAACCATTGATTAACCATTGATTAACCATTGATTAACCATTGATTAACCATGACAACCATTGATTAACCATTGATTAACCATTGATTAACCATTGATTAACCATTGATTAACCATGACAACCAATGATTAACCATGACAACCAATGATTAACAATGATTAACAATTATAAACCATTGTTATAAGTCCAGGCTCCAGTTTTCCCAAGCGCTCAGCGATTGCGTGCGCACTCGCAATACTTCCTCAGTCACGGCGCTCACGGCGGTCACGGCGCGGCCTGGGCGTTGATCCAGGTGATCCAGGTCCTGGTCGCGGGAAATCACCTGGGGACGGGAAAATCCAACTACATTGATGCATATCAACTGGTTTCTATGAAATTTTGGACAATAATCATGTTAAGATATGTTAAGCGATATGATTTCATCTCATGTAATCGTACGTGGTCTTTCTAGATCAATAATGCATGTTGCCCTCTGGTTGTGACTAACAGTTCGCCATGGTATAGATGGCCTATAGAAATAGATGGTTTACCGAACTTAAAAATGGTGATTTTCCATAGTTATGTTAGTTTACCAGAGGGATCCAGAGGGTAAGTGATATGATTTAATCTCATGTAATCGTACATGGTCTTTCTAGATCAACATAAATCAACTGCTTGAACCCGTCTGGGGCGTCCTGTACTGCCGCCTTCTGGTCTTTCAAGGGACCAGGCCAGGAGCTTTTCAAGGCAGCCTCTTCACGGACATCTTCACTTGCAGCTAGCCTCTGATCTGGAACAACTTCTTCGTGGTCGGTCATTGTCGTCTGTGCCGCAGCTTCGGCCGACCTTTCTTCTGTGCCAGTGACCTGGTGGATCTGAGCATGCTTCATTTTCTTAGCGGCTTAGCCGGAAAAGACATCAACTGCAACACGTGCAACCCGGAGATGGCTTCCATGTGCAGATGTTAAATGATGTTAACATGCAATTACAATCAATTACATCTGTCGGCAGCACCTCGGCGGGGGACATGTTCTGAGGTGCGGCTTCGCCAACAGACCTCGGTGAACTTTCGCCAAGAGTCAAGTTATGGAGCCTCTCTGGATACACTGTTGGCACTCGGATACACAATCTGGACATATTTGGACACTGGTTGGTTGTTTTAACCATCTTGAAAAATATGAAAGTCAATGGGAAGGATTATCCCATATATCATGGAACATACAAAATGTTTGAAACCACCAACCAGATCCAACGAGGACATATTGGGACCCATACCCCACATGGCACTCCATCATCATTCACCGACCATCCTGTGGCTCTGAGGTTCCCGACGCGTGCAACGTTTCACCCAATGACTCACCGAGTCTCACTGTGAGTTCCTGAGCCAAGTCCCCATGCTCTGCATCTGGGAGATCTGGGAGATGCTCTTGGATCACTTCATCAGCTGGATCTGAATCTGCCTCTTTTCTTTCTAGATCTGATGGATGACCATCCACTTCCTCCACTTCCTCCACATCCTCCACATCCTCCACTTCCTCCACATCCTCCACTTCCTCCACATCCTCCACTTCCTCCACTTCCTCCACATCCTCCATATCCTCGCCATCCTCGGCCGCTTCATCTGCCAGTGGCGACCCTGGCGACCCTGGTGACACTGGCGACGCTGGCGACGTCATCGAGGGGGAGGCGGATCTGGAAGCGGAGGACCCCATGTCGACAGCCAGGAGGGCCTGATCTGTCGATGTTTGGCCGGAAAAAGGTGCCAATTCACAGAGGCAAACAAAATGCTTATTTAAAAAAAATGCGGGTTGGACAAGTTTTGGCCTGATCATATTTCCGACTGTTTCCGACCGTTTCCGACCGTTTTATTTTTTCTGAACGATTAATTGGACCAGTTCCAATTTATGGAAGGCTGATCCAGTGCAAACCCGTGCAAACCATGACGCTTAAGTTTTTTCGTGCGACCCTTGTGCGCGTACACTGCACCAAATATTGCATCTTGACCTTGATATCCAATATTTCCTAAAAATCACAAAATCCCAGGAGCTCGTGAAATTTAATAGGTAGAATATTATATTTGATATATATATATATATATATAAATTATATATGTGTATTGTATGGATATACTGTAACATATACATATAATTACATTAATATGCATGAACATTGCGTTAAGCTCTTTGCGTTTGCGTTTGTACTGCTGACATGACTGCTGCCTTTTAGGCACCTCCATGGTCCTCATCAAGATCCATGATGTTTGCGAAAGCCATGGCAATACATGGTGATTTTCCGCTATATTAGTTTACCAAAGGGTAACCGCTAAGAGGTCTAAGAGTTCTTTGGGGCTTCTATCATTTTCAGAAACTTATCCTGTGCGTTCACACACCTTCGCACTAGACGTCCGAACTAGCCTTTGCGAGTGCCGCAGCCACTTCGCACCAAGTACATGACACAGTTGACAAGATCAGCAAGTTCCATGATTTTGAAACCTAAAGTACAACTCCAGCTCAGATTCAACAATCCGCAGCCCCGATCATCATCTCTTATTTTCCCTTCAGTTTTTCGTGCCTTGCGGGCTGATGTACTAAGCTCAAAGCAAATAAATCTGAACACAAAACGATTGATTTATCACGATGGGACTTGACACCAGGACCTTTTTTCGGAGCCCATCTGGCTCGGGGAAGTGGACTCTGCCTTTCTTCCTTTCGGCTGTTCAAACGTCATAGAAACTATCCTGGATCAACCCTGTCATAGCCGTCATGCCCAATCGAATCATCTCTGAAAAGCTGTAAAAATGAATCAGCCCATCCACCTCGAATCTTTTTGTCATCATTATCATCCGTATCCAAAATTTCATCATAATAATATCCCATATCTTCCATTTTCTCATCCATATCAATTCATTCAACTATCATTGTCATCCACAATCAAAACTCCAGTCACCAATACGGATGATAAAACCATAATTGTTCAAATCATGATATCCCATTAAAAAAAAAAAAAACAAATCATATTACATCACAACATTCATTGCATAGCCATCTTCCTATCTTCATTGATCAACACATTTTTTTTAAACCACTCAGAACTCATCCCAGCCTCCAGTGGATCCGGTTTTGCTTCCGCTCCATTGATCACTTCCATCACTTCCACCATGGCCTCCAGGGCCAACTCCTCCGCCTCCGCTGAGGCATCCACACCCGTCTCGGAGGCCGAAACGTTTCGGCCCGCGTCGAAGGTCTCGGAGGCCTCCTGAAACGGCCAGCGTAGCCGGGGAACGGGGGGAAACCTGGCCACCGTGGTCTTCATGGTGTTCAAAAGATGTCAAAACTCCAGTTGCAATGATGTTACAATGATGTTCATGTCGAAAAATTGATGGGCAACAACAATTGCTTCGAAGATTTCGAATTGGAGTTCCCATCGATTGTGAGAATTGCCCCCATATTTTGGGTGATACCCCAACTCATCACCAACCAGCAGGGGTTTTGAACACTGGTCGAGTGGAAAGAAGTGATCTGCTCGGCGAACTCACATGAAATCAGCCGTGTTTTCCCCGACTGTGGATAGTAGATTTATTTACCTATAGACTGGAGCAACCCTGGGATCAATGGTTTAAAGATGTTTAAAGTCGTGATACCAAGGACACACTGAACAAAACATTCAAAAACAGAGTTCATAGGGAAAACATGCTTTGCTGCAAATGATTTTCCCACAAACCAATCCATTGAATCAAGTTTTAATGAAGAAAGCTGATGGGACAAGAGGCAGCTGGGATTCTCGAAAAGGCTCAGAAATATGCAGACTTCGAAATGAACATGAACTATGAGAGCGACATGAGAAACGCTGAAACCTAGGGAGGTTGCTGAGATGGTAACAGTTGTAACGAGTTAAATCCTTGTTAAATTCAGATATCTTCACTGGCCGTCACTGGCGCTTGTGTTCCACTGTTTGCGGCCAATGGAAAACCAGCCTGGATTGCATCACTGATGTCACGCGATTTTTTTCCCGGCGCCACGTGAGTATGTTGTTTACATTCATTTAGCATCATTTGATATCATTTGGGGGTTTCCATAAATGGGGGTACCCCTAAATCATCATAAATCATCCATATTTAATAGGATTTTCATGGATTTTCCCTCATAAACCATACATTTTGGGGTACCCCCATTTAGCTCTAGATATTGGGTCCTTCAATGGGGTATAGGACCCCAAGCAAAACAGCCAGCTGTGCCGCCTCTGGAGACTCGTCCTTCACCTGGTTGCCCAAAGCGATGCATGCGTTAATGTGCCCACACGAAAATAGGCCCCAAGATGGACAAATCAAATATGAAAATAGTGATACAGTAGACGACTTTTCGATCATTTTGATTTATTTTGGGAGTTGATGTAATTTATCTATGGAGACCTTGGATAGGGAAACCATAGGTTTTAAGCCCCAGGCTGGGGCCTCGTGGCTAAAGCTGAAATCGCTCAGGGATGATCCGGGCGATCCTGCGATTTGGCCAGGAATGATGCAGTGCTGGCTGCATGTGTATATAATGATATGGGTTTGTTGGAAAATTAGGTACCCCCAATATCAATCTGGCTGGTGGTTTTAACATGTTTTAACCATCTTGAAAAATATGAGTCAATGGGAAGGATTGTCCCATATATTATGGAAAATAAAAAATGTTCCAAACCACCAACCAGTCAATGAATTATAATCGCTATAATCAAAGGACCTGGGTTGAGGAACAGTGTCCATCAGTGTCCAATATATTCTGGTCGCTTCGCGACGACAACCGCGCGCACCAGAGTGTTAGCTACGGAGTTCCAAGAAATAAATCCATATGTTCTATGTTGGGCGCATGTTGGGAGTATGTTGGGCCCATGTTGGCTCTATGTTGGGCCGTGTTGGGCACATTGATGGGCCCATGTTGGGCCCATGTTGGTCCCATGTTGAGCCCAAGTTTGGCAACTTCGCCGATTTTAGGTCCCTTTGAAAAACGTGCAAAACCATAGGATTCTAGAGCAATAATGGCCCCCTCCAAGCTAAAGCTAAAGCTTCTGGATCATGCGTGCCAACAAACAACGTCTCAGCACCGTTGGTGCCTGCAGATTTAAGGTTAGAGTCCACTATGGGAAATCCTACTGACCAGTAAGGGACGACACACGGTTTGAACACTGCTCCTATATCCATCTATCTATCTATCTACCTACCTACCTATCTATCTATCTATCCATCTATCTATCTATCTATCTACCTACCTACCTATCTATCTATCTATCTATCCATCTATCTATCTACCTACCTACCTATCTATCTATCTATCTATCTATCCATCCATCTATCTATCTATCTACCTACCTATCTATCTATTTATCTATCTATCTATCTAATCTATCTAATCTAATCTAATCTAATCTAATCTAATCTAATCTAATCTAATCTATCTATCTTTCTATCTATCTATCTATCTATCTAATCTAATCTATCTAATCTAATCTAATCTAATCTAATCTAATCTAATCTATCTATCTATCTATCTATATGTATATACAGTATATATCATAGGAATAATAAAAATACGACTGATAATACTAATAATGTTGATGTATTTATGTATGTGTATGTAATAAGTAGAATGTGTGTGTATATATATATATATTATGATTAATATTTTCTAATAAATACATATGTTTATATATATATATGACAATTATAGCAATAATAACTAAGTATATATATATATCTACAACATTAATCACAATAATAACATAATGTCAATATGTATATATACATATAGTTGTTTTAATATATGTATATTATATATATAGTTGTTTTAATATGTGTATATATATAATTGGTAATTTTATATAACAATATGAGATAATGTCTAATATATATATATATATGCTACATATATCTCTTGTTTATAATCTTATATCCTGCCGGCCCTTGGTCTGAACATTTTTCGTGATGCTGCCGACCCTCTCCTTGGTCAGACAGATCAGGTTCTGATGAGGAGGAGTCTGGATAGTAGGTGCGTGCCTGCAGAGTTCCACATGGCGACTGCAAGATTGGCCCAATCACATCAACGAATCAACTCTCTGAACATGTTCACAGAATTTTTTGGAGTCTGAGGCATACACAAAAAGAGACCGCAAAAAAAACTAGAGGTTTCCTGAAATGCATAAAAACCCCTTAATCATCCATTTGTAAATTGATTTTCCCTTATAAACCATCCATTTGGGGTACCTCCAATTTAGGAAACCCCTGGATCTGACCGATTTCCAGATCCTTTTTTGGATGCGAACTAAAAGACGACTCCGAGGAGCCGGACCATGATTTTTCATCGCCAGGCACAGCACTTCAGCTCTTAAGGCCTTTTTTGTTTTTTTTGGTGAGGTCGTTGCTATTTGTTGGTCACATCTGGTTACTAACTCTGGTTAGCTTTCTTAGAATTTTCATTGATGTTCTACTAGCTATATGCAGCTGAATGATTTTGAGCCAACAGCCGTTTTCATCGCAGAAATTTATTTCGTTTTTGTTAGGGTTTGACTCTTTGACCCTTCCACATTCATGGTTGACAGGGGTTTGAGATGGTTTGAGCATCCTAACCTCTTTGTACCGTCTTCCAAAAAGTGAACAACCACAACAATGCCCCAGGAATTCGTGACGATGATGGGTGTCACAGTCCGAAGTTCGCCTTTGAAGCATGCTGGAGCATCTGGAGCTGGAGTCAGATGACTTCCCGGTAGCTCCCATTCCGTGGTTCATTTGTCATTGGTCATGTTCAAATCTGGTTGTGTTTGACGGACTGGAGTAGGCCCAACACTTTGCAAGTTAGCTTGTTCAATCATATCAATCATTTCAATCTCAGCCTAAGTTATCACACTTTTTTGGAAGATTTTGGAAGACATTCGCACGGCATGAAGAAGTTAAAACATGTTACCCTCTGGTAATTTAACATAGCTATTGAAAATCACCATAGAAATAGTGGATTTTCCCATTAAAAATGGTGATTTTCCATAGTTTTTTGTATGTTTACCAGAGGGTAAGTGCCATCTTCAAACTCTGCTGGCGCTCTTTTCGGGTCTGGTTCGCAATTGAAAAAGCTACTCGCTCAGGGCTCCACTCTCGACCCTTCAAGGTCTGAGGAAAGGCAAAACATCCGAGAGTTCGCCAGGCCGGCCACCGTCAAACAGGATTTTCTATGTGGAGGTGTCATGAGGTGTCCAAAGTCATGGGGGTACCCCAAATCATCCAAATTTTGACCATGACTTGAAGTATTGAAACCCATGTGTTTGGGGATCCCACATTTTAGGAAAACACGGCTCTTGCAAAGTCATCAAATGTCATCAGACATGCTGTCTGAATGCTTTTTTTTGTCTGGATTCTAAACTTGGGATCATGCTGAAAGTGGCGACTCGGACTCTCTGTTCTGATCCAGCTCCAAACACAGTCATGGAATCAGTCGCTTCTCACTCGTCTGTGGGGGTGCCCCGAAGGGGCGAGTCGTGGGACGATGTCGTTTGTCGATATCGAATCCTCTTGGGATACCTCCAGTACCTCCCAATCATTCCCAATCCGACTCTTTGATGGAAAAAAATTGGAGCTCCTCTTCATAGATCTTTCAGAAAAGTAGAAGGGCCAGATTTTCTTTAGCACCTGTGTCCTAGTTCTACAGTTCCCCAAACTGAAGCATCCATTTGTCTTTCCACGGGCAAGGCCATCTGAACGATCCAAAAGACACCGCCTGACACCGGAGACTACGTACCACCGAAATCTCTCCGCAGCTGCAGAAGGGGTCTCATGCGGAAGATGAGCGATCTGGCAATCACTAGAAACCTTTCGAAAAGCACCAGCTGCTTGGCGCCGTCGCACAAAAAAACCGAGGTCCAACGGCCAAAGCACTCAATTGCAGAGACCCAAAAATCGGCCGCCTGAATTTTTGCAGTGCCGGCAACTTGTGCGACCATTCTATCACCTTAGCACATCTTATCACCACTCGTGTCTCATCAAGTTTGGTGCGGTCTTATCACAGGCTGCCAGCAGTACACTACATTGGTGTGTATCTCAACATTCTGGGAGTGGGACCCACTGCTCGTGCTTCAACAGGGCTTTTAGAAATACATGAAATACTCGGTTCTAGACACACACCGTGCTTCAAAGGAATCACACATTGTTTTTGAGAAGATTCCTGGCAAACTTCACTGATCAACCTCCTTGCTGTTCACAACTGAGAGGTGACGGCAAGTGGCGTTTATCATCGTTTATCACTACTGTATCTGTAGGAAAGTCTCTCTAAATGACCAATGGGAACCATCCGTGTCACGAAACAAAACAAACAAGTCACCAACAATAACCATGCAACACCCTGTACATCAACAGAGATTCGCAGCATTCGCAGTATCGTGGCCTAGGGCCTAGGAGTGGCAATCGCTTCCTTCAGCGCCACTTTTGTCAACACTTCGCTGTGCCACTTTCGTCGATGGGTTCACTGTACAGCCATCAAGTCGGAATGTCAAGGTCCATCAGGCCTTCGAGAAACAAAACTCCGTGCTGCCGTGATTTTGAAATCCAAACAGGGCTTTTTACAGACTTTCGTGATGTCTTGTTGGGATGGATCAACTGTTGATGTTTGTTGATGTTTGTTGATGTTTGTTGATGTTTGTTGATGTTTGTTGATGTTTGTTGATGTTTGTTGATGTTTGATGAAGATCCCGACGGCGTCTGAGTGCCACTGAGTGCCTGACGCTGCTCCAGTGAAGGTAGCCTCACATGGTGCTGGTGCTCCAACGGGAAACAACGGCACCTTTCACAATGACTGCTGGTGTCTTAGAATGGGACGACCTACAAAAAATCGAAAGCAAACCTGGCAAAGTCGGCCTCGACCACTGATGGTCGCCTACCCCGTGCACGCGAGACTGCATCTGCATCGCGTGTGGAGTCGGTGTCGCGCGTGACCATGATCTGCGGGCGGAAAAGCTTCGTCCCAGATGGTCCACAGCATGGTGACTCTGCACTGGTCCGACAAGGTCGACTATCTAAATTGGCCATGTAGCACTTGCTACGAATATGAAGGATACCCACATACAAAAGAAGAAGTTTCTTTCAACACGCAGCAAAATAAATTGGACAAATCTGCGCATCATTCGCAGCAAAATAAAGCTGTTTGCTGTCAAAGAGCTGCTTAGAATTTGGCCCATCTTGACAGGCTCCCTCCGGGTCGGGAGATCATTCCCTCCAGTCCAAAGCAATGAAAGAACATCAAACATACATATACATATGTATATTGTATCATATGTATGTATGTATATATATATATATATGTATATGTATGTGTATATTTGTATGTGTATATGTATATGGTGTATATATACATATATATGTATGTTACATCGTGTCAACTGCATTTGTCAGCCCATTTCCACCTGCGAGCGGATGCTGTTGACTGCCTTTGGGACCATAATATCCCTGAGCAAATGGACACCCCGTGGACGGCTGGGGTCTCAGTGGTCAAATCCTTATGGTCCCGGGGATGGCTTTTCCTGGCAGCACTGCTTGGGGCCCGGGGAGTTTTCAATGGAAACTCACAATCCATACTCACAGTTTTCAATAGTTTTCAATAGTTTTCAATAGTTTTCATCATCCACAGTTTCAATCGTTTTCTGGCTGTTTTGTCAACAGTATTCCACTGTCACCAGCGTCGAGCTTGCGGTCTCACCCTCTGCCAGCTGTTTGGGGTCACATGTTATGAATAACCAATGAGAAAATATGATAAAATGCCATGAAAGCCGGTTGCGGGTGACTGACTTACAAAAGATGTGAGAAATCACTGGCTTTGTAAGTCACCCAAGATCTTCAAGGACACCCCGCGCAGCCGTCCCGATTCCAGGCATCTGCTTGAGTCAAGAGACCCAGCGTTTGAGCAGCTGGTCCTTCTGACTCTGTCCTGGCCCGAGGGCTGTTGATGCTGATGGCGCCATAGCGTTCTTCGAAAAGCGCACACCATTCAAAAAACATGCCATGACGAAGTTGAAAAGCTGGCAATATGCTAAACTCCCAATTCGGCAAACTGATGTTGTGTTGCTCTCATCCGCAAGAAACAGAAGTCGTCTAGCTCGCATCCAGAGATTCCTAGCGAAGCAGCAAGCAACCCACAGGATGTCCCAGCAGTCCTCATAGCCGGCATAAGCCAGCAAAGAGGGGCGTCGAACTGTTTGAACATAACCGCCGACAACCCGTTCAGCCTTCACGTCGAAAAAAGGTGACTCGTGACGACAGCAAAAAATATGGTGAGTGTTCAGCAAAAACAGTGTCACTACGTGGCGGTGCAGTTCCAGTTATATACGTGTCGTCTTGTTTCGGTGACCGGCGGGTCGGCAAAAGGGATAGTTCTATCCCATCTTCTGGGGTTTTTTCCCAAATCATGGTAGTTCTAGCCACCTGGTTGATGGCACCGACTGTCACTGTTTGCCCAGACATTGTAACCTCAGGGGCAAGCTCGGAACGGTAAAGGGCCTTTCCCACTGCGAAAAAGGATCCAAAAAGGCAACTGCCCAATGCTTCAACCGTTCACTTATGTTCATTTCTTCACTTTCTGTCATGGTTGATACTGTACTTGATTTGATCTTTAATGAAATGGTTGAACTGCTGCTGTTGAGGGAGTCAGTAACCGAAGACCATAAATTGATCTTCAACTCGTCTTTTGATGCCTGTTCTTCAATGAATGTGTATGTTGGGGGGAAGATTCCAATCATCACACTACAGCAACATATAATCATTTGACCCAAAATGTTATACAAACCTACAAACCTACATATTTATGTATATATATATATATAATGTCAACCCCGGATTAATAAACCATTGTTTATGAATTACGGGGGTACTCCCCAAATAGTGATCATCTGATACTTAAATGGATAGCCTAGAGGTGTATTAATCCAGTGTTGACATTGTATATTGTAGATATGTATACTCATGTCTCATGACATAGGACTTGGCTGCTAGCCCCGGCACATGGGCAAGGGCATCATGACATAGGAGTTGGGGAAGGCTACAATGAATTCGACCCATGAGATGGGACTAGGGTTTGATTTTTCACCTAAATTTTAGGTTATTATATACCAATATTTGCAAGGTAGTACCCATATGACATAGGACTTGCCATGTGACGAGTCCTGGGACATGTGTGTTCAATTTTTTCATGTGCCGGCACAAGAGCCAGATGAAACAAATGTATATATTTCTTTATGAACATAATACATATCAGGTAACCTCATGACTCAGGACTTGGGTGACCAAGGTACTCCTATGACATGTTAGCTGTGGTAGTGACAAAACAATCAGATACTGCGCAACCACATGTCTCAGGACTTGTGGGTATATGTCTGAGAACTTGTTTTAAATGATAGCACTCACCTCATGTCTGAGGACTTGCGGACGTTTTTTTTCTCCCACATCCGTTCTTTTCGGATCACTCGAGCTTCTTCAAATCTTCCAATTGCTTTTTGAAAGACTCTGCATCTGCTAAATCAGGATGCTCTGCAAGATGTAATTTTATTACATGACGAATGCATCGCACCAGACTTGTTCTGCGACTGGTAAACTCATTCCAAGATGACGATTTTGACCCTTGGTTGGGATACCTTGTCGACCAAAAATTCTTGGACGGATGACGGTTCACCGTGCATCCAACCACAGGCGGAAGCCTGGTAAGATAACATGAATTCTGGAGCTCCAACTCGCGAAGTTCCATCCACTCAGGACTCATGTGGAATGCTTTTGGATGCCCTTGCTTCACTTCCAGCGAAGCGGCACCTTCAGTATCCACCATATCTTCAGTTTCCTTGTCCTGGCATGCAGCTGAACTAGAAGGCACTGGTGGCCCATCAAATCCTGAATCATTGTCACTGTCGTTCTCTTCATCCTCCATGTCTTCCATATCAGAACTGGAACTGCCGACATCATCATAGTGCACCTGATTCTCAGCGAGCACATCAGGAGGAGGTATCATGCCGTTGATCTCATTTTCATCAGCAGACTCGTCATCATTGTCATTGTCGGATCCATCTTCTTCTCCTGCCAAATGAGCAAGTCCTATCTCATCATGTGGCCTGCCTTTCTTGAAAAAACCATTTATTATTATATAATTTAGTATTACTTACTCATAAAAAACATCAGATTCTAAAGTATTTCCTGCAAGTCCTAAGTCATCATGCTTCTGAACTTATTTTTATATTCGTAAGTATTGTTAGTTTGATTGTTTCAATACGATCCTGTCCTGACTCAATCTCATCATCACCAGCATATGCTTGCTTCAAAAGATCCCATCCGCTTGGAGCCTCCGAACTTTTGACACAGCACAATCGTGATCGCTCGAAGTTTGCACTGCTCAGATAGTAGCATCTCAAGCCTTCCGGACTGTCGCCTGCATCTGGATTCAACTCGAAATTGATTCGGATGATCTCATAGCCCTTGGCATTGCCTATGACTTGAAGACAACCATCAATGATGGTGGTTCGGGTCTTCATGAACTTGGTTGTTGCCATACAACCAGCTTTCCGGTTGTACACGAAAGCCATTTCTGCATCATTGATCTTGATGAGCTTGTTCACCCAACCTTGCGGTTTCTTTTCAACCAATGACTTTCTTTTCTTTCGATGTGAACAAATGTGCTTCTCCACCTGCAAGGCCACCATGTTGGGCAGCAACGCATATTTGTCATCTGATGTGATGATGGCCCAAAACCACCTGCGCAGTGCCGTCATGACATGGGACTTGTGGGTGTGCAACAACAAAACAAAATTATTATATATATAACAATAAAATGGATCGAACACCTGATGACATGGGACTTGCCGATCATAGATATATAAATATGTCATATCTTAAAACATTTCTGCAGCGCAACATATCGCTCCACCTGTTGGTATCCAAGCTTTGAACAATCTGGTCAGAAGGGATGCCCATCTTGACCAACATGCCAGATGGATCTAGTAGTGCAATTGCTTCATCTCGCTCCATGCCGTCCTCAACAAAGTGTTCTCGAGTAAAGTATCCAGTAGCAATCCAAGCTGCAATAAATGCACGTCTCGGCCTGAGCGACAGTAGTGACAATATTGAATATTTCTACATATTTATATATATATATAAAATACAACATATGTATTATTTGTATATCGAAAAAGCACATTACTATTGCAAAATGTGTGTCACAGACTTTTGAATAACACAACAAAACTAAGAACCGAACATTGACAACCAGGCGTGAACTGTTCGAAAAGGCAACGTTTCATTGGAAGCTTTCGGGCGTTGTGGCTGACCGTTTGCTCGAATTGCCATGCTCGAATAGCCTAAGAGATGCACAAGTCCCAGGTCATCAGGGCTGAAGTTTAAACTTAAAGTAAAACCAAATAACTAGTTTCAATCACTATCGCTAGCAAGTCCCAAGTCATCATGGCCCACCTCTTGTGTGACAAAAAAAACAAACAAAAAAGAAATTGCAAGCAAATAACTTGACCGCTGAGCCATATCAGCATTGCACCCCACGCTGTCACTATCTGTCAGTTCAAGTCGCGACCTCAGCAAATGATGCACCTGATCTACAGGCTGAGCATTTGCTGAAAATCCTCCTGGTTGTAGCTCTGGAAGAAATACACCATGTTGTTGACTCCAAGCTTCACGAGATGTCTCGGTGTCTTGCCCATGGAAGCCAGTCCATCCGTCGGCCAAAAGCAAACCTTTGCTGTCATCAGTGAGATTCCACTTGGCACGCTGCTTTTTGAAGGCTGCGCCAATGAGGTTGTGAAGCACATCCATCAAGCTCTGCCCATTCATGAAATGACTTTTACTCTGGGAAGAGAAAATGTAGCATTGTCCATGAAACTGCTGGTTGAAGTTCTGGATGGCCTCCTCATTCATGAATGACTCAGGGATACATATCCCCAAAGGTCCTGCTGTGCCGTCGCTCCAAGTTGATGTCAAGCATGTCAGCGATTGTCGTGCTGCCGGAAAGTAATCGGAACGAGCAATTTTGTGGCGATGCTGTTTCGATCCTTAAGTGGCAAACCCTATGACCTGGGACTTGGCGCAAAAGGCATTCACAACTATACTATATTACTATATTTTTCACATATAAGTTTGTTACTTTAATGATATATATATATATATATATAAGCGCTTTGCTATAATGATTCTACTCTGGAAAATATGTTTGAGTTATTCAAATATGCACTTTCACTTCATCAACCTGGCCAGACACATGATGACTTGGGACTTGGTGACTACCAACGAACGCTAAATAAATTCACAATAGGAACGCCCTACCTGCTCGGTGTTCATCAGATGTTTCGAAAACAGTTGGCAAAACAAACATAAATAACAAAGTCAATAAAACCAATAAACAAAACGATAACACCCTCCATCAGAGGTATCGGCGGCCTGCAAACATAGTTATATCTATATGATATTTTGCTAATGTACATAGTTATTTTGTTAAAAACACACATATATATATATATATATCTATACATATATGTATAAATGCACTGACAAGATTCTGCACTTTCCTTTCTGATAGATGGTTTTCGAGAATCTCAGCGCCTGCCTCCACACTTGATCGATATTGAGCACGAGATTTGCATTGACATTGTCCTTCTCGATTCTCTCTCTGACCGCGTTTCGTGCAGCAGCGAGGCGTGGGTCAGACCATTCCTCAGCAATCACATGGGATCCGACACGCCACATGACATAGGACTTGTCTCCCAACGACAAATATACTTATATATATATATATAGTGAAAACAAAAACTATTTTTCGAAAATATTTGTATGCAACCAAAGTGCTAAATAATTTCCTGCTGTATTTCTTGCAACTTTTCGCCAATCAAATGCTTTGAGAAACTTGGAGCACCAACGGGAGTTCAACTTCTCTGGACACTTGTATGGCAGTTCCAAAAGACTCTTCCTGATGTCCTGGCCATTTGAACCTGCATTGATCATCTCATCTCTGACTTTGTTGTTGTGCTCCTCTACTGCGGCAATTGCTGGTTCCAAGCCAATGTTGTAGTTCTTGGCAATGCGACGCACGGTGACAACCTGCAGCGGAAAGAAACTAGTGAAATGCAAAAATTATTCATAATTTAAAAAAAAAAACAAAAATTGTATTCATCATCATCAGCATCATTGTCAGCATCATCACCATTCTCAATCATAAAGTCAATGTCAAAGCTAAGTAATCATGCAAGCGACGCAATGTCTGACGAAAATGATATCACGTCGCTGACATACCAGAGATTTTCCTTCTGCAAACTCAATCATGGCCTCGTTCAGTTCCTGCAGGCACCCCTAGTCCCAGGTCATAACCCCCTTGTAGAAATACAAAACTATAGTAATATTGCATGTAGTTCATATGTTGTATATGTAATGCATTTTTTTTTGCTTTTTGCTATATATATTCAAGCTCAACGAGTGAAAACATGTTGAATTCAACCCACCTAGTCCCAAGTCATAATGTTTTGCATTCCTGTCCTGCAGAACTGGAGCTGGCACACGCCACCGTTGCAAATTGCGACCAGCTTTGATTTCCACTTCAGCTCTTTTTGACCCTAACGACTTCCACCCTTTCACAGAAGATTCATTTCCCAAGCTAACCTTCAGTGCATCAGACATTTGGTACGTTGATTTCTGCTGTATTTCTGTAAGCTCTTCCCATTTTTGTTTGCGGGCAGCCTTCCTCAACTGACACACTTTGATGTTTCCGAGAATGTTCCCAAACTTGGCTTTACAAGCGCTTTGTATGTTTACACCTTTCTGCCAATCACGAATCCTGGCACCAATGTGTTTTTTTGATGCTGGTTTTTCAACTTTGTCATCAGCTTGCTTTCGGGATTCGGCTATGAGTGCATCAGCATAGCGTACAATCTCCAACTTTTGGAAGATAGTCAGTCTTTGGCAAGCCGGCTTCATGTCCTGAAACACATGGGTGTTCAACAGCGCACTATGACCTAGGACTTGCTGCAACGATACTTTAACTTTAACAAACAATCATACTGCTGAAACACGTTGGTGCTCGACATCGCACTATGACCTAGGACTTGCTGCAGGAATATTTCAACAAATAGTCATACTTACAACATTGTATCCGTCCTCTTTTTTCCATATTCTGTCTTGCTCTCGAATCTTCCTTGGATTTTTGACTTTGTTTCGCATCCTGCTGCGAAAGTTTCGCTTGGACAGCTTCTCTTCTTTCGATGCCTCAGCCTTGTCATAAGTTTTCATGGCTTTCAAAGTCAACTCCTTTCTGCGCTTCATTGTCTCAGTCAAACCTTTGTATGACTTTTGTGCACGATTCAATTTGTTCTGATGTTTTGTAGCAACCTCTTGCGAGTCTTTGAGTAAGAAGAAGCCATGCTGCAAAAAAGATGTCAAAGGAAACTCCTGTTGCAAAAGCTGATCATCGTCAAACTGCTCGGAAAGGTTCGTCTCTTTGGCAATTTTCCTAGCAATGGTGCTGAAAATCTGCTGATCGTCGACCTGAATCTGAGCAGCCAAAGCGTTTGCAGTCATTGTTTCATTTCTTTGAAGCCCAGGCAAAGCCATCAAACCCTGAGTAAACTTTTGTATTTGAGCAGCATTGTGATGTGCACCGGCAAGATCAGAATGAATGGTTCCAAGCTGATCCTCTATCTTGGCTTGCTTTGCTTTTCCTGAAGAACATGGCATTCAATCAATAAACAAACTAACATAGGCACTTGATGGACATTTGCTGAACCACATTATATATATATATATATAAGCCCAAGTTTCTAGATTCAAACGTTGCATTTGCCATATCCATACTCTGCTGAGCAGTTTCGGAAGCTGCTTGGATCATTTGCACAGCGTTGGTAGATGCCATATTTTGCAGTTCCGAAGCCTTTCTCTTCATTCCTTTCCTTAAAAATCGAAAACAAAAAAGTGCATAGTTTGTTGATTCAAAAAAAAACTGTACAAGCAAGTAAGACGTACGATGTGATTTTTGGCAAGAAAATCGCTGTCAACTAAAAATAATATTCTACAATCATACAAGGTTCTGGTCATCTGGCAAGTACCGAAAGCCATGCAGCAATGTGGCAAACTTTCCTTTTGTCACCACAGACACCTCACAGGAGAAAGTGTTTGACTTTAATGTTTATTTTTTTCTAATCACAATGCCCACTGCTCACATGACATAGGACTTGGGCCCCCACTTCTGCTTCGCCAAAGTTGAGGAACTCTTTCACAGTCCACTGCTGAGGCTTCGTAAGATTCGTTGGAATGCTGGCAGACACCCGTCCAATATACACATCATGTGTATTTCCTTCAAACATTTCAGAAACAAATTGAGTAACATCAAGGGGATTGCTATCTTGTAGAAGAACTCCCCAAACACTAAGCTCGCCAATGTCTTCTTGGATGATCTCAGGTGTGAACATGTCACTGGGCCCCATGAGCACACGTTTGACACATTGCCGGCCCAGTTTTTTCCTCTTCACGTATGACAAACCTCAGCAAGCTTTAGTAGCTAGTGATAATATGAAAGTAACAAAACAAACGGATGCACAAACAACGAAACACATGACCTGGGACTTGTGTGTAAGTTTATATGCCAAGCAACTGGAAAACAGTACTGCCACCTGGTTCTGTAGTTCTTCTTGAAACCCCTGTAAGATCTTCACAAGCGCTGCCACTGGCAAAACACCTTGCACACCTGTCTCAAAGAGTTGAACATGAGTATCTTCCTTTGTGTCGAGTTTCGGTCCTTCATCAATGTTCGCAAAGAAACTTGTTTTGTCATCAACATTGGCAGATGTCAGTGTCACAGTGGATCTTCCAAAGAGCATTGGTTCGTCCGATGAACCACCTCCTGATGCAGCTCCTCCATCTGCCGGAGCCTCCATTGGAGCTGAAGCTGACGCTGGATTGGACGAAGCAGAAGCTGGCTCGGGCGGAGCTGACGGAGCTGGCTGAACCATGTCTTGAATTTTTTGGTGAATTTCCTTACATCTTTGGCGCATCCAATGACCAAGGAGTCTGTCTTTTACTTGTTCAGTTGTACCATACTTTGCAAGGCCTGCTTCTCCGGCTTTGTCACAGAGGTTCTTCCTCGGCTCAAGTATATATATACTGAATCTAAAAAAGCAAAATCAAAAATAATCAAATTATTGGATGTACATACATCCAAGTCCTATGTCATGTGCCCGTTGGCGCAGTGATATCCAAGTAAAGTCCTGATTCTATTTGAATCCTAGTGTCTTCGAAAGATTCCCCAAGCTTTCAAATTCGGCTTTTCCTTGAACTTGGAATTCATGTGCCAACTGAACTACATCCAGAGGCGATGCTTCTCCGTATGCAAACTTTTCCACGACACCGCCAATTTTCACATTGCACGTTTTTTTGTTGACCTTGACGGTAGGAAAGGCTGCTTTCGCCTGTGAAGCGACAAAAAAAAATAAATAGTTTGGTTGCAAGCGACATAATCATGTAATTATTGTTAGGCAGCCCCGGCCTGCTGCACCACATCCAGTGCAATAGGTGTCTCATCGTTGCCCTGCGTTCGTTTTGATATAATGTCTAAAAAATGAAGCAGGAAGCCCAATGACATGGGACTAGGTGAATTTGGATTGAGCCTTCTCTTGAACTGCCGCTGCTGCTGAAGGAGCGGATGTCTCTGCAGGACTTGAAGCCTATGGCATATAGACACATATGAAATCAGATACACATCACCGGTGTGATGACCTAGGACTTGCCTTGTCTTCCGAACAAGCTTGTTCTGTAGTCTCCTGGCGAAAGAGATAATTTCACATTTCACTAGCTTTTCATAATTTTCAACTAATCCATTCTATGCGTTTAGCTAAACAACCTATATGATATCTATATAATATTTGTTTGCACCAATGTCCTGTGTTTTGATCTTCTTCTTCACGTGGCTGCAAGAAGAAGATAGCTCCTGATCATGCACACATATATTTTGCATTCACATGAAGCAGGAAGCCCAATGACATGGGACTAGGTGAATTTGGATTGAGCCTTCTCTTGAACTGCCGCTGCTGCTGAAGGAGCGGATGTCTCTGCAGGACTTGAAGCCTATGGCATATAGACACATATGAAATCAGATACACAACACCAGTGTGATGACCTAGGACTTGCCTTGTCTTCCGAACAAGCTTGTTCTGTAGTCTCCTGACGAAAGAGATAGTTTCACAGTTCACTAGCCTTTCATAATTTCCACTAATCCATTCTATGCGTTTAGCTAAGCAACCTATATGATATCTATATAACATTTGTTTGCACCAATGTCCTGTGTTTTGATCTTCTTCTTCATGTGGCTGCAAGAAGAAGATAGCTCCTGATCATGCACACATATATTTTGCATTCACATAAAATCAGAAAATCCAATATCAAGAAATTATGAGCAATTGTTTGTTTTCAAGCCTGATCTTTGACATTTTTCTTTTCCTGAAAGGCAAAATCTTTCCAATACATCATATCACAAAAGTAAAGTCAAACAAACAATAGCAAATCCAAAAGGCAGCTAATATAATTTTATCCGGCCTTGCTGGTGGTTTCTGCTGATTCTTCGACACTTGAAAAGTAGATGGTTGCCTGCGAATGAAAACCCTAGCATACCGAAGGCCAGATGACTTGGGACTTGCTGCCCTGCCTCATCAACACTTGCTGACAAATATGCAGCCTCAACAAACCCAAATAATGCAAGCGATAACAACTTGATTTTCTGCTAAGTAGCACTTAGTTCATGCTGAGAAACACCGTTCCAGTTTCGAAGGTAATGAGTCAGAACTCTGTCCTTCAAATCATTGAGCGACCCATGCCCAGAGATACCATCACTTTTGCACATCGCCCGAACATTCGTCCTGAGACACAATGCATGTATGCAAGCCTAAGGGCCAAGCATAATAAATGCCAAGCTTATCACAATTCGCATAGCCAAACATAGCAAAGATTTACAAACAAAATGACAAAGGTCCGATTCATCGGCAAAAGCTCTTTCTGCTTCAACTTTGCAGCTTTCAGAAAGATATTCAACCTTTCGGCAGCATCCTTTAGTGAAAAAGCTTGGATTGGCACTTTCAATCGTCGCGAAACACCTGCTATAGTGGCCCTCACAGAATCTTTCGCGACTTCCAGCTCTGGAAAGGCAGCCTAACAGAAAACAAAAACAACTGAACAACGACTTCGTTGATTGTTTTGTTTATATAGATACCCAAGTCCTATGTCATGAGACATTATATAGTATATATTTTTTTGACATAAACAAAAAAAAACTAAATTGTGCCTGAATCTCATCAACCGTGTAAAGGTTGTCCGGAAGCCCTATGAGCTCATACTCGGTGGCTGTGTCTAGAAAATGACTCACTAGCCGGTGTTGAAGTGTTAGAGCTTCTCCATCCACAAGCAGCGACCTGACTTCACATTGTTCCTTCAAAGTCTTCCTTAGACCACATCACAGGGTGTTGGTCCTTATGACACAGGACTTGGGGTCTACATTCCATACACGCACAATATATATATATATAACACATATTGACACATATACACATATATATATATATAGTTAAAAATATGCTGCAGGATGCTGCAAGTATCAAATCATATTGCTTCACCGCTTTCAACCGTTTCTTGCCAGCGCTCAAGAAACCCTGCTGTAGAACTGCAGCTTGAGCTACCGTAGATGCATCTCGTGGAACTTTGCATGTTTTCGATACACCAAAGTGTCTGAAGCAAACCTCATTTTTTTGCACATCAAGCTCAGGAAAGTCTCGAGCAACCTCAGGGGTCAGCAACTCCTAGGTCATGTGTTTTTCCCATGAACAATATTTATAAACATATTTTTCATATCTACATATACTCATATGATATATATAACAATTTGCTTTTAAAATACACAGTGCCTCTGAAAAAGACAAACCAGTGCCGGTAGATGGCTGAAACACAAATCTGAAGTGGGAAGCGAACTGTCCACCACCATCTTTGCTTGCTCGATTGGACAGGAAAATCTTTTCATGCTCCACGCACCCCAATGTTTGCAGAGGAAGATTGATGTCACCATCCGCACCAACAAGAATCAGCTGCGCACTAATCAGCCCAAGAAAAAATTCAACATCTTCATGCTCAGGTGTGACGTAATTGTCGAATTTCTCCACAAGTTGATCCAACTTCTGGGCAAACTTGACATCAGTCCTTTGCGGTGAATGTCTTTCGACGATCTCCTGAAACCATTCACGAACAACATCATCCTCATGTTTCATTCTGGCAACTGCAGTAGGAAACCCACACTGGTTTCTGACAACCTCAAGCCATTGTCGTTGCTCAGAAATTCCATTGCTCCAAAGGAAGCAACATGAAAAGAAACACCTTCCATCAGCCATGACATTCACAATCTGATTCGTTTGCCCAATGCTTTTCGTCAGGGTTGCCGTTGGGAATAGCTCCACACTACACAAAACAGCCAGTAATGCAATGGTTGCACAAGGGATGTGTTGCCCATTGCCAACAGCAGCATGTGGTGTAGACAATAAGCGAGCGCTTTCATCAAATACCTTGGCAGACAAATCAAAAGATCACTGTAATTGTATACATATATATATATATCTAGATATATAAATATATAAATATACATTGGTAAGAGCTACATAGATGATCAATGCTACAAGATCAACTCACAAATCATGCCGCTGAAATATTTCAACTGCGTTTTTCTCAGATCTCAGTGCTATGTCAACGATCACCACGATTGGGTGACCAAAGTGACCAAGCAATATGCACTTTCACTTCATCAACCTGGCCAGACACGTGATGACTTGGGACTTGGTGACTACCAACGAACACTAAATAAATTCACAACAGGAACGCCCTACCTGCTCGGTGTTCATCAGATGTTTCGAAAACACACCTGGCAAAACAAACATAAATAACAAAGTCAACAAAACCAATAAACAAAACGATAACGGCCTTCATCAGAGGTATCGGCGGCCTGCCAACATATCATGACTGACTGAAATGATTCTTAATAAATACTAGCAATACAAACTGAATCTATATAATTGAGTGCCTTCATTGTGATCTGGGAAGAGTTGTGGAGGTTGCGCTGGCTGCAGCCAACCTGATGTCTTGGGACTTGCTGACATACCTACAAATATTGACATCAACAAAACTAAAGTTCACTTGAGTGCCTCTACTACGGCCACATGAACTTCTCCAACTTGTGCAGCTTCAAGAGACATGCGTAATGTCGCCTCGGCACATTTTGCACATACAGTATAATATTATCTTTATTGATCGAAACTTGTTCTAGACCTGATGTCTTGGGACTTGCGTCCCCCTAAATTCAACACACATTGAAAACACTTCAACACATTGGAAGCGACATAAGTAAACATCCAATTCAGTGCCTCGTCTGCAGCATGACGAATATGTCCAAGTGTTTTTGTCTCGTCACTGGCCTGCATGCAATACTGATTCAATATATTATATATATATGTACATATCAGAAACAACTCATTGCAAGTCCTGCAAAGGCTCATGTCTTGGGACTTGCCCAGTACTTTTTTTTGCGCTCTGTTTTGCTTCAACTGTCCTTTGAAGCATTGGCACAACACTATGCGACATAAAGCATATATATATGTATATACATCCAAACGCTTGCATCTAAGAACACAAAAAATTGTACATTCAAAAAATTCTATCAGTTGCCTTCAAGTGCACCAGGCGTGTTCTGTCGCCTCATTCCTCTCTTTCTAGGATAGATGATGCTCTCATGATTGTTTCCAGGTGATGGACAAATCCACCCGGAATCTGATGATTCAGTATCCAGAGATGAAGTTTCATCATTCGTTTGCTGAGAAGTTGGCGAACGATGTTGAGCTTCCGATGGTTCTGATTCTGGCTCTCGGGAACTGATCTTCTTACCCATGCAGTCAAGGAAAAAAGCAACTGTCAACGACAAAGTTGCTAGCATGGATAAACACACACAAAGCCACCACATAGCTGCTTGCCAATTGTCTCAGGATATGCGAGTTGATTTCCTTTCAAAGATTTGAGCCCAAATACTTTCAATGACATAATATATTGTGATTTAATCGCTCAGGTTAGACATACAGCTCTTGAATTTCAAATCAATTCATAAAATTCTCGCCTTCTCTGAAGCTGAAGTCATCTCCTTGGGATTGTGGCATGCTGCACTGGCAACATGACATAGGAGTTGCGACACAATAAGCCACAGACTAAATCAGCGTCACCCATGGCTTCGGATGTTGCACCCGAAACTACAATCTATACACATGAAGAGCCAAATTGCTATCACAATGAAGAAATATACTTTAGTTCATATAATCTAGATAATATATGATAATATATATATATATATATTCGCTGCTGATGAAAAAGCAATGCAACTAAGTTGCTGGTATTCTGAGAAGCTCTGCCAGCTGCTTGTTCATTGGCCAGCCATGTCCCACAAGCTTCTCATTTGCAGTCAAATGTCGTGCCTGTTGCCTCAACCAAGTAATTCGATCGGTCTTGGTGAATAGAGGAAGAATTCCCTTGGCCGAGAATTTGGCACAAACATCAGGGTTTTGCCCTACTACAAAGGCCTGATCACTGTGAGGGCATTCTGAAAACTTTTCATCAAGAAGAGTTTCATACTTCTTCTTGTTGATTGTCTCCCAATTTGTCAGAAAAGAATCTGCTGTGGAATCTTTCCGAAGGATCTGACGGTCAGCTGCAACATCATCTTCTGTAACGCAGCATACAAGTTCAGCTAGTGACAGTTGTCTGTTGGCAAGACCATCGCACAACAGATTGTATGCTTCCTGTGGATCCATCACGAAGCGTCCACAGTCACGCCTCAGCAAGATTTGGAAGACACGTTGTCTTGACACAACCCCGAAGCCACAGTCACTGGGTTGCGTGAAGATTACCTGAGTGGATCAAATTGTAGCATTCGAAAACCTACAGACTTGCACTAACATAAAGAAATATATAAATATATATAGTACAAGTCCTATGTCATGAGTCCACAGCAAACATTGTTCGTTCTCAACAAGATTCTTTGCTTTGCATCGTTTCCTCTAATGCTTCGACCACCCACATGTTGATGTTTCCAGTGCAAACGTTTTCTGAGAATGCCATCTTAGGCTTTGCTTCATCTCGCAGCCAACGTAGAAAAGACGATGTCACCTGCACAGTCCAGATGACTTGGGACTAGCTGCCACATGTGATAACAAATTACAAAACAAATCATGTTTACATATATTATTATATTATATATGTATATATATATATAAAAACAAAACTAATTACATTCAAGCTTCTTTGCGAGCAGAACCTTCATCTGTTCGTTTTTTTCCAGCAAGAGAATCATCAACACATGGCGCGCCAAACAGCGCAATGTCTCCGACTTGCAAACGACACATATCTTGGTGTGCCACACAAAAAGATCTTGATGCAAACGATGCCTGATCCAGATAAGACTGAGTCTCTGTAGAAGACGCTGATCTAGACACCATCTCTCGGAACTTTGGATCCAAGCAATGCAACTGATTCTTATGAACACAGCTGTCAGGGAAATCCTTGCACAGTACCTTCTGGCACTGCTTGGACATTTCCGTGAAGCTAATGTGTTCAAAAGAAACACCAAAATCATGATTCTGTAAGATTTGGGCTCCGCGAGTTTGGCTGCAGATTCCTGAAAAGTGAGATGTAAGCTGCAAGCATTTGCCTGAAGAAATGATTGGACAGCTCTTGTCTCTTATCTTCGCAAGAAGATTCTTCATGTTCTCTTTGACTTTTGTTGGCCACGCAAAAGCCTCTTGAAGGCTTTGTGACTCCACATCACACGGAAGCTGTCTCTTCAGGTGCTTAGGCCATTTGACTGCATACTGTTCACCTTTGGCTGTGATGCCCAAGAACTCAGTGCTGGTTGTTTCCTGGCGGTTTGGATGCAACTAGTCCTATGTCATGTCTGTGGACCAACACAAATGAAAGCAACAAGCAATATGAAAAAAGTACAGCCTCTGAATCTTCGAAATCAACTTCATCACAATCATCTTCAGCAACCTTTTGCAGCAACATCTTCCACCCATCCGGTCAAGAAGAAAAAAAAGATACCTGTGCCCACATGACTTGGGATTTGTTGGCCACAGCTTCGAGCCCCAGACCTTTGAAGCCTCTGGATACTCTGGAGCCGCAAATATTTCATCCTTCAAGTTTGTAAATCAACATGTATCAAAATTGATCTGATTGATTTTGAAGAACACACTGAACGTATGCTTTTCAATTCTTTTCATATGATCATCATGAATCATCACTCAAATATTGCCATTTCATGTAAGGCTCAGACCTTTGTAAAGCCTGCTGGCTCTGGAACTGCTGGATCCTCGCTAGCAGTGACACCGACAACATCATGACTTGGGACTTGGGATATGTTTTTTGTTCAAATGCAATTAATACACATACAGAACATATTTGTTTCTTCTTTAAGTACGACAACTTCATCAATAGCCTACATTTTGCTAAAGTTTAGTGATCAAAAGGTGCGTGTCGAAAAAAAATGCAAACAGCTGATACAAGGCTCAGACTTTTGTAGGCTCTACTGGCTCGGAATCTGCTGGTGGATCCTCACTTGACTTGATACTAACACCATCATGTCCTATCGTAACATGTTTTTGTTGCATGCGACAAAATCATAAGTGTCATAGGCAAATGTTTTATTATTTGTAATTTTTGAAGTTCAAATTATTCTAGAAACATGCAACTCATTTAAGGTTCAGGCCTTGGTGGAACTCATTGAAGGTGCTGATGGATCCTCACTCCCGTCCTCATGTCTTGGGACTTGCTGGTTCCATGATATGTTTTTTTGTTCAAATACAAGTAGTGCACATACAGAACATATTTGTCTCTTTTTTAAGTACGACAACTTCATCAATAGCCTACATTTTGCTAAAGTTTAGTGATCAAAAGTGCGTGTCGAAAAAGAAAAAATGCAAACAACTGATACAAGGCTCAGACTGTTGTAGTCTTTGCTGGCTCTGGAACTGCTGGTAGATCCTCACTTGACTTGATACTAACACCATCATATCATATCGTAACATTTTTTTGTACGCGACAAAATCATAAGTGTCATAGGCAAATGTTTTATTATTTGTAATTTTTGAAGTTCAAATTAATCTAGAAACATGCAACTCATTTAAGGTTCAGGCCTTGGTGGAACTCATTGAAGGTGCTGATGGATCCTCACTCCCGTCCTCATGTCTTGGGACTTGCTGGTTCCATAATAGATTTTTTTTGTTCAAATGTAATTAGTGCACATACAGAACATATTTGTCTCTTCTTTAAGTGCGACAACTTCATCAATAGCCTACATTTTGCTAAAGTTTAGTGATCAAAAGTACGTGTCGAAAAAAAAATGCAAACAGCTGATACAAGGATCAGACTTTTGTAGGCTCTGCTGGCTCTGGAACTGCTGGTGGATCCTCGCTAGCAGTGACACCGACAACATCATGACTTGGGACTTGGGATATGTTTTTTTTTCAAATGCAAGTAGTGCACATACAGAACATATTTGTGTCTTCTTTAAGTGCGACAACTTCATCAATAGCCTACATTTTGCTAAAGTTTACTAATCAAAAGTGCGTGTCGAAAAAGAAAAAATGCAAACAGCTGATACAAGGCTCAGACTTTTGTAGTCGCTGCTGGCTCTGGAACTGCTGGTGGATCCTCGTTAGCAGTGACACCGACGACATCATGACTTGGGACTTGGGATATGTTTTTTGTTCAAATGCAATTAGTGCACATACATAACATATTTGTCTCTTCTTTAAGTGCGACAACTTCATCAATAGCCTACATTTTTGCTAAAGTTTAGTGATCAAAAGTGCGTGTCGAAAAAGAAAAAATGCAAACAGCTGATACAAGGCTCAGACTGTTGTAGTCTTTGCTGGCTCTGGAACTGCTGGTGGATCCTCGCTAGCAGTGACACCGACGACATCATGACTTGGGACTTGGGATATGTTCTGTTGGTTCAAATGCAATTAGTGCACATACATAACATATGGGTTTCTTCTTTAAGTGCGACAACTTCATCAATAGCCTACATTTTGCTAAAGTTTACTAATCAAGAGTGCGTGTCGAAAAAGAAAAAATGCAAACAGCTGATACAAGGCTCAGACTTTTGTAGGCTCTGCTGGCTCTGGAACTGCTGGTGGATCCTCGCTAGCAGTGACACCGACAACATCATGACTTGGGACTTGGGATATGTTTTTTTTGTTCAAATGCAATTAGTGCACATACATAACATATTTGTTTCTTCTTTAAGTGCGACAACTTCATCAATAGCCTACATTTTGCTAAAGTTTAGTGATCAAAAGTGCGTGTCGAAAAAGAAAAAATGCAAACAGCTGATACAAGGCTCAGACTTTTGTAGGCTCTGCTGGCTCTGGAACTGCTGGTGGATCCTCGCTAGCAGTGACACCGACGACATCATGACTTGGGACTTGGGATATGTTTTTTTGTTCAAATGCAATTAGTGCACATACATAGCATATGGGTTTCTTCTTTAAGTGCGACAACTTCATCAATAGCCTACATTTTGCTAAAGTTTAGTGATCAAAAGTGCTTTTCGAAAAAGAAAAAATGCAAACAGCTGATACAAGGCTCAGACTTTTGTAGGCTCTGCTGGCTCTGGAACTGCTGGTGGATCCTCGCTAGCAGTGACACCGACGACATCATGACTTGGGACTTGGGATATGTTTTTTTTGTTCAAATGCAATTAGTGCACATACATAACATATGGGTTTCTTCTTTAAGTGCGACAACTTCATCAATAGCCTACATTTTGCTAAAGTTTAGTGATCAAAAGTGCTTTTCGAAAAAGAAAAAATGCAAACAGCTGATACAAGGCTCAGACTTTTGTAGGCTCTGCTGGCTCTGGAACTGCTGGTGGATCCTCGCTAGCAGTGACACCGACAACATCATGACTTGGGACTTGGGATATGTTTTTTGTTCAAATGCAATTAGTGCACATACATAACATATTTGTTTCTTCTTTAAGTGCGACAACTTCATCAATAGCCTACATTTTGCTAAAGTTTAGTGATCAAAAGTGCGTGTCGAAAAAGAAAAAATGCAAACAGCTGATACAAGGCTCAGACTTTTGTAGGCTCTGCTGGCTCTGGAACTGCTGGTGGATCCTCGCTAGCAGTGACACCGACGACATCATGACTTGGGACTTGGGATATGTTTTTTTTGTTCAAATGCAATTAGTGCACATACATAACATATGGGTTTCTTCTTTAAGTGCGACAACTTCATCAATAGCCTACATTTTGCTAAAGTTTAGTGATCAAAAGTGCTTTTCGAAAAAGAAAAAATGCAAACAGCTGATACAAGGCTCAGACTTTTGTAGTCTCTGCTGGCTCTGGAACTGCTGGTGGATCCTCGCTAGCTTGACTTGATACTAACACCATCATGTCCTATCGTAGCATGTTTTTTTGTACGCGACAATCATAAGTGTCATAGGCAAATGTTTTATTATTTGTAATTTTTGAAGTTCAAATTATTCTAGAAACATGCAACTCATTTAAGGTTCAGGCCTTGGTGGAACTCATTGAAGATGGATATGCTGGTGGACTCTCACTCCCGGCCTCATGTCTTGGGACTTGCTAGTTCCATGCTAATTGATAAGACATACAATAGCTAGCAATCAAATAAGTGCCCCCGCTGCAACAGAGTTTGCTTGTTCACAAGCGTCAGCTCCATAAGTGACCTGCAGGTTGCATATATTTAGTGTATATATATATATATATTTAGTTAAGAAACATAAATCTGAATACTCTAAAATTATATAATATACATTGGAGACCTCGATCGGGCTCACTGGCGGTGGAACTGCTGATGAGTCCTCAATTGCATCATGTCTTAGGACTTGCTGTTTCCAAGACAAATAACGGAACACTCAATGACAAAAGACTCAATAGCACTCAGTGCCCTTACTTGTTCGCGTGCGACAGCTTCATCAGTGGCCTGCATGTTGCACCGATTATATTTATTGTTGTTTCCCTTGACAAACAAAACAAAAAATCTAGAGACACTCAATTATATGATACATTGTTCAGACCTTGGTGGAACTCACTGAAGCTGGAACTGCTGGCGGATCCTCACTAGGGACACTGTCGGTATCATGTCTTGGGACTTGCTGCTCATATTTGAGGCTCATACATTCGTAGAGCTCGTCAGCTCCACAACAGATGATGAATCCTCATATACATTTGCAATCATGACGGAGTACTGGTGGTGCCCCCATATCATTGTTAAAATGTTATAGATATTCACCACATAAACTCATATATATATATATGTAAATAAATAAATAAATATAAATACATATATATATATATAAACCTATGCCATCCTATGTCTGATTGCTCCTACAACCTTATTGTTGTTTACATCTCAATCCCCAATCTGTCCTTGTGTCCGACAAATGACGCTGGTAGTCTTCTGCGTTTGACGGCCTTCATGTAGTTTGCTGCACATTAACAACTATCTAAATAAAATAATCAAGTGAGATCCAGCCTGACAAGTTCCACTTCCTTGAGCAGCAACCCCATGCTGCGGTTGTGGAACCTGTGGATGTGGCATGTGATGACCTATGACTTAGGACTTGCTGAATGCTACTGATATTTCTTCTAAATCCAACTGACTATCTGACTCAAGCCTGTGTTGATGACCTAGGACATGAAGCAATATACCTTGCCTTCTTCTCGTCAATCATCTCACCCACTTGCTCATGTGTGTCCTGACAGGTTATTTCTTTCTTTTTCACATATCTCATACACAGTGCATACAAAAGTTGAAAGAACAACTATAGTCCTCAGGTGATTCCCTTTTGCGTTGATTCTTGAAGATATCAACCATTGTTTGTTTCTGCGGAATGTTCCAATTCTTCGGCGTAATCACACGGTGTGTGCGTTTCCCTTTTGGCTTCATCGCCTGACAGAAATGTAGAATTCATTGCTGAAAATTTTGTTGTAAACACAAATAAACACACACAAGCGCACAATGACATAGGATGCGCCTTTTCATTTTTCTCTTGAGCTGGAACTTCAGCCGAACCAACGGCAATTCCGGCCTCATATTCCATATTATTGAATCCATTTCTATATACTACTTCAGTGTCTAAAGAATCTAATGAATTTAATGACTCACATACGCGAACAATGCACCTTTTCATTTGCATCGTCATCCGGCTCGTTGTCAATCAGCTCGGCAACTTCGGCCTCATAATTGTTTGATTAAAAACAATAGTTCAGAAATGATCGGAATGTTTTAGCATTCGCTAAGTCCTGAGTCATCAGGTATTTCGTATTTCTGGTAAATAGTCAAAACATAATTTAATGAAGCTAATGATTTAGGATTACTTTGGTATTTGATTCTAAGGTTGCGACTGACAAAGCAATTTCGAACTCGGAAATTTTCGTTTCAGCATCCTGCACACATGCACTCATGACTTGGGACTTGGGTGCACTAATTTCCAAATGCAAAAACTTCGGATACAAAAATCAAAAACCTTGTCCTTCGGCAGCAGCGGATGCTGTTGACATACCTGCATGCGCACGCGAAACAAATAACATATTTGTATATATATATATACACAGCATACATAGTGACACACGAGAGATTATATATATACTTGGTGCATCTTGGTGCCCTAACATGTTCTGATGCGCCGCCACCACTTGTAGTCATAGACTCCTTTCAGGATGACACACAATCAAAACAACGTATTTTGGTTTCATATATATATATATACATATGTGTTGATAAATTTTGAACATATATGCATTATTTCTGAACAATATATCGAATTGCATATTTTCCCATGAATCCTCCGAGTGAGCAGCCCCTTCCGCCATAGGCAGAGAAGCGTAGACAATCGCAGGTGGCACAGCGCAAACAACCAAAATGGCTGCGGTGCCAAGCAAGTTATGCCTAGATATGCCTAGTTTTGAACAGTGATGGAACTGGCTAGTCCTAGGTCATGTGTTCCCTCCTCATTTCCCTCAAACCTCCCTAGTCCTAACTCATCAACCCCCACGCACTGAATCAGAAAAATAATGATTTTTCATTGTCCGCTGTGGAGCATGATGTCTTAGTATGTAACATATACCCTAGTCCTAGGTCATCATGGCCGTCCCCTTATGTCTTGGCACATCAAGAAGAATAGGTTCAATCCAAAAAAAAAAGTTCAAAACATGATGACTTAGGATCCAGTAAATTTTGAGCTATTCCGACAAGTCTCAGGTCATCAGTCATCAGTATATCTTGTATGTATGTATGTATGCATGCATGCATGCATGCATGTATGTATGCATATATATATATATACACGCTACCCCTCAAAGATCTGCAATGTTTAGCCTTGTGCTAATCTCAAAGAGGTAGTATTTGTTGGGAACCTTTTGCAAAAACAAAGTAAGTCAGGTCAAAAAACACACTATTTCTTGAAGGAAGCAATATGTTGTAAATTGCGGCATTCCTTTCCATTCTTTAAAACACACCTTTCATTCATAAACTGCAGCTTTCCTTCAAGACAATGCATTACTTCTTTCAAGAATCAGTATCCCTACAAAATGTAGCGCGTTCCACTAAACATGCAGTGTTCCTTTCTGAAGAAGTGCAGTCTTTCTTTCAGAACTTTTTAGAATAATAGGCCTTCCTTGTAATCATGCAGTTTTTTCAAACCACTAGATTCCTACACAATATGCAGTGCGTGAGTAACATTTAGTTTTGTTTTCAAAAAGTGCAATGGTCAATGCACATTGCAGCATTCTTTGAAAAACATGTCAAGGGACAATGCTGCCTAGAGGCTACAATTTGCCTTGAAGACAAAATATTATTTCCTTAAATAAGAAACAACATTTTCTTGCAAGAAAACCATAATGTTTGGAAAGATGCAATGCATCCTTTAATGAAGTTCAGCCTTCTCCACACCTTTCTTATATAAAGTTGTTTAAGGAAATCCTTCACGTCTTCAAAATAATTGCATTGAAAACAAGGTATTCCTATAAATAAGAAACAATATTTTTGCAGAAAAAAAGAACGTGTAGAAAGATGCACTACGTCATCTTACACATTGTCCTTCGTCACATACCATCTTACACATTGTCGGCAGGCGTGGCACAAGGTGACATCCACCTTCGTTTTGCGTGGCAGGCGTGGCACTTATGGCACTGGGTGGCGCGCTTGGGCTGGTTTTGGTCGCCCGTGACGCCGCGGCACTTTGCCGCGGCACTTTGCCGCGGCACTTTGCGTGGCAGGCGTGGCACAATCTCACATCCATCTTCGTTTTGCGTGGCAGGCGTGGCACGTATGGCACTGGGTGGCGCACTTGGGCTGGTTTTGGTCGCCCGTGACGCCGCGGCACTTTGAGTGGCAGGCGCGGCACAAGGTGACATCCACCTTCATTTCACGTGGCAGGCGTGGCACTTGGTCACATCCACGTTGGTTTCACGTGGCAGGCGTGGCACTTATGGCACTGGGTGGCGCGCTTGGGCTGGTTTTGGTCGCCCATGACGCCGCGGCACTTTGAGTGGCAGGCGCGGCACTTGGTCACATCTTACACAGTAATAGATATAATTATATACAAATACATTATCCGGTAGCCTGTCATTTTAAACAATTTGCCCCACCACGTCCGTCTGACATCGTCCTCCTGAGCGCTTCCGACCACCCGACCAGCCGAAGACGGACGCCTTGAAGGCGTCTTGTCCCCGAAGGGCTGCCTGCAGGTCCAGTGTTCACTCAGTGGGATATATATATATATATGTATTTATTTATCTTTATATATATATATATTTATAAGGGTTGTATGTATGTATGTATGTATGTATGTATGTATGTATGTAGGTAGGTAGGTAGGTAGGTAGGTAGGTATGTATGTATGTATGTATGTATGTATACGTACATCTAGTTTATATTTAGCGGTTATCCAACTATCAGTAACTATCAGGCTAGTGGTTATATTAATAGCGCAGTTGGTTTATTTCAGTGGATAACCATAGGTATGGGATCTGAGCTCTAACAAGTTCACTATCAGGCTTGATAAAGTTCACTATAGTTCCAGTTCACAAGTTCACTGCTTAGGGCAAACATATTTTCCCGGTTTTCAGGGATATCTATAAGCCCCAACACACCAGCTATACTTAAAGATACAACTGGGGAACTACTGGGGAACTAAGTGGATATCATAACTCTAGTTATAGGGGCCCCATACCCCAACTGGGGTTGAAAATCTGGTTTTTTGAACCCATAAAGGTATAACCTCAACTGCACGGTACCACTGTTGCAACTGAAACATCTGGAACCACAAAAAGGAACATATGCGACTGAAAGACTCTACAATATGACACCTTACCCTCTGGTAATTTAACAAAAAGCTATTGAACATGGCCATTGATAGTTGATTTACCCACTCAAAATGGCGATTTTCCGCTTTTTGGATGTTTACCAGAGGGTAACTGGGTATAACTGGGTCACTTCCGTAGCGAGATGATCTTACAATATGTCACGGCTATTCTTCCAGCCACATCTGCGAAGAGACCTTGGTGCCGAGATCGCCCCCTGCATGAGGCCATGGGTCACCTGGCGTTCGCAAAAAAAGATCAGCGAATCCAGGGGATGCCCATCGAATTCCTGACCCCGAAACATCATTGATATCATATTAACTATTAGATATACCACCATATATATATATATACCACCATATATAATCATATATATATATATATTAATATATCAAT
Organism: Cladocopium goreaui; assembly: GCA_947184155.2. Classification (NCBI taxonomy): domain Eukaryota; class Dinophyceae; order Suessiales; family Symbiodiniaceae; genus Cladocopium; species Cladocopium goreaui. The sequence continues at coordinate 461,341 of CAMXCT020002502.1, read as the reverse complement.
ACCAGAGATAACCATTCACAAACGAACATCCGGTGCATTTTTTCACAAAAAACGATGTGAATCTTTGTCTGGAGCACAGGAATTTTATCACCATGCCCTGGCCCCCAAGAGCCTTGACAGGCGGCATCGCTGGCTCCCGCAGCGCCCCTTTTAGAAAGGCATCTGACTGAGACGCGATGGCAGTTAGTCAGTGCATTGTCTGTGGTCCCAAGCCAAGCAGAAATCATCAGAAATCATTCTAGCATATTATAGTCCTGAAATCAAAGTGTGGGCCCAAATATTCCCAACATTTCCCAACTACTTACTTTACTTGGTGCGAATACACTTAGCCAGCGAAATTTCGGAGCAGGATTTTATCATGGGCCCCATTTCCTGGGCTTTTGGTCATTCAACCCTCGTCGCTTGCCATGAAAGTGTCCGACTCATCTCCGAGGCGTCACTCAAGAATGACCATGATCTGATTTGAGGCTTATGAAAAACTCAAACGGTCAAATTAGGTATGCTAAAAATTGTTAAATTCAGTACTAGTGGAGACTCCGTTAATTTAATGTCAGAAGTTTTCTCCGCCATCTTGCAATTCTCTTGACAGCTACGACCATCCAAAAACAGCTACGACCCATTCTGTTTTTGTTGCCGCGGCTTTGCACAACGAAGATCGTTCTTTCAACTCAAGAGGTATCCATTCGTGGATACCCTCTGGTAATTTGCCATAGCTATTGAAAATGGCCATTTATACTGAGGTTTTGTGATTTTCCATCGTTTTTTGTATGTTTACCAGAGGGTATATCCCATTAATATCCCATTGAATCACTATAAAATCCCATTAAACTACTATAAATCACTATTAAATCACTGTAAATCCCTATAAATTACCAGAAGGTACTCACTTTGTGACCCAGCGCTTGTTCCGCGGCATGGGCGCTTCCTTGTCCTGCGATCGGTTCAACTCTCTGGGGTGGAAGTGCACCACCTGACCAGCTGGCACTAAGGTGGATAGGGCTGGGGATGTTTTCGAACATGCGCCAGAACATGTTGGATTATGGATAACTATGGATAAATATGGATAATTAATTATGGATAATTATGGATATTTATAGATACATCCAAAATGCTAACGACATCTTCAGAATCATGGATCATAATGAAAACATACTATGTTTTAGGGCTGGACCAAGAGGGATCAGTTTGTTCCACACTCGTGTTGCTATAACATGGAAACATGAGCCACGCACCTTCCCAAACCCTTGGAGTTGATGACATCACCACTGGGCTGGTGACTTCTCCCATTTTCTCGTGAAACATCTCATTCACATCCCATATTTGTTTGCCTTTCACCATTCATATCCCTATGTTGGCATGGCTGATTCTCAAGTCAGTACCCCATTCAACGATCCCTAAAACCGTCACAGTTGCCATTTCCAGGGGAGTTGACCCATAGCCCCTACTTGAGAAAACTACGAATAAAAGGATGTCCCAGTCAGGAAAAGGATGAAAAGGTGCCTCTACAAAAGTTTTTTAATGTTTTTTTAGCCGGATTTTTGATTGTTGTTTTCGATTTTGAAGAAACACTAAATTTCCATGATCCTTTTGTAGAGGGTTGTGTGGGTATTATTTGGTATTTTTAATTCTGTAGTGAAATTGAAGTTTTTTTCCCGGATGGTCCTGGAACATAGGATATGTTTGTTCATGTTTTTCGATTTTTCCTGCAAATCCCCTCCCCAAGCATGCCCAAACTGCTGTTTTTTTCACGATCTTCGCGATGGTTTGATTCATATTTTTTAAACTGAAAAATACCTTGGGACACATTCAGAATGAACTATTAGAATGAACTATCGGTAGATCATGGTATTCTCACATGGCGCATGACATGAGAATAGTGAAACGGAAAAGCAAAAATGCAAAAATGTCATCTGCCAAGTACACTTTTTTGACACAAAAACATGTCATCTTCTTCAATACCAACAAGTACCACACCTTCTTTTTTCGATAGGTTTGTGTGACGTCTGCCCTCAACATTCATGACATGCTCCAGGTCATCTTTAAACATCACTCATTTTCGGGTAATGACAAGCGCAAGCAGCACGTAGAAACAGACACCTTTCATTCATATAAAATTCACATGTACCCTCTGGTGAACTAACATAGCAATGGAAAATCACTATTTTTAATGGGAAAATCCACTATAAATAGCCATTTTCAATAGCTATGTTAGTTTACCAGAGGGTATATCGTATTATATCGTCACATTGCATCACATACACGGTTGTGCACCTTTTTAATGCAAAAAGAAATGCGCAAAAACGCACAAAGCAGTGATGAAAATGAATAAAAAGGTGTGAACACTGATGAAACTGCATGATAACATGAAGAAAAAGGCAGGAAAAATAACACACTTAATCACAACATGAAAAAAAGGTTGGACACATGATTAAATTTTAACTTAATTATATAGTGATATATAATGATAAAATGAAGAAAAAGGTGGGGAAATGGATGAAAATTACTGATGGCAATTGACGACATGAAAAAGGTGGGGAAGAATAGCAAGTACCAAGAAAAGGTTGTGATGGTATTTATTATTTCGGCCAGCACTTGCTATGCCCCAAACTCTTTTGGGATGACTGTCGGGAACCTCATTCTTGGTGACCCTTACAGTACTTTGTGGCCTTCCACTATGTTGATATGGATAAACTTCATGTCCCTCAGGCTTCGTGAGGGACGTGATTGTTGACCCTCTACGGGGATTCGGCTGAACTCCTTTCGCTGTTTTCAACATTTTTTACATAAACCCTAAAGAAAACCTACAAAAACCCTTGGAAAAAGCCCTAAATCAACCGTAAAGAAACCCTAAATGAACCCAAAAAAAACCCAGAACCCCTGCAAAAACTTCATATGAAAGTGTATATAGTATAGTGAAGTACCTGTGGGGCGTAGCGCACGCGGGTATTATTTGCCTTTCTGGGTAGGAGAAGGTGCCACTCAGTGCACATTGGCCAACGGGGAATACAATGGGAGAGGGGAAACACAAAGGGGAACTTCCGCTTTCAATCGAATTATTTCGAAGGTGTTGTGGATATGTTTTGAATATGTTTTGAATATGTTTTGAATATGTTTTGAATATGTTTTGAATATGTTTTGAATATGTTTTGAATATGTTTTGAATATGTTTTGAATATGTTTTGAATATGTTTTGAATATGTTTTGAATATGTTTTGAATATGTTTTGGATATGTTTTGGATATGTTTTGGATATGTTTTGGATATGTTTTGGATATGTTTTGGATATGTTTTGGATATGTTTTGGATATGTTTTGGATATGTTTTGGATATGTTTTGGATATGTTTTGAATATGTTTTGAATATGTTTTGAATATGTTTTGAATATGTTTTGAATATGTTTTGAATATGTTTTGAATATGTTTTGAATATGTTTTGAATATGTTTTGAATATGTTTTGAATATGTTTTGAATATGTTTTGGATATGTTTTGGATATGTTTTGGATATGTTTTGGATATGTTTTGGATATGTTTTGGATATGTTTTGGATATGTTTTGGATATGTTTTGAATATGTTTTGAATATGTTTTGAATATGTTTTGAATATGTTTTGAATATGTTTTGAATATGTTTTGAATATGTTTTGAATATGTTTTGGATATGTTTTGGATATGTTTTGGATATGTTTTGGATATGTTTTGGATATGTTTTGGATATGTTTTGGATATGTTTTGGATATGTTTTGAATATGTTTTGAATATGTTTTGAATATGTTTTGAATATGTTTTGAATATGTTTTGAATATGTTTTGAATATGTTTTGAATATGTTTTGGATATGTTGCACATGAGTATTTTTTTTGATTGGCTGTCGCGAGCACATGACATGTGCTCTCAACTAAATAGATGGTAGCATACACATATCATATATTTGTATGGCAAGGTGGTTGTGACATGTTTTGACCCCAGATCACCGATTGGCTTCGATCGACGCCGGGCCCCTAATATCTCCAACGATCTCTCCCCTCTCCACCCTTTAGTCCGGGGGGATTGAACACAGACCTGTCAGTACTATAGAACTGTTTAAAACTACAATTTGTTGGGCACAACTTACCTACAAATCGTATTTGGCCACACTTCAGCCCGCTACAAAAGACAGCTAGTTTCTAGAAGGCCAATCTCAGGAAACTAAGGGTCACAAAGGCGGTCACGAGCAAAATTTATCGCTTTAGGTAGTTCGCTATATCGCTTTACATGGTTTTTGCATGTGCATTATCGCTATATGTATTCACAAGACCTCTCAAGTAAGGGTTTCTGCATGGACCTTTTGGGTTCGCTCAGAAAGGTCTACAAAAGCATCAAGATACTACAAAAACCAAGTACACAGCAACAAGATTCCTACCGAATAGGGCCTTGCAAAGTACTTCGCAGGGATCACATTGGCTCTTGTAAGGGAAAGGGCATCCCGGATCCAAAACCACAGTATTGGCTTCCCCTTATCGCACCTCACTGGGTTCACTAACTGGACCTTCACCATTCACGTTCACAGGCATAACCTGAGGGGAGAGAAGTCTTGACCTTGCTCATCTTGATGAAATTTGATGAACTTCTGAATCTAATTCCATGATTTTCAATGAACATGATCTGTTTTCTAGAGATTTTGGTCCAGTGGCACTGTAACCTGGTGCTTGCAACCTTTAAAATGGTGGTGGTATGTGGTGCTGTCAGGGTGCCCCCATTTTTCCTGCCACCAAGCAACAGTCGCTTGATATCGGATGTACTTCGGCAAGGATTTTGGCGCATCATAATACGGACTCAGCGCGAGTCCCAAGGACTCGGCTCATACCAAGGATGTGGTTCCAGTCATGAAAAGTCCACAAGCTAAGCTTTGTTTGCTGTCCACAGATTCTCGGTGCAATCCCACATGAAATCTTTAGGATCACAGTGTTTTTCTGAGTTCGCTACTACCGAGCGGGTGCACTCAAACGTCGCACCTGCCGTTAAAGTGTCCAAATCAACGGCCCTGCAGCAGCAATTTTCTTGGAAGGAACTTGAGACTTCCCATCAGCATTCGTATAGTATGTATAATAATATATGTATGTATATATATATATATACATAATATATATATATGCTTAAATAATTATATATATATATATATCCACAGACACAAACACACACGCACAGCATATTATGACATAGGCTCTGGCTCTTCCACACTATTATTGTACCATATTGTACCTATACCAACAAATGCTGCAGGTACCAGGACGGGTCAACCTCCTTGCTGCCAGCCACAGCCAGCCAAATCCGATAGTAAATGGTAGGTGGTTCGCTCCTTTGCCGTTGATGCGTATCTATGCAGGGGGTTGAAGACAAACCTCCAGTGCTCAGCAATTCATCTCCACTAAGCCCGACTGTTGAGTGAAAGAAAACAGGGTCGAACAGCAGTGCCCAAATAAGCCCTCGGTCATCGAAAAGGCGACTGGTTGGTTGATTTTATTGGTCTCCATATTGGATTGCAAAATAATCAAAATATGATAATATAAACATGCCCATCAAAGCACTTCAAGAGCAGTTTGATGCAGTTATCATAATGGTACGAATTCAGGTATGACCCTCAAACAACGGTCAAACAACCAGGGATGTTGGGCATTACTCACATGCCACCAAGAAAAAACGCCTCTCCTGTGGTCGCTGAAAGTAATCCGCAGTGCTATTGAGCCTTCCTCTTCACCCCGGACGACACTCAGTCGTGGTGGCAACGGCTGAGAAGGAAGTGAGCTGTCGGGCTCCCGTTTGTTCATGCAAACCGAACCAAAAGGTCCACGCAATCCAATAGCTCCCTCGAAGCCTGAGAGGAATCACCAGACACACCGCTGCAGAGGTCAATTTGTACAGTTTCAAAATGTTTCAACGATTTTGCATCATTCGGAATCTTCATGACATTTCATGACCACTTTCTCCCTACATTGCCATGACCGCGCCTTCGTAATGCGCTGCGTGGTCTGAGGAAGCCAGGAGCTCACCGCATAGGTAGCAAAAGTAGGTTTCACCTTTGCCTCGGTGAAACAATGAAACTTCCACCGCACCGCTGCACCTGTGGTTTTGACATGACATTTGTCTGCTCATATCAGACGGGCAACAAAAAGACAAGGGATGGGGATGGGACGGTCTTCGAAGTATTGAGGAAAGGAACCGCTCGTGAAAAAGGTTTCCGTGATCTTTCATCAATCTTGTTATACAGGCAAGAAAGAAACTGCTGCAACCTATACAAAATAGATCTCTACCTGACCGGCTATCTCACGCTTGCCAAAGTGCACTGTTCAGAGGGGCAAGTCATGAAATTACATCCGCTTTCTCTCTCACAGAGATGTCGGCAAACTGGGCAGCGCTTCCAGCTTTGTTTCTTCATTAACTCGCGGATGGCGGGATCCATTCGCTTCAGTTCAGCTTCCTCACAGCTCTCGAGATGAGATGGTTGAGTGCACGCAGCGCAAAAACTCTGCCTGCATTGGGGGCAGTTCACCTTGGCTGCTCGGTGCAGTTGCACACAGCCAGGGATGTGTAATCATGATCTGCCAAATAAAAAGCTACTACATATATAATTAATTGTATATAATACATTATATATAATATACACATTATATATAATATATACATTATATATAATATATACATTATATATATAATACACACATTATATATAACATATACATTATATATAATATATACATTATATATAATATATATTATATATAATATATACATTATATATAATATATACATTATATATAATATATACATTATATATATATTAATATAATATATACATTATATGTAATATATATATATATTATATTTGTATATAGAGTTACACAAGTGACATTCTTGTTCTGCCAAGGCGCGTCGGCTCTCTGTTCCACCAAGGATAAGGGCACCAGCATCTTGACACAGTTGGGAGTAGGACAATTCAAGAGGCGTTCACCATCTTCTGGTTCGAAACGCTGCGCTTGAAAATCCAGAAGTCGTTGGAAGAGCTTCCTGGCGGCGATTCCGACTCATTTAATGCTATTTTGTTTATCATTGCAACATATGGTGGTGCAAATAACAACAGTTTACTTGGCGATAAGTTGTGTATGACCATAGTTTATGGGGGCCCCATATCCCAACTTGTGGGGTTTATTGCAATGGCACCCATGAAATAACCCCAACTGCACCAACTGCGGCCCCAAGTGTCTCTCCATCGTGGCCTTCTAAGTGAGCCTGAAGGACATTGCTTGGCACGGGATGTCGACATTCTGGTAAGGGGCAGGCAACCTGTTCGGCCGCCACCTTTCCTTGATTTACCAAACTCTCCACGTAGTTCACCAAACATTCGCCGCAAAGCGCGTGCTGGCAAGGCAACACAACCTGTTCAGATCATGGCCACCGATTCTCCAACGAAACTGTGAGGAGTTCGGTATCTTTGAAACTCTGAGATTGCTTAGTATTGGTTACCCTCTGGGAAACTAAGATAACTATGGAAAATCACCATATTTAATGGGTACATCAACTATTTCTATGGCCATTTTCAATAGCTATGTTTGTTTACCAGAGGGTATAGGATGTTAATGGATGTTATAGGTTTTTTTGCTATCCAAGGACTCTCAATGGATATCCAACAAGAAGAAACCCAATATGGTACAGTATTGCAATGGCCGACAGAATTCAACATGACATTGTGACCTGGTCACCATGCTGGACCACAGCACTGATACATACAGATACCCTGTTCCCAGAACAACATCGCAATTTTGGGGGTATCGGTTGGGTATCCTTTAGAGTGCAAGTTTACCTTAAATCAAGTAAAACTATGAACTTTGCAGTATGTAAAAACTCGTCCCGCAAGGACCCTCTCAGGGATGGCCGGTCACAGGCACCTGGACTCCATCGCTTTCCAAGCAAACGGGGCAGCGTTTGGCTTCGGAGCTTTCTGGCGCGTCTCTGAGAGAGGCAGCCTTTCGGGCGCGGGACCAACGCGCCATAAGCCATAGCAACAGTGGCGCGAGATGGCGCGAGTGCTTTCCTTCAGGTCATTTTTGTTCTGTCGTGATGCCTTGCCCCCGATATCCCCCGATTATATGTGCTGCGACGTGGGACACAGGGAAAACATGGGAAAACTATACTCAGATCGCTGAGAGATTTTCATGGACACAATCTCAGCAAGAGATTCTGAGATATTCTGAGGACATTTTTCTGTTCGGCCCTTCATCTGGGGCCGTTGCAACTTTGCAAAACGCTGCGGGAGACACCTGGGAAAGCTCGGACGAACCAAGTCGTGACGCCCAGGGGGTGATCAACGAACGGCCTGCCGAGTTAAGGACATCAGAACTCGCTGAAAATGGCAAGTCTCCATTGAATTGCCGGTAACATATGGTAACATGGCAATTACCCTCTGGTAACGTTTACATAGCGAACTGGAAAGATCCACCATTTTGTAGCTGGGTAAATCAACTATAACTGGGCCATGGCTTCATGTTCGCGAACTGTAAACGTCATTACCAGGCCGGGTAACTCAATGAAACGTCCACCACCAGAAGTCTTCATGGGAAAATCAGCACTAATGATGGGATTGAACCCAGCTGTGTTTGATTACCCCTTAGGCTACCAATATTGAAAAAATTGAAGCTGGATGTGTTTGATTGCTGGTTCAACCGGACTTTTCTCAGATTCGTCCAGAGGACTTTCGCGGCTTCGCTGCCAGTGGTCACTGCTCTGCTTGGTTTCAGCACAGCTTCAACTCGCTCTGGGATCAGTCAGCAAACCAAGCGCTTTTCCGTCGCATGATTTTTGTAAGAAAGAAAAATGGATGAACTGTGATCATTCTTCATACTTCTATAGTATTTTATAATATTTTATATGCAAACTATAAAACCACAATTTCTTCATGCATCGAACATCATCGAAGCTTTTTTCGATCCGACCATCGATCCGACCATCAAGGCTTCACCGCCTGTCAGGGTGACCCGTGGGTAGCAACGTTGAGGTTCAAATGATACAAATGAATAAACTAGAGCATATAAATCTAATATGATCTAATATATATATATATATATTACATACATTATGATAGTAACAATAATAAATAATAATAGATAATAATAAATAATAATAAATAATAATAAATAATAATGGTAATTAAGTACGGTAATTAATTAATTGTTAGTACTGGTTAATACTGGTTAATAACTATTGGTTGTATATATATACGTATATATAATTGTGTGAACCATGGAACACATGAAGGATGCTTTTCCCTTGACCTAAACAAGGTCTGCATCCGGATCCGCCACAACTTCTGTCCGGTTTCCATGCGCCTGGCTTCTTCAAGCATGTCTTCCCATCTCTTCAGGCGCTCCTGCGGCTGGTTTCACTCAAGTGGACCAGTTTATCATTTGCAACAGCAAAGAAATCAGGAAACTCAGCTTATAACATGTTATAACATGCTTTTTGACATATTCTAATCCATTGTTGATGGCCTAACCATGATTTTTTCACACAAAAAATTCTCTCCCCTTCCGTGGCTTCCGCATGCTTCCGCGGCTGGTCCGTGGTCCTTGGGTGAGAGAGTCGGACCCTTGATATCATCCACCTTGTCTTCCAAGGTGATGCTTTCTCCCCGCGCCTGGAAGTGGAGCATCCCGTGGATCTAAGTGGATCTAAGTGGTGGATTTGTTTGTGATGTAAGTGGTGGATGTACAATAAATGACCTTAGTTCAGAAGTGTTCACGTTGTCATGGAAGAATACATTAACATACATTAACATACATTAACATACATTAACATACATTAACATACATTAACATACATTAACATACATTAACATACATTAACATACATTAACATACATTAACATACATTAACATACATTAACATACATTAACATACATTAACATACATTAACATACATTAACCATGAATAACCTACGATCAACTATGATCCTTATTGTTTCCCCACCATTGGATGACATATCCACTGTGCCATTGTGGACCCAGCCTTTCGTTCGGCACGCAAGGCCCTCAGCTCTCGCTTCTCAGCGATTTCCTCCGGCATTGGTATTCTTCCCGCAGGCGAAGAATGGACGTTTATGCCAATTTCACAGAGATGGGGTCTAAACACGTGGGTCTGAAAATTTGGATGAAACGAGATGAAACCCCAAAATTTGATGGTCAATCATCTCCGCAAATGGCCATTTTGGGCAGTGAATCCCCATTTCACAGCCATATGTATTGGGATGATTTTTCGGATAGGTTTCGGATCAGCCCAGCTCCATAGGTCCACAGTGCCTCTTCTTCTTCCAGTTCTTCTTCGGTGTAGACTACATCCTGACGGTCGCAGATCTACAGTGATCCAAGCCTCAAATGGCAGCTGGGGTCACAAGACATACGATGGGGTGGCCATGGAAACCCACCTCATCAGGGTATGTTCGCGACTTCTTGATGGCAGCCTTTCTGCCAAAGAAGCTGCGTGGCTTGGGAATGTACCTCAGCTACTGTTACTAGCTCTGTTTCTCCTCTCCAATAACAAAGGGGGTTTCCCTTGTCTCCAGTTGTCTAGCGGTCTAGTACTTTTGTTTCCACAGGACAATTTTTTTTACAGGACTGACATCTCATATCAATTCATATTACCTTCAACGAATTCTCGTTTCGAGTGTTAGTGGAATCTGGGCAGCGCACTTGTCGCGGTAGTCCCAGAAAATGTCAGGCAGCTCGGTCTGATCAGAATTGATTGGACACAAAAAAACAATTTTCTTAGCCGAAAAATGGATTGGTTTAAGGGAAAATTTGCAGGAAACCATGTTTTTTTACCATTAAATATGGGATTTTCCTGTAATTTTTCCCCTAAACCAATCCATTGATACCCTCTGGGACACGAAGATAGCTATGAAAAATATCCTTTTATTAGTGGCAAATCATCTATAGATAGGGCTTTTCAGTAGCTAGGTTAGTTTACCGAAGCTCAAGATTGTAGTTCGGTGACATGAACCTATAAAAGTGTAAGAATGCCATCATTTTCAACAAATGGGTTTGTCTGAAAATAGAGTACCCCAAATACAATAGTTTATCATAATGTTCCCCATTGAAATGGCAATTTGAGCGGTTCATCCCCCATTTCCAGACACACTCAAATATCGTATTGATACAGTATCCCCGTCCTCCATAAAACGTAGGCTTTCTAATCCCCATTTTGATACTGAAATCCCCATTTGTGTGATATTTAAATCCTACTATTCGTTAAATGCCGATTATCGGTGGTCAAATGCCAATTCTGTAGGATTCTTATGTTCCATAAATTTCTTGGTTTAACATGGTAAGACTCCAATTTGTGTTCCTTAAATCCACCATTTTTCCACATAAATCCAGCATTTTTCTATATAATTCCACAATGTTTCCATATAATTCCACCATTTTTCCACACAAATCCAGCATTTTTCTACATAAATCCACCATTTTTCTATATAAATCCACCATTTTTCCACATAAATCCAGCATTTTCCCTGGTTGCCATGGAAACCCGCGGCCCCACGGCCTTCAATGCATCCATGGCATCTTCCCTCTGCTCAGTGGCCACGAGGCCCAGCATCATGGTACCCACCTTGGTGCTAGCTGCTACTACCAATAATATGTATTACCCTCTGGTAAACGTTTACATGACTATGGAAAATCACAATTTTTAATGGGAAAACTCACTATAAATGGCCATTTTCAATAGCTATGTTAGTTTACCAGAGGGTATACTATAAGATAGTAAATATTACTGGTAGTATTATACTATACATATATACATATATATGTATACTAATTATGTATACTATATATATATGTATTTTGCTATAAGATAGTAAATTAGCCTTTGGTTATTTAACGTAGCTATGGAAAATGACCCATTTATAGATGATAAACATGATTATTTACCTATTAAAACTTGTGATTTTCCATGGGTGGTTTTAACCATCTTGAAAAATATGAAAATCGATGGAAAGGATGACATCCCATATATTATGGAAAATAAAAACATGTTCCAAACCACCAACCATATATGTATTATACTATAAGATAGTATACTATATGATAGTATACTATATGATAATATTTGAGACTGTATTTTACGATATGTATTATACTATATGTGTCTACTGATAATTGATGATAGCAGTAGTAGTAGTAGTAGTAGTAGTAGTAGTAGTAGTAGTAGTAGTAGTAGTAGTAGTAGTATATGTATGTCTACATGTATAATATAGTATAGTACATTGATAATATATGTCTATGTGTGTCTATCTGTATATGTATGTATATATATATGCATATGTACATATCATGGACCATATATGTATGTATGTATATATGTATATGTATATGTATGTATGTGTATGAATATGTATGTATGTGTATGAATATGTATGTATGTGTATGAATATGTAGGAGGACAATCACTATGTAACATCATGGGATATAATAGGTATATAATGGGAAATTAATGGGATATACACCTGACTATATGATTACCCCATATGAACATATATATATATATATGAATATAATATTCATTGCAATGGTATATTATCAATAGCGATAATCATTATCGACATCTTTATCTCATAGTAATATAACGTATATCATATTCATATAGAATACGCAATATATCTATTATTTTCTATACAACATTGTATCATATGTGTCCGGCCGAGTAAAAATACTAGTAATTCACTAACCTAAAAATAGCTGTTGTCATGTTGGGCCCTTTGGGGGATGATTCCCTGTAATCCATTCCCATCATTCCAGTGACGTCGCATTGAGGGCACTATGGTTTATCCAAATATATGATACATGTGTTGATCCTGTAGCTAGAACATGGAACTTTGAAAGATACTATCTACGCCAGGATGACTATTCTATGTATTAGACTCATTAGACTTTTAACGACTTGTAATGACCTAATGGGAAATTTCGATAAATTTTGGACTTGTATGATGGAGATGTCAATCTGACATGCGTTCTCACTTCATCCGCTTTGAAGAGCAATAACTATATAATCCAAAGTTTCCTTGATGCACTTGTTAACACTTGTGTCGAGACTTGTGACGGAACAAACATGGCCCGTCCAAAAAATATGGCTTTGGATTAAAGTTGCGTTGCAAAAAAGTCAGCTTCCATGACGTATCCGCAGTATACTGCATTGGATTGACTCTTGCTCCAATGCATTTCAAGATCAATGCATTTCAGCTGGCCATTCTGCATCAAGGTATCAACATGATTCAACATGTCCAATATCTTAACACATGAAAAACACTCTTCACACACATTATCCATACTACACCACATTGTCCACATGTCTTTGCTGAGACTGAACACATCTGAACAGTCAATTTGATGCTTGCCTTTGGAAATAGAACTTCACACTCCGTTCATCAGTGATCCTGTCTGATTAGAAGCTGATCAAAGGATCCAGCCATGTTCTTGAAGACTTGGCCATAGCCACCTCGTCGCGTTGTGTAGTGAGCGTGCGGCCAGTCCATAGGCCAATGCAACTGGCGCCTGGCTGTACGAGTACTGAATACTGTACATCCCAACAGGAGCGGTTCAGAAAGTCATATTGGCGCCTTGATTATCATTGATTTACTTTTGTTCAATCTGTATGTTTCTGATTCACAAAAGAGTATATAAACGTTCCCGGGCAATCAGCAAATCTATATCTTGCTATGCTTTGTTTTTTTGGTGAAATTACTCATTGTAGACCCCTGGAGGGGTGTTTAAAAAACAAACCCTGCCAAATCACTGTGAAGTATGTGGGGATGCTTTGCGAGGCCGCATATTCAGTTTTGCCATTCTCGTGCCATCCTTCGCTTATCGCTTATCAGCCTCACGGTGCTCTTCACCAGGCCCTGTCGCAAACAGGTGTCATTTGCGATTCAGAACAGCATCGGCAGTGGGTGCTCCCAATGTCCGGACCCGAGCACCTGAGCCGGTTTCGGGGGATACCCATTGAATTCGCGGTGAGAAACTCAGGGTAATCAGGTAATCCACAGCTATGGATACAGTAGATTCGAAGTCCGTCTATGTGTGCAGAACCTGAAAAGCCTGCCACATCTACTTGGAACATGGCCGAGAAAGGTTTCTTGATCTGCCCTGGCTATTGTAGAGGCTGCTCCATCTGCAAACACATAGCTACCATAGCTATGTATATAATGCTATGATATGTATGTATATTATATATATAATGCTATGATATGTATGGATATATTACATTATTATGTATTATAATTTATGTTAATGTATTATTATGTATTATTATGTATTATCATGTATTATCATGTATTATTATGTATTATTATGTATTATTATGTATTATTATGTATTATTATGTATTATTATGTATTATTATGTATTATTATGCATTATTATGTATTATTATGTATTATTATGTATAATTATGTATCATTATGCAACATTATGTAACATTATGTATGCTTGTATCACAAAATGCACACATATTTCACCCAAGATTTCTTATTGAGGATGAGGCTAGCTTCCACCAAAGGTGCTTCAATCTTTCTCTGCCACGACCCATGTTTTTTCCCAAGAGCTGCCAGTGATTTTTTTTCGGGAGATGGGCATAGGCATACTCTGCGGCGCAACGCGCCGAAATCTCCAGGGAATGTGACGAAACCCGGTGGTTCGGATTGTGTCTTTCGTGGCATTCTCTGCTTCTTCTGCTGAATTTTTACCAATCTTGTAGCATATTGAAGGTTGATTTAAGGTATGTCTGATTTGAACGGAAATTACAGCGTCCTTGTGCTGAAATATCTTATCTTACTTCTATGTGCAGCACTTTGGGCTGAAATTGCTGCTCTTGTTTTTGTTGGACGTTGGATCTCGTTTTTCTAAGAGCTGAAGAAACCTAGAACTCAAGAAACCCAAAAGTAATCCAAGAAGCCAAATAGCCAAAAATCCGGTACTTTTCCGTTGCCAATCTGTCTACCTCTCACCATCTTTGGGCGCTGAAGGTTTGCAGGACTGCCATAGAGTTAAGTGCACAGCTCACTTGGTCAACGTTGGGTGTATCGGGAATATAACTATAGTGTACCTATGGGTTTATTGATGTTTGTGGGGGTATACAACTATATTCATGGGGTGAATCTAAACCAAGCTATAACGGCTATAACTTTGTCCAATATTTACCGGTTTGCCTCATGGTGATGTTGTGGTCACTCCAACCAAAAACTCGAAATGAAGATGAAACATGTAAACAATCACCAAGCAAACATGAGCAGAGCATGGTAAATCAAACCCCCCCATTGATTTGTGATGCTAGTTGAGAATTTACTCTTGTAATTCACATATGGGTGTGTCTGAAAATGGCGGATGAAGCGCCAACATTGTAACATGCTCGAATATATTTCAGTGGAAGAAAATACGATGAACTCCATTGGAGTTTGGCTTTTGCCATGGTTTGCCCCCTGGTTTTCCCCGTTTCAGAGAAGCCCAACACGACCCGTCGCCCATGACCCACCAAGGCACCAAACGTAGCGCTGGGCTGGGCCTTGCTGGCCGCCTCCTTTGCCGCTGCCTGACGCCGTCGCAAGCTTTGCATGGCACTCCTCTGCGAGGTCGAGGCCTGGGTCGTTGCAGGGCCGGGCCTGCTGAAGATGGGGAAGTTGTTTTTTTTACAGCTATGGTTAATAATATAGTTAATTAATGGTTATTAATGCCTATTAATAGTGGTTAATAATGCCTATGGTTATATGCAAAACCTTGGGAGGTTTCTGCAATCATTAGGATATCTATTAGTGGCTATCTTGGGAGGCTATTAGCTGCAAACGGAACATATAATATATGGATGCCTTAAAAATCTTGAAAAGATGTGGTGGAAACATGTGGAAACATCCAGCCTCCTCCACAGTGGCTCCCTCAAAGCCTGCAGCACGGTGTCCAAATTTGTGTCCGTTAAAGCAATCAGTTTAAAATAGTTTAAATACGACTGTCAACAACCATACCCATAGGATCCATGGTGCTGCTATATATGGTAACATGGATCCCATCAATATACCCCCTTGATGTTAGTATATATGCCAGCACCATGGATCCGTCATGGGATATGGTTTGCTCATGGTATGCCGAGGTCAGGACCGATCAGCAAAGCTACAACGAAGCCGCGGTTGACCTTCGTTTTCAACCAGGGGAGGCTGGGTCAACAGCTACTACCCTCTGGTAATTTAACATAGCTATTGAAAATGGTGATTTATAGTGGATTTTCCCATCAAAAATTGTGATTTTCCATAGTTATGTTAGTTTACCAGAGGGTAACTGCTTTAATGAGTTTTCATGGACTTTAATGGGCTAGAAGGGGCTTCCAATTATTTTTGGAATGGAGATGGAATGGAGTACTGTGTTTTTTCCACTCAACTTCACCCTGTGAACTTTACTCGGTCCACACATGCCGAAACTGTGGATTTAAAAGTTTCAGTTTGATTCAACCTGGGGATTCAACCTTCAGCTGATTGCACCATGCTGCATCTTCCATCCCTCTCTTCCCTCAAGTCACAGTATAGTCAAGGGCTGCGCCAACACCACAGAGGCTGGCGCTTGGCCATGCCACATCCTGTGCTTGTCGCACGGCCCAATAGCCAACAGCTTCGCGGGCCAAGATGTCGGCCGCTTTGTCCTTGTCCTCCCAACGTTTCGTTTTGGCTATCAGCCAGGAGCTGAACAACACACCAAAAGCTAACCAGTAGCCCTCTAGCAGCTGGGCTTGAAGCGCCGTGCTGAACATACTTTGCACATTTTGCGCCGTGCACGCGCCAACATGGGAGAGTCCACTTGACATACAAGTATTTGTTTGTTTTCTCGAAAATTGGGGATACCCCAAAATGGCCAATGAAATGGGACATGATGAACTATATATTAATATATATATATATATTGATTTTGAGATGTGCCTTGTTTTCAGCCAAACCCACATGTTCGCTGCATGATCATGATACCCATCGTTGGCTTCTCGTGATGACATCCCCAAGCCTTCTCGTCATTCTTGCCACCCATCGGGGTGGCACCGGATCCCGTACTGCTCGTCAACCCAAAGATACTTGGCAGCTCGGTACTGCGGAAATAGAGCTGTGCTGCAGTGAATCCTGGCTTCGTGGATGTAGCAGTCTGTGGCTCGTTTTGGGTAAAGTCATGCTACCTCATCAAGACGCCCAAACATGATCAGTCTTGATCAGTCTTGATCAGTTTGAGGATATTATATAGTTCATGATTATAATCTGGCCATGAGGTATACCCTTCAGTAATCAAACGTGGCAATTGAACACACCCCATTTACAGATATTTACAGTATAGATATATATATATAGATTATATGGATGATTTTTACCTGAACACCTGCATTTATAAGGGATTTCCTATTGCCACGTTTGATTGCCCAAGGGTAATCGATGGCTTTTTTCTCCGGTGCCAAATTCCGCCAAATTCCTCGGAGCCACCTGGTGGCAATGGCATCTTCGCCAAGAGCTCCCGCACATCGCTGGAGCGAAGCTTCGTCATCTGCGATTTTCCCTGGGATACGACTTGTAGCGGTCATGGATCACATGGATCGTCGCCAAAATCGCCAGTGTCCCAATGAACAATTGCTATATATATAGTTCTGGAAAACCCAGAAACCTGAAAAAAAACCTAAAACATCTGAAAAGAAATGAGTTTCAACAATGGCTTTGCCACAGAAAACTTTTCGATCATGGTGCATCAGCATGCCGAAACACCAGAAATTGGAGATGGTCATTCCCCCCATCCCCAAGGAACAATGCCCAAGGGTGAACTTCACACCACTCGCCCCGAAATTCGGCCATCGTTGGAAGATACCTTTCTGGTTTCATCCCCATGAGTTGGTTTTACTCCCTATTGAAATGGGATGAAATGGGCCAAAGATTGAAATATGGACTTCCCATCAAAAAAAACCACATGGTTCTTGAATTCTATCCCACTGAAAATATCCCATGAAAAAATCACAGAAAATGTTTGTTTGTTTGATTCCCATGTGGTCTTGTCCAAAAATGGGGTACACCCCCCACATGGCAATTCTATGCAAGTTTGGAGGTTCAAAGAGAACCCTGCCAGGTTCATCAGTAATGTCAACCCCGGATTAATAGGCCGTGGTCTATTAATTACGGGTATACTCTCCAAATAGTTACGTATAATCTGATATACGTCTAACCCCCAATTCAACAGCCTTTATATGGCTTTAATTATTATACTCATTCATCTGGGGTTGACATTACTAACCAGATCTAACCAGTGGATTAGTTAAAAAATAACTCACATTATGTTCTAATCACTAACTAACTATGGTGGACTATCTTTAACCAGTTCAATGGATTGGTTTAAGGAAAATTTTACAGGAAAACCCCATATTTAATGGGAAAATCTATGGTTTCCTGGTTTCCTGTAGATTTTCCCTTAAACCAATCCATTGACCAGTGGATGTTTTTAAGACTAACTATGACCACTGGATCCTCAGCTCCCGTGGGGCTGGCCGGGCTGGCCTGTCGTTCGCCCACGCGCTGCCTCTGCGCCAGGCGCCTGGCTGCTGACGCCAAACCCTCGTGCAACGTGAGCCCGGAGAGCTGAGCTTCGGCACGGCGCTCCTCGGACGAAGAAAACATGGGATGAAGAGTTGGGAAAGGTCTTCGTGCTGGATTATTGGAAGGTTTATTGGCTTTTCTAGGTGGATTACCGGAAGGTTTTATTCGGTTCTGTGATTTTTGTGGATAGGGCAAAGAATTCAAGCTGCGGCTGGCGCAAAGGGCTCAAAGATGTACCAACGCATACGATGGTGAAGCATTGCAACATTATTTCTAGAGGTGTTTGCTCTTTTTTATGTTTGGATGGTTTTTATTGTTATCCCAATTTGGTGGGGATATATCTTGATTGGAATGGTTGGAAGTGATTTGTGGAGCTAATGGGGAACTGACCGACAAACAATGGGCAATATAACCAGCAAAAGTGACGGAGTATGTATGTATTCACATATTCATGTATTCATGTATTCACATGTATTCATGTATTGATGCAGGCATGTATGTATGTGTGTATGTGTGTATGTGTGTATGTGTGTATGCAAGAATACCGCTGTGCTGAGGGTTTTCAAAGCATATGTATATATATAATTATATATATATACACTGCATACTCAACTTTCTGAAAGGGAAGCAATGATAGAGAATGATGAAAAAGTGGTTTAGAAGTGCTACTATAGTGAATATGTAGCATTTAGAATTTGGAAAAAACATTGGTTATATATCTTTTAAGACTAACCGATGATAACCATATTTAAAACCGTACTAGTAGTAAGAAAAGGTAGGCACTGGAAGGGCCGCTTAGCATATATATATATGTATATGAACCCCGCCAATAGATCCCAATAATTTGATTTAGGGGACATGAATATAAATGAGATACAAACAAAACAGATAGAATTGCAGCATCCCAGGCATTCGAACTTGAGGAGTTCAACACTTTCAATGATCCACACCCAGCTGTGACGGTGTCATTTTACCCCATTGGACTGAACATTTCCAAATGTTACGCTCTTTTGACACACGAAGCTGGAACCACTTCTTCATCTATGTGATTGCCTGACTTGCACACGAAATCATCCACTCTCAGCCCCAAGTTCCCCAAGTC
Source organism: Cladocopium goreaui (assembly GCA_947184155.2). Taxonomy (NCBI): domain Eukaryota; class Dinophyceae; order Suessiales; family Symbiodiniaceae; genus Cladocopium; species Cladocopium goreaui. Next base: position 441,626 of record CAMXCT020002502.1, on the reverse strand, counting down.
TCCTGAATCTTGGCACGCACTTCTGCTTCCAGGTTTCCTAGTCTTTGACTTCAACCCGTCAAAAAAAAAACATGGAATATCATGGAATGCCACATGGAATGTTTGAAACTTGAAGAAAACTGCTGCTTGAAATTTGCCACGTTTCGTTCTCGAATGGAAGGTCGTTCTCCCTCTGCATCAGGGCCCTTGTACAGCTCCAGCAACTCGTACAACGATGCATCTGCACTGGGAACCACCGCAGAGTTGTTGGACTGGGCCCAGCGATGGGTGCCCCGCAGCCTGGAACAACCGGGGTCAAACCCTTGCCAATCATCAATCATCACATAGTTCATGGATGTTCATGGTAGGTCTGGTAGGGGATGGGTGTTCACCATACCGGACCATACTCCCGGTAAACACCGGGACGACGGGACGACGGACTGCAAAGAACCGGTGCCTCTGTAGTTCAGAGAAGCGCTGCAAACACAGTCGGACGGTGAGTCCTCCAGGGGTTGGTAACTGTCCCATTTTGGGAATATAAAGGACATCACCAACCATAGTAGCCATCTAGTAGATTATATACCATTCATGGTTGGGTGATGTGACCCATGGGGACATCAGTCATGACCCATGTCCTCTCAGTCGGATTTCAGGATCTTGTCGATCGAAGTACCAGACAGACTTGGAAGATTCTGTCACCTGGCCAACCAGATCATGAAATCTTACACAGAAATGGAGCCCAAGTTAAATGGATTCCAACATATTCCAACATATTCCAACATATTCCAACATATTCCAACATATTCCAACATATTCCAACATATTCCAACTATGTGTATGTTTAGAATGCATATTCCATCTATATATGATATAATTTTGATACAATACACATAGATCATAGATGCAACACAGCCAAGCCGCCTGCCGTTGGAAGCCCGCATGCGCCAGGAGTTTCCGCAAGGCGCTGTCGGACGTTCCAAAGCTCTTGAGGAAGGCATCGCTGTCTTCCTTGATCTGCGAAAATTTCCTGGGCCAGGAAGCCCCAAAGATATGTGAATACATCACATATTTTGGGACTCGTCATGTTCTTCAATACATCACACGTGTGATTATCATACATGTAATATGTATATTATTTATAGAGATGATGATTGCAATTCGTTGCATGTAAAGTGAATATTATATATATACATACATCCGAGGTTTTGCACCTAAACGTACACATCTTCACGGAATAGAAAGCATCAAAACGAAAAACGCCATCGTCCAGCTTCTCTTTTTCATCTGCCCAGGCTTGAAAAAGGCGATCCAGGATATTCGCCAAGGAATGTAAGCCCGACACAGCTGCGGTGAACTTTTCACCCATGGGTGGAACAGATAGGATGTGCTGAAGCAGGTCACATGCTTCCGCATAGTTCTCATTGAAGGTCTCTTCGGGATCGAAACCCAGATCTGGCCTGGTGAAAGGCTGACATGGAGGATCCAACATATATACATATAATCCAACAATATCCAACATATATACCATATAATCCAACATATATATATATATACGTATATATATATATATATACCATATATCCAACAAATATAGGTTAAATTATGTTAAATTTTTAAATCCAACATACTTCACATCTCAACATTCACAAATTTGGTCCCTCAGTCTGCAATGGTGCAGTAGTTGGAGTCAATTGCTGGAACATCGGTTTGACACCTTTGACCGCTCGCTTCGTTTCAAAGCTTTGCTCAAAACTCAAAACTGCACTAGGGCCACAATCGGGGCCCATCACAATCCGACAACCGGGCCGAAGTTTCATCCGGGAGCTCTTCAGAAGCTACTCCGATATGAAGCCCTTTTTAGCAGCATGTCGGACAGCTGTTTCCAAGAGTTATCCATTTCACATCAAATCGCCCAAAAGGGCCTCATGACAGCCTCCTCTGGGACTTCCTTGACCTCCTCTTTCTCCTTTTCCACCTGGGGGAAACTGTTGAACTCAACTCGCCAGCTTTTTCTGTCAAGGCTTCAATGAGACAACAATCCGATGGAATCAAAGGCACATACTCAAGTGGATCAAGTCTGAACTGGTTGGGTTCTGAATCCTTTGTAATTTCAGAAATGGTATTTGTATGTATTATTATTTCTTCGGCTGGAAGAAACCAAATGTCTAGAAGAAATCTCGGCGCTAAACCGTACAAACTTTACAATCTCACTATCGTGGTCCACATTTCTGAGGGACTGCTTCGGGCAACCTTCTACCATTCCTTGGATAGAAAATCCAGCTTTGTACAAAACGTACCAATATATTTTGAAGATTTGCAGGTCAACCAGCTTTGTATCGGATTTTTCACAAACGAGGCCTTTCAATTTTTTTTCACCACCCCATTTCACACATTTATTCAGTGGCTTACATTGCACCAGCAAATTGGATAAATTAGATACAGCTTCGGAGCTCTTCACCAGAGCAGCATCTGTTTCTGGGTCATGTTTCTGGGTTGTCTGTCAAAGTCCAATCCAACGTCAATCATGTTTTCATCGATACCCTCTGGTAAACGTTTACATAACTATGGAAAATCACCATGTTATAGCTGGGAAAATCCACTATTTCTATGGTCATTTTCAATAGCTATGTTAATTTTTTTTAAATGTTATCTGTGCCAACAAAGCGCTGCATGTGCCATCATTTCCATCACCGCTCGATCTTGTGGAACGGGTGGCTGTGATGCAGCTCGTCTTGATTCCTGCCAACCTTCCAGGGCGCGGGGGGGTGTCTCTAAGGGACACACTCATTTTTTGCGGCAGGCGCCATGAAGATCTGGACCCAACTTGACATAGTTTAGACCCATTGGATCCCATTGCTACCTGCAAATCGACTTGTTGTTTTTTGTATCCCATGAAGATTTGGGGATGCTGCACTGCTGCACCCTCACCGTTGCTGCCGTTTCCCCATGGAAATCCAAGTAGCGTTCCAGCCATGGCCACAGCCACCATAGCACAGCAGCTGCAATGATGATGACCCATAGGAAAGGTGGCGCTTCTCCGGGAAGACCCGACGTCGGAACTCCTTCAGGGCCTCCCTCCATGGCAATCTCCGTAGAAAATTGCTGCGTCAGATCGGTTTCATGGCTCAATGGCAGCTGTTGTTCATGCTGATAGCGTTCAGCTAGTGGTTCTCTTGCAGTGACGCGAATGTGCCAGATTTGGCCATTGGACTTACAGTACCCTCTGGTAAACTAACATAACTATGGAAAATCACAATTTTTCATGGGAAAATCCACTATAAATGGCCATGTTCAATAGCTATGTTAAATTACCAGAGGGTAGTTGCTTGGTGAAGCATTGCTAAACTACAGCTGCGAGATGTGCAGGAGACATGACAGCTACAATGGGAAGCTTTCAATGCGCACTTCGCATCGGAACATCCAGAAGTGAAAACAGTTCATTTATACACGCCAGCTTGTCACTATGTGGGTTCCCAAAGTTTTGATAAATCCAAGTGGAATGACAATTAGTGTATAATGATGACCAACGAGCAGCATTGATTAACAATGCATAACAATAATATGAATATGAATATGATTAACCATATGAATAGCAATATTGATATTGATGTTTATAGTGATATTTATATTGATATTGATATACATATATATATATATATATTAATACTGGAAATGATTTAACATTTATACTCACATAATAATGATGAGAACATTGAAAACACAAAGAATTAGACATAATTATAAAACTAGGACACTAAACAAAACCAACAACAACACTAGATAGTAATGATACACCATAACACATCACACTAAATGATCACTAGTGACACAAACAAGCAATGAAGGATACTAACCCCTGAAAAAAAGTAATAAATACTAGTACACACTCTTTATCAAAAAAAACACAATGTATTTTACATGTTATCTGGGTAAATAATAATATTTCACTAACCTGAATTAAGGCTATTTGGGGATATTTTCCCTTACTAACCATGATTCCAGTGAGGTCGCAGTGAGGTCGTTATAATTTACCCAGATGTTATGACCATTCGCCTCAGCTTCATCACCCGCTGGTGACGATGAGTTTCAGAATCCACCTGGACACGGATTCCCAGAGCCGTCGGCGAGCCGACGGCTCGCATTTTTCGAGAGTGTCAAGATATTCAAACGGTGAAAACGACATAAATGATCATAGATGTAGTGATTTCTATGGTGATTTCTATGATCAAAATATGATTTCTATGATCAACATATGATCAAAATATAATGATCAATTAATCAAAATATGAATTCTATGATAAAAAATGTATCAAATATGATGATCAAAATATGATCAATCCTATGATTTCTCAAAATCGAGTGATTCTGCAACCATTGGCTGGCGAGGATGAGCTCCAACACTGCACCGCCTTGTCATCCTTGGTGAAGACCAGCAGAATGGGGATCTTCATTTTCCTGTGTGGTTTGAATTTCAATTTCTAGCCTCGGGTAATTGAACATAGCCATGGAGAATAGCCCATTTACAGATGATTTACGTACCAAAGATGGTGATTTTCCTAGAGGGTAATTTGAGTGCGTTCAAACTTTGTTGCTTCCATTCCGGAAGTAATTGGCAGCCCCAAGTTACTCTTTAAAAAAAAGTAGTGATGCCACGGCCACGACCACGTGCCATATTCCGCAAATGTTCGTGGGATGTGATGTTTCTTTGGTTGGAACTGAGATGAACTGAGTACAATGCTGCATCATGAGTTGTAACAACATGTTGCGAAGTCCATGTGTGAAAGCTTTGTGTCATTAAAAAAAATGTCCGGATATTGCGGATATATTGGACATCAAAAAATGTGTCAAGCGTATCATGGGTGCATTGCGCTGGGCTGGGGATCACACTATCGCATTGAAAGATCACACATGTTGATCGATGTTTCATCTGGGAGGTCATGGTGAACGATTTAGGCCCCACATGTCCTCAGCATCTGGATCGTCTCGAGATCTTCCTTGACAACCTCAATGCTGCAGAGATCTGGCGGATGAGGGGAACTGCGCCATAGGCGGCCATAGCTATATGAATTGCCATGATCATTGCCATGATTTGCCATGTCTTTTTTTAGTTGGCCGGGCAGTACCAGACCAGATTTTGGGGTCAAGACTTTCACATCAGTTTCAAAGAAACGATCTGTTGATATCTGTTGTAACTAAAAATGTAACTTTGATTCGGACATCCTTGGAGATCTCGTGAACGTAAATGGCCGCTCTCAACCAATGCGTGGTATTGAGATAGTCCTCAAGGCATGACAGAGCTACACTTCTTTTAACGTCACGTCTGTGACAGCATCGTCCTCGAAAAATAGGTGGATAGGTCTATATATATATATTATATTATATACATACATGACAACATACAGTAACTCACATTTTATATAAGAATCTACGGCGTATGTTGTCTATGGCAAACACCTGGAGACATGGGGAGTCCATATCACGGTATCACGTCACGTGACATCTGTCACTGCCAAAGTCAGTCCTTGATCACGTTTTTCCACTGCCCATTCCACTTCTCATGTACAGCCGCTGCTTCCTAATGATAAGCAGCTGATGATCTTTGCACATTGAAAATCATTGGAAATCTTCGCAAGTCATGTAAAAAATCACTGGACGGAATCATTCAAGAATCACGGACTCGCCTCTGTCTGCAGGGCAGCTTGCCCATAGCCGGGCATATCTGCCACGGTGAAGCGGCGGTTCATGCAGTACACTTGGATTCCCTGGCGGCCAGGCGATCCCCTTGGGAACGTGGTCACATCCACACACTACCTATTGGAGGTGTGCCATTAACCATGTGTATTATCCATATAACCCATATATATATAATGACCACATCTTATATACATTAATGGCTAGTATTCATGGCTATTTTTTTATCATTTCTGGACAAGTTCTGACAAGGTATAACAAAGTCCGTAAGGATTGGGACCAAAACTATGTCAGTCTGGTATTCAACATACGGAAACCTTTGCATTTTTTGCCTTTGTCTTGCCAGGTCTCTGCGAGATTGAGAAATGGCCTTGGTCTTGGGTCAGAAGATGTCAGAAGATGTGGCAATGGCTTAAAATCATTCAAAATAGATGGCTGAGTGATGTTTAGTGCAACAGTTTTGCCATATCTTGCATCTATTCAAATTAGAAATCTGAATCCACTGGTAACCCATTTGTGGTCGCCATACCCCTGATCACCAATTGCCGGGAACTGCCGCATTGGAACGCTCGGGCGCTGGCCATTCTTCCTTGGGCTTGTCGCACTGAACAAGTGCTGCAGCATTGCCTTAGGGCAAGCGCGCCTCTCTGCTTGAGTGCTTCCAACCATTTCCAACCATTTCCAACCATTTCCAACCTCTACCAGCTTAAAACATCAACCAGGATGGTCCTCTGCAACGAAGACCGGCCGGGAATCTCCATTCCAAGCTTTTTTGGCGCTCAGAATCCCACCGACTTCCCAGAGTTCACTCGGCCAAAGACCGCTACCTCGATCCAGGTTGGGCTCTTCCAAAAGTAGGACGAAAACACTAGATTAGATCACTGTCAACATGTCAGGGACTATCTTATTTATATTCTTTTATGATGTTTTATGTATCACTATATATATATACATATATATATATATGTATCTACAAAAAAAATACAGCACATCTGGCTCCAGATCTCTCCAGTCACCCCAGATCTCTGAGGGTCATCCCAACTTTCCGACCTCTGGAAGCTCCTCGTAGATGGTGTCTCAGTTGGTGCTGGATTTTCTCCCACTTTCGGCACCAAATCACCCATTTTTGGGTGAAAATGGGGGGTTAAAAAGACCCGAACTGGTTATACCCGGCCTGGTAAACGTTTAGATAACTATGGAAAATCACCGTGTTCAATGGGTAAATCCACGAACTAAATGGGCCATTTTCAATAGCTATGTTAAATTACCAGAGGGTAATGGTAAATAAAAAAACACAGTATATGTGGGAGTCTGAAGATTGCGGATCAACATCCCATATTGTGGCCATTTTACTGTTGGGGATATATAGAGGGTGCACCCAGTTTTCAGGTCTGGACCTGAAAATGCTCTGAAACAACAATCCTATCTTTATTTTTGTTCCTGAACAATAATATGTCTTAGAACTGGTGGGAATAGTATCACAAATGGACTCACAGTAACAAAACATGAACTTGTAGATATTTGTGAGATAATTTAAAGGATGTTCTACGATAATTGAAAGATACCTCTTTGTAAATCTTGGATAATTCCGTGGCATCCAGGTCTCCGCGAAAATTACCAAGCGCTTGCCAAGTTGCTCCTTCGAAATTTTAAGCTCTCACTGCTCTTGAAGCACCTTGCTGTCGGCAGTCGGATACCCTTACAAATGATTTTGCTCAGCTAGAAACCTCCATTTAGTTTGGGGATTTTCAAGCTAGAAACGTTTGATGACCAGTTGATAGTCGTCAACCCAGTCATCAACCCAGTCATCGGTTGAACAATCGTCCGTCTGTTGCAGAGTCTCAAGCCACACTCGGATGCAGTCCGTGATTCGGCGCAGCACCTGCACTAAGTCATCGACACAAATGATCGCAGGATATCGCAGTATAGCTAGAACTTCCATTCATTTTCATTCAAAGCCATCAGTTACCATCTGGTTATTTAACAGTTCGCCATGGTATAGATGGCCCATAGAAATAGATGGTTTACCTAGCTAATCTAGCTATAAAATGGTGTTCCATCTTTCCATGGCAATCATGGCAATGTCATAACCAGATGGTAGTTTTTTCATGTTCCGATTCCGCAAGGGTGCCATCGGTGGTTTTTTGGGCTGTCTGGCCTGGCGGATGGAATTCTTCCCCTGGTATCTGCGGAAGGTCTGGATGCGGGGCTCACGACCTTTTTGGGCTGCTAAAGGATGCTTTTGGTCGGGTGCTAGTTGGATGTTCTGAAGATCTCGAGAGGGCAACTAAGACCTTTAAGAATCTGAAGATCTCTAAGAACATCTTTATTCAGAATCTGAAGATCTCTTTTTTATGTTCTCAAGATTTCGATGTTCTGAAGTTCCAAACTGTTTCTTCTTTTTTCATGTTTAATGATAATCTGGTTGGTGTTTTCAACTCCTCTGAAAAATATGAGTTTGTCAGTTGGGATGATTTTTCCATTCCCAACTGAATGGAAAGTCATAAACATCATGTTCCAAACCACCAACCAGTAGTGTAATTAATTGATATTAATTGTTCATAGATCATAGATCTCTGCTGAGCCTGGGAGGCCACATAGATCCCATCTGAGGATCCCAGGCGGAGCAAAAGGCTTTCTCTCTGTTTGGTCGGGGTCTGCCGGGGCATGGCGCTCTAGGTCGGTCTAGGTCTGCTTCGTCGATGAATTCGATGATGTCATGATATGTCATGATATGTCATGATGTCCATGTCTGAAATCTGAAAAAAAACAACGATTTGTGTAGTATATATATATATGACATGGGACAATGCCTTGAGCAAAACACTGATTTGGACCGATATAGATGGCCCATTTTAAATGGCCCCCAAATTGGCCGCGCCTTGATCCCCTGAGCCATTTTCAGGACTCGCTCGGGCTCCAGGAGTCCCTTGGACAATGCCGGCACCCGCATCGCAAGACCTTCGACGCCACCCTCATCATAGATCTTCCGCAAAGAAGGGACGGAGAGAATCTGCGGCAAGCGTCAAGGGATGTCAAGGGTTGCAGCTGTGCTCCGGGTGCGAAGTTGGGAAGTTTCAGCTTCAGTTTGGGGGAATGAAACGATACCCTTCAGTGTTGAAGCGGTGCTTTGCAACGTCGATGGGACTCTACCAGAAACGGGCTTGGTCCACAAAACGAGTGAGGCAAACCCCCGACAATCGCTCCGGATGTACTATCGTGCCAGCTCAATTCACCAGCAGCAGCACCGTGCCTATTCATACTATTCATAACCAGGATCTGACCGAAAGTCTATGATACATCTCAAACAAACTCCAACATGGGCGTTTTGGAACCTCGAAACAGTGGTGAGACCTTATGAGTTACGGATGAATCATCGCGTCAGAAGATTCAGCCTGGTAGAGGTTGGACACCCGGTAGAACTCTTGCGCCAAAATCTCAGCTTCCTTCGGTCACCATTGCATTGTGGCTCTCCGTACAGAAAATGACCCATCCTGGGACTAGATGAGACTATTGCCAGATATTGTCAGATATTGCCAGACAGTGACAAGAAAACCAAACCTGGTGATGACGACGCACGTTCTTCTTCTTGCAGTACTTCTTGTCGCTTCACGACGAGGCCCGCAGAGAATTGGATGGGAATGTGGTTGGCTCATGGAGCTGCATGGAGAAAGAAGTACCTTATGTCATGTCTAAATATGTCTAATACATATACGGCGATACAAATGAGGTGCGCCAATGATGGTCCTCTTCTGGGCCACCCTCTTCTGGGGCCTGCGGCCACATGTAGCATGGGCTTTTTGTGCACCGCAGTACATATGTTTAAACAAGTCAAACAGAACTAAAGATTGTCTTTCCGGCCTTTCAACCTGTGGTCAAACATTTGAACATCAAGAGTACAGGAATCGCCCCCTCGACCCATGGTATCCCATGGTGACGTTTCGGCGCTGGCATCTGGCCGTCACCTCCATAATGTCACTCTTGGGCTGCAGGGTGATGGCGTCTTCGCCTTCGTCCTGACATTCCGCAGATATCTGCTGTTTGAACATATGAAACAGTTTTATCATGGTTTATCACCGTTTTTTTGAAGATTAAAACAGGGGGGGTTATCATAGTTTATCCGTTGATATCCATATCCATGCTCAACTCACCCCATTCGGCGAAGCACCTCCCATCGAGTCCAGCTGTACTCGTCATCTTCCTCGTCATCTCTGGCTTCAAGTTGCGCCTGCACAAGTGACCACAGTGATAGCGGTCTTGTTGATACATTGATGCACCAAGTATGTACAATGTTATCGAATTCTCACATCTCGCATCACATAAATTTCACAATGATTGTAACAGGTAAACGTGTCACATAATTGTCATATATTTCGACCATTTTGGACGGTTTTGGTAGGTTTACAAATGTGCAGGAGCAAGATGTGTTTCCACAGTTCGTGACAAAGTGGACGGATTTGGCACTTTGGGGAATCCCATGCTGTGTTGCTTCAGTCCTGGTAGGAGCCACCCTCACCTGTGGCACGTCCGAATGGTCATGGGCTGTCACACAAATTCAGGCATATCATAACTCGTACCTTGACATCTCTAACATACTGTGGATGAAAGAAATCCTGCACCACCTTGGATGGTTGAAACCCTATAAGTAATAGGATAAACCACCTATCAACCGGCGTACCTTGACATCTCTAACATAGCACATGCAACAAAGCCAGTGTTCACTCCTACTAGCCTTGTTCCAAGAGGTAGGCCAAATCTTCCTGGAGCCGATGTCAACCACTGTGTCTGCCGACCCCCAACCCCCACCCCAACATACTCCAAGATTTGCAAAACGGGAAACAGCATCCGAAAAAACATCAAAAATTTGGACACACCATCCATGCCAGTTGATTTCCAGAGCTCTGCAAGGCCATCGGCGGCCATCGGCTGAGAGAAACGGGGCCTCCACGGTTTCAGCGATTTCCAGATACCTTGCAGCACAGAAAGCATGGGATGGGCAAGATGGGCAAGGTAGAGATACCAAGAAGCAGATACCATCTCACGACCCTAAAAAAGATCTTATAAAAATTCTCAAAGCATGCCCTTTCTGCTGATCCGAATTCTCGCGACAAAGTGATGAACAAAGTGGAAACATTTGGACACTTATGCGTTTCTATCTGTTTCTACGTATTTATGCTTGGAACTACGTTGCCACTGGCGATCATAACCTTCTCCCTCGAGTCACTTCAGACGAATCTGCTCGCTGGTGGCGTTTGGGAGAACGCCAAGCTCATCGTACCTCCACGGTGGACTTCCAAGCCCTCACTCATGGCAGGGTCATATAGCTCGCATAGTTCATCATGTAGGTTGGAGGCTATCAAGCTGATATAACATGATATACAACAATATAAAACAATGGGGCATGTTCCATCACAAACTCTTCAATTCTCAGAGAATATCTCATGTGTAACAATTATGCCTATAGGATCATCAATATATATATATATATACATATATACATACGTATAGAGAGTTTTATAGTGTGTTATAATATCTTATAGAATATACACTGAAAAAAATATAATGGTTCACTAACTGAATCGAGGCTATTGTGAGATGTGTCCCCTTATTAACCATCGTTATAGTGAGGTCGCAGTGAGGTCGTTATAATTTCTCCATATGTATATAATTATATATACACAGATAATCATACTTAACCCATTAAATGGTTGGTTATATAGTTATGTGGCATATATGGGATTATATATATATATATATCATAATACATAAATATATATATATACATAAGATTATATATATATATATTCGGTGATATTTTTCCATCATTTCCCATCAGCCCACCATCAGTTTGGCCAACGTTCGACGAAGTTCGACGAACCCTGGGAGCTCCGCACCAGGCCGTATCAACGGGGCCCGTTTCGACAGGCTGGGACTGCGCGACGCGTCGCAGAGCAAGCGCCTCCGTGGTCGAAATTTTACGCCATGCGTTTCACGCCATGCGAAACGCCATGCGAAACGCCATGCACGCCATGCCAGGACGCTTCTGTTGCTGGTTTCAACAGCATGTTTCAATATCTGAATAAATCCACAAATATGTTGACATATCAAGTTCAATTCATTAAATTAAAAGAATCATCTTCAATTTGAATTTACCATAATTCATCTATAGTTATTTTGATGTTCGTTGAAGTTGTTTCAGTCACATTTGAGGAAATATGGAGAACATCGCAGCACATATTTCTGCGCAACTATGGCCTCGTTGATGCGGGAGGCAATTTGCATGGCTTCAGTCTCCTCAAAGTGGTTGACACTTGCCATCTATCAACGCTTCATTCAGCATCGTTCAGAGGATTTGGGTGGTCTGTAACTACTTGCTACCATGATTTTGTATGCATTTAGGTGAAGACGATATACTCACCACATGGCTGATGCTGGCACAGGTATGTTTTGACCTGATCCATCCCCATCATGGATGGACGGCTGCCACTCCTCTGGTTCTTTCCTCTCTTGTGAAACTCCGCCAAAGTACAGGATCTCACCCTCCTGAAGTGACTGACTAGTCACTAGTCGAAAGACTCCGCGCAAAATTCAGCGAACACCATAACATGTCATCCTGGGTCATAGCAATTACAATCAAACATAGTAAAAATCAGATTTTCCAATGATTTTAGTTCAGACAGCCCTCATTTTTCCAATGATTTTCATTCAAACATAACATAGCAATTATCATTTAGAAACCAATGATTTTCCTCATTTAGAAATCATCAAAAATCATTAAATCCCTAATTTAGAAACCAATGATTTTCCCTTTCGAAAGCTCCATTCATGGAGGATTTTCCAGTGCCACGATTGATTACTATTGTTGCTATGCCACCGTTCCAGTCGCCAACAAAAAACATGCTGTCGTTCAGGCCAGCTATGCTATATTCCATTATATTATATTATAATGTATTGCATTGCATTAAATTATATTATATTTCATTATATAAACATATATCATATAATCATATATTATACATTATATATTATACATTATATATTATATATTATATATTATATATTATATATTATATATTATATATTATATATTATATATTATACATTATTATATATTATATATCATATATCATATATTAATATATATGGTATATTGTATATTATATATTATATATTATCTAGTATCTATTATATATTATCTATTATATATTATATATTATATATTATATATTATATTTTTATATCACATAATATATGTTATATATATAATATAATATATTTGGTTATATCACATAATATATGTTATATGTTATATGTTATATGTTATATGTTATATATTATATATTATATACTATATATTATATATTATATATCATATATAATATATTATACATTATATATTATACATTATATATTATACATTGTATATTATACATTGTATATTATACATTGTATATTATACATTGTATATTATAATGTCAACCCCGGATTAATAAACCATGGTTTATTAATTAGGGGGGTACTCCTCCCATAGTCATAATCTAATACTTAAATGGTACCCTCCCAATTAAACAGCATAGGGGTTTGTTAATCCAGGGTTGACATTTTATGATATGTGATATATGATATATTATATATATAATATATCATATATTATATACTATACATTATACATTATATACATTATATATTATATATTAATATATATATTATATCATACTCAAGTGGCACACCGAACCGACACAGCCAAGCGTTGCTTTCTCATTGCATTGCAAAACCAAGGGCTTTAAAAGGGCCAGTACACCCAGCTAAAGTAACAGTCTGAATTGATTTCCATGTTGATCATTGGAAAACATATCTCAATTGCTCCATACATTGGAAACCATATGGATATATATATATATATGTATGTATATTGATATATATATATATATGTATATTGATATATATATTGATAAATATATATATGTATATTTATTTATTTATTTATTTGATACTGTTGCGTGTATGGTTTTCACATGTTTTCACAAAGCGCACAAACCCAACTGAGCCCAGTTGTTTGTCCTCATCGTTCTCAAGTTCATCCGCCTCAAGTTGATCTCTATCTTCACCTGCGCAGTGGCCACCGAAAAAGGATGAAAAAGGTAAGCACTGGCGCGGTGAAACTTCGAGGAATCCTGATTTTCCAGGTAGATTCAAGGAACATCTACGTGAAACCATCTGTTTTCCATGAAAAAAAAGCGGTTTTCGATGGTGTTCTGCTAGTTTTGCCGCCAATCCAGTGTTTGAAGCCATCAACTAGCACTAGCAAGTGGCAATTGCCTCACCATTCAAGATATGCGGCCCCGGGTCAATGTGTTTTTCTGGCCCTCCATGACTCACCATGGCTTTACAGTCGTAAACCCTCCATTTCTGTTTGGAAACCAAGTTTATATCCACATCTGCCCCATATGTTCCACATACGAAATATTTACTAACATCTACCCCCAAGAAATCAGCCAAATGTCGGTTTTTACCACGTAGATGGAACAGGGTGTCCTCCCTTCGCATAAATCGATGCCCAAACCCTGGCGGAATCCGTCAACTTTCCACCGGATCGGCCTTGCCTCTCTGCAGATCCTGGAGTTCAGGGTGATCCAAGCTGAGACCGCCACACGGCCGCCACACTTGCCACACTGGACACCAAGAACCAGTCCGGCACCCGATTTCCACCTTTTTTTTCCGGATGAGTGAGACACACTTCTGATCACACCTGAGTTCCGTGGCAGATCTTTCCAGCGCAAACTGATGTTCCATCGAGGCAATGAGCACCGTTTTGCAGCTCATCTCAATGCGCGATGCATCAAGTAGGCCCCCACAGCGTTGGTGGCCGCCAGAAGGAGAAGACCCAAGTCTGAAGCGCACAGAAAATCGAAACTGAAGGGGTCATGAGAATCTCTGGTCTATCTGCACCATCATGTTTTGTACGGCTGCATATATGGTGATTATGGTGTGGATTTGCATGTATGATATGTATGTGTGCATAGTCTATACCATGTGTATCCCAGTTGGTGGAAAGAGAGAGAGAGAGAGAGAGAGACAGAGAGAGAGGCAGAGAGAGAGGCAAAGAGAGAGGCAGAGAGAGAGGCAGAGAGAGAGGCAGAGAGAGAGGCAGAGAGAGAGGCAGAGAGAGAGGCAGAGAGAGAGAGAGGGGCAGAGGGGCAGAGAGGCAGAGAGGCACCGAAGAATCCTGATTTGGACAAAAATCCTGATTCTAGCGTGCAAGATATGTATCCGGTTGAGAAAGTGTTTGTAATCGTGAATTTTGAGGTGAAATCGAAGAAAGTAATTAGAAGTGCATTATTTTCAACCGAACTGATCAAACAAGGATGGACGCCGAATGAAACCGCTTCACATGTGACGTATGGGATTGAACCTGTTTGACTGGTGGCTGAGAAAATACTCCCCAATAACATTACATTGAGTACAACAATAGTACAACCCCACTTATATAATTCACTACATAATTCTCTATTATCAATCAACAGGGGTCGAATTCAGCCACTGCTCATCTAATTTATTGATCTTTATTGCCCCCCGGGGCTCGCATCTGAGGTCGCTTCGCTTCTGCTTGTCGATGGCAACAGCTATGCAGAGCGCCAGGGCCAGCAGATAGCGCCCAGAGACGGTGGCAACCAGAAATCCTCGACCTGAGGATTCAAAGGTTGACTTATTGTATGTTAATGATTGTTAATTGTTGAGAATTATTGTCAATTCTTCTCAATGTAATCCATGTCAATAATATTGATCAAGTTTGATTTAATGTTCATTGAACTATTGATATGAATTGTCATGATTGTGCTCCAAACACATCCATACTGTACATTGATTGGCAAGGATTCCAAAGCTTACCAGCTTACCAGCACTCCAAGATACTGTCCTGTGAGGCTCCTCGGTAATACCAGCCCAGCAATGCACACAAGGATCCAAAAACACGAATCCAGATTGGCTTGATTTCAGTTGGATCGAAGAGGATCGAGAAGCATGTCACAGGCGCAACAAAGAGGGCAATACCAATCACTCCAATATACAAACCTGTGATTTTAGCTGCCCGCTGTGCTGCCACAGGGACATTTGAAGAAGCAAACGTGGCCACCATGGAAAGGCGCGATGGCCGCGACTGAAACGATTGCGGTGCTGGACGTTTTCGCACGGAAGGAGCTAGTCCGGGTAACGGTCGCCCCAGTAGCCCACGGTGGACTGGAGAAACGTGCAGCCGGAGCATAACGACACGTTTCAAGCGGCTTGAGACTAGAATGCCTGGAGGTTTGGACACCACGACGTGTCATCACCTTTTTTGCCCTCTGGTAACGTGGCAACAGGAACCTCTCTAAATGGAGGTTTATTGGGAAAATCCTCCGTATCTGGTAGATTTATGTAAAATTTCAATTGCAGCGTTTGATGACTAGAGGGCACCTATGTATACCTATGTTGTATCCCCAGCTTCCTAATTGGAACATCCAGCTGCGATACCCTTCCGAATACCTCCTACATGGGTTGCTCTGAACATATAGCCCAAAATTTTCATGGCCATGTCGGGATGTGAATCCCCCCCTAAATATCTGCTCCAAATGGCCGTATTTTTTTGGTGACATATCCCTTTACTTGTCCATCTATAGATTATAGATGATTGTACCTAATTTTCCTGGCAACATCTCCAAATCAACCCAATTCATCTTTGGTCAAAAGAATCCCCCCTGGTATTCTCATCAAATTCCAGGAACATCTCTATTGTTGATGGTTACCCTCTGTCATTTGAGTCATGGAACATGGACCATTTAGTTCAATGATTTACTATCAAAGGTGGTGATGTTCCATAGCTACGAGTATGTAACAAATAGCCCGAGGATAATAACCAAAGGAAAATAAGCAAAGGGTAAATCATCATGTGTATCATCGTGTTTGTCATCGAACTAAATGGGCCATATTTTTTCATGGCTATGTAACAACTATATATATATATATATGTAAATAATCAGAGGATAAATCTCCAGTAAACTAACATAAACTAATTATAGATGTGGAAAATCCCTGAAAATCTACGGTTTTTTGTGTCTTTTCACAGGGAGACCATGGGTTTTCCACATCTTTTTGTGACCCTAGGGGAAATCCCCATCATCATCGACTCAGATCCACTCCTCAGAGTCAGCTCGTCTTGGAATCCTGGCTGAGGGGGATTTTCAAGCTCGCTGGATGAGTTTTGGGGCTACCTCCATGACTTCGGAAACATCCATGACTGGAACATATCAACCATGTGGAACAAAAAAACTGGAGAAAACACATATATTTTTTTTGAAAAAGATATATGTATGTATATATATATATATTATGGACAAAGATGGAAAACATATCCATAGATATCCATAGAATATGGAAAACATCCGTGGGCCGCCGTTTTACGCGGCCCAACGGTGACGACGTTTCGGCTGGCCTCAGGCTTCGTGCAGTGGCCTCGCTGGATTGAGCGCCATGGAGTTCACTTAGCATCACGTCGTTTTGGAAATCGTTGGAAGATGTTGGAAACATATGTGTGGGAATGGGTCAAAAACCATGTAGCCCTGTAGTTCACATCAAAATAGGTGGCAAATGGATGTTCATCCCCTAATAAACTGTATCTATAGGTATTGATCCATAGCCATATATATAACCATGGTGAAACACTTGTGAAAAATATCATAAAATCATATGATATCATCTGATGATATATTAGTAAACAACTATAAAACATTATAAAACTACAGATTTGAATGTTGTATCATGTTGTCAAATTGCCACTGTCAGCAATCCTAAACCTATGACTTGTAGTAACTGGCAACGTGATTCCTACACAGCCATCATCCGCCCACCTCAAAGTTGCCAACCTCAGCTGTTGAATCTGACCCCCCGACAGGAAATTGATGGGAAAGAGGTGGACATTTTGGGATTGGTGGCACCCAAGTAGAAAACCCATGAAAACGTCCCATCACTTTTTCTTTCTCAACTTTAACTTGACGATGTTCGAGATGTTCGAGGTGCTAAATGAATTGAGACACTTTGGAGAAGAAAGCTTGATTTTCACTTGGACTGTGTTGGAATGGATTAACTAGGCATGCGTCAAGCGAGTGAATAATTTGGCACGCCTCCAGTGACGACTCACACACACAGCGGTTTCGTTTCTGAAAAGCTTTTGACACTGAGATTCTTGCAGCAAATGTGTCTAGCTGGTGACTTCTGCCTCTGTCCGCAGACTTGCAGCAGCTATCAGCAACTGTCAAATGACTGCAGTACTTCATGGAAAATGACAGGCAAGCTACTCGCATCGATTTTTCCAGCAACTGAGATCCCAAACTCGGCCCACAAAGCAGCAAGAGGGCAGCTGGCCGGCAGATCAACAGAAAAATGCCCACCCCCTGAAAGGTGACTCCCCACATACCATGATGATCATGAAAATCAAGAAGCTCTCAACAAGTTCATAAGCAATCATGAGCCCTCATTATGTTCAATAAAGATCTATCCATCCATCCATCCAATCTAATCTAATCTAATCTTATCTATATCAAATGTATTCAAATGTTACATATCAGCTCCCGTCAAAATCCTTTACATCTGAGTAGTTGCTATGGTTCTGGTTATCGCTTTTGGGGAAAACCTATCGCTTTCCAGGGTTTTGTGGAAATCAGCATATTCGAGATCCATCTTTCTAAAGTTATGGAAATGGCTCTATGGCTTGGCCCGGGGACCGAGTGCAACAAATGGTTATCGCTATGACACTGTTCGAAGGAAATTTGCCACAAAAACGACTGAGTGAGAGAGAGAGAGAGGGAGAGAGTGAGTTGGATGCCAAATGATATGGACTGATATGGACTGCAGGAAGCAGGGCACCACAGGTTGAATTTCTCCCATCGGTTTTGCCTGTTCTGTGTATGGTCCCAGGTTATCCCTTTTGGGGGCCCTATCGCCTGCGCAGAGTCGCCATCTGTGCACCTCTGAAGCATCCAGCCAGTTACATCTCCGTGCAAAAAAAGGAGCTTTGAATGGGAAAATCATAGGAAAATCATAGATGGGAAAACACACTAAACATCACACTAAACATTTAGTAAATCAATGGAAAACATCACACTAAATCATAGGAAATCCAGTTACATCACACTAAACATCATGAGGATCTTGGAATTCCAAGATGTAAAAACCCACCATTTTTTGGTGATCACTTTCTCACCTCTGAGGTCCAGGCCGAAGTTGGGTGAAAGAAGCGCGAGATGAGACGGCGTGAAGCGGTTGACATTGTCTCAGTGACTTTTGGTGGTTGTTTGTTGGATTTGGTGGTTATAGATGTTATAGATGATGCGAAGATATTTGTTGGTTGTAGATGTTATAGATGATGCGAAGATCAAACTAGTGATCAAACAACCACCTCAATGGTTCAACAGCTGTTGGTGCAGTAAAAAACCTTCTGCTCCCAGCCCAGCAGCACAGTTGACTCCAACTTGCTTGGAAATCTGAAAATTAGTGAGATGCGATCTGAGTCCAAATTGATGCCCTTGCAGTTGCCACCTTCATCATAATATTGGCAGCCATGTGGCCCTACTCAGCTTCAATGGAAACAGCAGCGAAATCCAAGACAAACATGGAAGAACAAGAGCAGCACAACGGAATGCTTCAATCAGAAAATCCTCAAAACCATTCTTGATTATTCATGCCCCTTTTCATGTCCGTATCGCAATGAATCGCCAATATATTTGTGGCAGCTAACCATGCTGCCACACATCTGGATGAGACCAAGCTCTCCAGATGTTTTTTGCAGAGTGCCTTGATGGTTGAGAGCTGGAACTTCGCATGTGAACCACTGCACACTTATGAGACTTACGAGTGTTGCAAATCATCGAACCAGGACACCGTTGTAGGCTCAAGTAGCACACTTCCAAGCTCGGCACTTCGTATCCATCCCCCTTGTTTTACCGCTCGATGGTCGTCTACAAAATTTCTGCATCAACCGGTCGCAAACCTCCACACCATGACATCCCGGGATTGTCATCTCTCAGCGGGCAGGTGGAGGGCATAGCCGCATAGCCACAGTGGCACTTCAGACCTCTAATCGATGGCTGGGGGAAAAAAACCAGTCCCCAGAGCTCCAGAAACTGCCACAGCCCTTACAAAAACCCCTTTTCACTCACCTTGCGTCGACGAGTTTTTTGGTGAAGTTCGATACACAAAGTGATGGCTACATCACGCACAACTGAGAACTTGCCACGGTCTCACAGCAACTGCATCTGGACAAATAAGCAGGTGATGTTGAAGGGTGTATCTAAGGTTGGGATGAAAACCTGTAAAAGTATGGATAACATTGGAAAACTACAACTATGGGAGAGTAGTAAAGATCCGTTTGGATCCTTTTGGTACTTTTTGGCATTTCTCAGCTCTCAGCATGCCACTTGCCCTAGGGTGCCAATGTCAGCAAACTCTTCCACTGCACACCGTTTTGGTGGCTAGCCGGAAATGCGAGCCAGGATCCATCAGGATCCATCAGGAACACGGACAGACCTTGCCTAAAACGTCCTTGAAGCAGCCAGACCAGGCTCTCTTCCTCTTGATCTCTGTGACTTGCATCTCACCGCCTGGCTGGATACCGTGGTACTCGACCACTCCTCCAGCGCGCATGCCAGCTTGCCAGAACGTGAGCTCCGGATGGTCGTCGGCCTTCCACACTCTTTTGCCATATTTGAAATAGTAGCCGCTGAGCAGCTCGTCATACTCCTTCCCATCTCTCTGATCTCTCTGCACTGAGAGTAGACCTACAGTTCGCCCGAAGTGCCAAACAGAAGTTTCCAGAGATGCCACTTTTGCAGTCGCTGTGTTGAGTGTTTCCTTGCTCACCAGCTTGGCCACGATGGCAAATCCCCGTGGATTGATGGGTGTCCGAGGGGGTGAATATGACATGGCTACATGTGAAGGAACAGCGAGGCGCCGCGGGTCCCTTGAGCCGTACATAGCCATGCTTTCAGTGGCCCAACATAACAGATGATTTACCTATTAAAAATGGTGATTTTTCCATTCAAAGTGGCCCATTTACAGATGAAAAAAACCGTGATTTCCATAGCTATGTTGGTTTACCAGGTAAAGTACTGAGAAGGTGCTTTTTCCCATCCCGTTCTATGATGTGGAAAGCCCACAAAGCAGAACTGGTGACGATCGCAAATCCGTAGCCTCAACTACTAGACAGGTACCACTAGATGATCCTGACCCAGGTCTACTCATTCCCCCCAAGTAGTTGGATGTTGGATGTAAATCCTATCGTCCTACCTTTTCGGGATAGCAAATCATGGACCAACACTGACGCTTCCAATGCGCATCCCATCCGGTTTTCAGCTCTGGGCCTATGGAACTCCGGAACTGCCTGTTACCTGACCAAAGGAGTCACATGGTCGCTACCGTTGCCGGCATGTTGGGATCTTATCTCTGCTTAGTCTACTTCAGCTGAACCACAGTGTGCCA
The DNA here is from genome assembly GCA_947184155.2 of Cladocopium goreaui. Taxonomy (NCBI): domain Eukaryota; class Dinophyceae; order Suessiales; family Symbiodiniaceae; genus Cladocopium; species Cladocopium goreaui. The sequence continues at coordinate 420,449 of CAMXCT020002502.1, read as the reverse complement.
CATGACTCATGAAATATCATGAAATCATATGAAATCGACACCAGAATACCCCCGAAAATCCCCCAAGTCTTTGTCAGTTTTGAATAGTTTGAATAGCCAGCATCCATCTGATAGCGAAAACTCAGGCCCCAGTGCACCTTCCAGCACTGGAAACGTATGGAAGGCCTGGCCGAGCCCATTCTCAGCTTGCGACTACAGCACAATATCCATGGCTGGTCCTGGTCCAACGTGTCCGGGATCCTCCAGGTGCAGAAGAAACGTGCCGCTCTTTTTGTCAACTTCTCCCAGCCATCCCATCTCTGTTCTCACTTCAGCGGCACGAACTGCGAGTTCTTGCTCATCATACCCGCGCGACCGTGCTTGATGGGCTTGTAGGTGATGGAGAACTCACCCAAGTAGTGGCCAATCATCTCCTGAAACGAGAGACCAAACATTGACAGAAGTTCAAGATTTGATGTGTTAGGCTGGCACATCTGAGACGGTCACAGGCTTGATCTCCACGGTGATGTACTGCTTGCCATTGTACACACCCACCACGCTTCCTTAGTCGCAAGCGCCGCAAGCCATCGAGTTTTCCACCCCTGCGAGGCACCTGAAACATCCTGAAACTGCCAAGTGGCCAATCATCTCTGGCCTCAGGGTGACTGGCTCTTTAGCTTGGCGCAGCTTGTGGATTGGATCTTGGTGGATCTTGGTGGGTTTCCCAAATGAACTTCACAATTCATCCCATGGGATGAGACGCCATAATCTGATGCAGGCCATCGGTTGCACCACACCAAGGAACACGATGACCATGTTGCGCAGGTGAGTCTTCACAGCTTCCGGCTTCTCGCCATAGGCAGTATCTCGCTTGGCCTTCCAGGGCTGGAAAAGCATGGGAAAACACTTGAAAAATACACCTGAAATGGATTGAAATGGAAGCACATGGCCCAAGTCGTAGATTTAAGCCGAAATTGTTTGCTTTCACTTTATGTTCTGATGGTTGCTGACGTTCCAAAGTTCCCCCTTGGGCTCTCTGATGAGGATCATGTTCAGGCTGCAACCCCAAGAAAGTCGCATCTTTTCATATCTTTTCGCTTGACCTTACGGAGCTTCTTCAGCACTGTGATGGGCCTGAAACTGAGCCAAAGTGGATTTACTTTCGCTGGATGCTGACTCCATCAAGCGACCCATTAGGATCTAAGTATATCATGATCCCTCCAGCAAAGAAGAACGAATCAGCCGACCCAGAGATTGAAACCCAACAAGCACTGCTGGAAACTACCACAAGATGACAAGTATCAACTTGCAAAAATTCAATCCGACTTAAGCACATCTCTTATGAAACGTAAGTTCAGAAGAGCCAAATCAGTGTTTCCGTCAATTTCTGCTGCTATCCCCTTTTTGTCGACGGCCCAGGTACGCTCGCTTGATGCCCCTGCTGAATTTGCGGCGCTGCCGGGCGCAGAAGAGCTCCATGAGGTCCTACTGTAAATAGGTTCCCAAGTGGTCCCCACTTGGGCGGGCCCCGCGAATCGTAAATGGGTGAAAAAACCTAGTTATATATATATACATATATACATACATACATATATATATATATGTATATTGTAATTGGTGCGGGCCCCTCTTCAAGTAAAGCTGCAAGCAAACCAAAACAGTGGATATAGTCCAGATACCCTGATCAATGGAATTCCCTGTTGTATTGTGGTCCACCAGCAACCTCACACACCCGTCTCTGTTTTTCAGCAGCACACACACAGGATCGTCTCACAAGACGAGCAGCAACGGTTGAAAGGAACGGCCTCGTTCCTATAAGGCAAAGACCCCGTCTCTGCAACCACCGTAGCGCCAAAATTGGCTTCAAGGATCTTTGATCCCGACCCGCCCTCTACCGGGCTCTCCTGAGCCTTGATGCCTATCGGTCCAGGCATGGTTTCAAGAGCTGCAAGACCTTGGTAGCTGGTTGATGTGTCCTTGGTTGAAGAAAACTGAATCATAATAACACTCGTCAAAAATTATGTTTTATTCGAATGGGATTCAGTTTGCGTCCGGAGCCATCTCAGTCTATCCTTGGTTTTGGCTCTTTCTTTGAGTGTTGATGCCTCATCACATAGTTTATAGAATCCAAACTTCAAGGTCTCTCGAAGGAAATGAGACTCCATAGCCTTGGTGAGGGAGTCGGCTAGCTGTGCTCCACTTGGCACCCATCGCAGCGTGGTTCCTTCCCGCAAGGATTCCTTGATCGCCCGTGCCATTAACTGTACTCTGAATTCTGAGCATGAAGGTGGTGCAGTCCTTGTTATCATGTCATACAAACTCTTGCAGTCAGTTATGGTCAGGTCGGTGTCCTCATGTTTGGTAGGAACGGTAATTGCGGGGGCTAGCTTCATCAAGGCATCCTCAGGTTTCTTCCATTGCACGGTTGGATCATGAATCCAGCTCCAAAACAGTCGTAACCAGCCAAGCTGATCCAGGGTTGACGACAAGGCCATCGTCTCAGCAGAGAGAGTACTGGTCACTACCTTTTGAATCTTTCTGCAACCCCAAGTCAACGGACTGATTGGACACTGACAGTTGTGACTAATGTCTTTGTGGGTACCTACAATGATGGAACCAGCATGTGAATCGGGTTTGGTGGCTGATGAGAATGATGCGTCCGAAAACGCAAGGAAACGGAAGTCTTGATATGGGATTGGTTTTATGGTGATTGCGACATCATGGTGACGTTTGGCTTCGTGTAGGAGTCGGTTGGCTTCCATCAAGTTCTCGATCTTGGCACTGTTGATTGATGATTGTAGAAATGAAAGTTTACTGGATAAGTCTGGTCTGGTGTTTATTGCTGCATATTGTAGGCTGCCAACTAAACCCCGGAGAGCTAGTCGTTCTTTTTCGGTAACTGGAAGTTCAAGTTGGGATTTTCGGTTGGCTTCAATGGCAATCGGATTGATTTTCCTGACATAGGCTGATTGATTCATAGTGATGCTGTAGTCATGGTGTTGATTGAGTTCAATTCCCGTGAAAGTAAATGCTGAAACTTTGTGTGATCCAAAAGGAAATGTTTTCTCAAGTTGTTGAATGGCAGCTTCAAAAGCAGGGCTTCCTCCGCCACATGGATACCCAAAATCCCTTCCAGCTTGCTTGGCTGACTTTCAGTCGCAGGTGTTCTGAGAACAAAGCAGCAGGGATCGAAGGGGCATGCTTCAAAGCCTAGTCTTTGTAATTCCGTGACCAACGCACAGTACCAAAGATACGGAGCATCGATCAGGCCATACGCGCCTTTGTTCAGTCGGCAGATCTGTTGGGAACTTAATCCCATGGCCTTTCTCAGTTCGGGCACAGGGTCTATTGCTATAATTCTATCGGCCTGCGGTCGGCCTTGGAGGAATGCAGCCTTTATATCAAAGGACCTCATTTTCCATGAATGTGACGCAATAGTCTGTAGAACAACCATTCTGGAAGTTTTATTGAGTGTAGGACTATCCCTGGGAACCTCTTCTAATTGGGGATCCAAGTAACCCAGTACCACCAGTCGAGCTTTCGCTTTGTGGGTCCTTGGGGCATTAGGTGATTTGGATTTCCTTTGGCCCTTTTCGGGTTCATCCATTTGATTAGCATTATCAAGGGGTTTCCAGGTTAGTATCCATCTACATCTCAAGACTTGTTCTTCAGGGATTTGATTACGGAGAATGGCACTGATAGTTCCTGTTTTGATCCAGTTCTCGACCTCGGCTTGTTTGGCCATCTGGAACTCTCGGAGTTCGTCGTCCGACAAATTCGACAATTTCACTTCTGACCTTTGTTTCTTGGAAGCCGTTGCAAGCAACATCCATGATTCCTCTTCTGAGGGGACATATGCATCCAGTGGGGTTTCCAATTTCATGTCGAATTCACAGGACCAGGCTAGGTTTCCGGCTTCTGCACAGGAAAACGCATTGCTCGGTTCCTGACACGTCAGGAGGATGGGTTCAGGACTCTCGGCTAGGTCGGGAACCGGTTGTTCCTCTACTGGCATTTCGGAGGGAATCCCCTGCGAGGCTTCCGGTGTGAGATTTTCTGGTTCCTGGTCAGGTTGTGGTAATGATTCTTCTTGGCTGTCAGAGTTGTTTTCATTCGTGTTTTGTGAGGCATTATCTTCAGGATTATTAAGGTTATTTGTGGTCGGGACTATTTCAGGTGGGATTTCAAGTGGATTGAGTTCAGGGTCATTATTAGTGGAATTACTCTGACTCATACGTGCTATTTGTTGGGTCATCGGCGTGATGTCTTCTGGTAATTCTGGTCCTTCAGGAGATCCCTCTTCGAAGGCTTTTCTCACGTTCTCTGGGGCACTCCGGATGAGCTTTCCGTTTGAGGTACACCAAACAGTATGATGTTCATCTTGAAGGATTACTCGGTGGGGACCGCTCCACTTATGTTGATTCAGGGGACCATTTTTCCATGTCATGACCCATTCACCCTTCATGTATCGACCTCTAGAAGGACATGCTCTCCGGAGAAGAGCTCGGCGGAGGACATCGCTGTTGTCCGATGCGTGAAACGAGCGGCGTGCTGCTTCCCGAATCGCCAAGGTTTGGCGAAAGCCTTCTGGACTCATGCTGTTCTCTTCTTGCAAGGCCTGTTCATGAGATGGGATCGAGTCATCGCTCAGTATGGAGCCTGGGATTCTAGTGTGCTTGCCAAAAACTATTACTTCGGGGGCATATCCGTGACGAATGCTGAGAGAGTTCTTAGCATGAGTACACTGGTTCATGGCCATCTGCAGGTCGGCATAGCTAGCTATGGGAAATTCCAGGTCTATTTTACTGAGCATCGATTGGAGGAATGCTCCATGTCGTTCGATTTTTCCACTTTGCCAGTGAGCTTCCGGACATGTAGTGGTGGTTCGAATATTGAACCTTTGTGAGAACTCGGAAAATTCCTGGCTGTTCATCTCGGTCCCTGAGTCCACAACTAGCTCACTTGGTGGCCCGGCCCAACTCAACCAGTGCTGATTTAATATTTGAATTAAATCCTGTGATGTTCGGGCTGGTGGGGCAATTGCTACATGGTAGTTCGTACCCGCATCCAACATGTGAAAGAAGTGGAACGATTTTCCTTGGCTATTGGTCCATTTGATGCCATCAAGATATACTTTATGGTTAAAGTCTATCATTGATTTCAACGAGGCTGGCCTCGCATGCTTTGGTGGTGCATGAGCTGCGCAAATATTGCATCGAATTTCAGAAGCCGCTTGAATTACTTCAGGTCGGGAACCATTTACCTGGAGTGCTCGGGCAAGTCTGTCATTTGATGGGTGACCTAGATTCTTGTGTAACTTGATAATCATCAACTGTTCCCATCTTGGCAAACTCCGGAATCTTGAACTCTGTTGCTCGAGCACGGGGTCCAGGGATGCATTCGGCGACACCAAAGGAGGTGTATTGGCTTCTCCTTCGGTTGAAGGTTCTGGCTTCTCAAAATCTACTCTGGGCGTGCTCTCTGCAGGTGGAGCCTTTTGGGCATGTTGCTCGTCACTTGCAGGCACCTGGTCTGAGCACGCTGGCATATCTTTTGGCATTGGTTCTGGTGGTTGGACAGAAGTTGTTTCAGGAATAGGCACCCTTGGAGATTCCCACTCCCTTGCAAACACTGTGACATTCAACCTACATGCATGAGATGGTCGTATTAACTGTCTCTTGCTGAGTTCAGGCCATCTTTCCCAGTGTTTTTCATACTGTACCTGACCATCCCTTCGCAGCATCAACATTCGACGGAAGGGTGCTTCTTGGGCGTGGAGATTCTTGGGTGGCTCCATGGTTCTCTCCGTTCCACGACAGGCCATGACAGCATGCACATGCTTTTCGGGAAAAACTTGCTGAAGTTGTGATATGATTTGGGGATCCCAAAATTCCATCTTGCCTACCCGGGGCAGTTTCTCACTAATGGCTTGTATGGCCTGTTGGCACATCTCCAGAGTCGGAGCAAACCCTTGGTGAGAATCCGTCTTGGATCGCTTGGAATCTACAGCAAGCCGGGCGGCTGGGCTGACCGTCTCTGATTTTGGGAACTCGGCTTTGGCTCTGAATTTGGTTTGAAGTGCGAAAGCTGGTGATGCCTCTGCTCTGGTTTCGGCTATGACAGCTGCTAAATCATGTGTCCAACCGTACGGCAAACAAGTGGATCCCTTCTTCATGACTTGTGCAACTGCTCTGGCAAACTTTCGGGGATAAACTTCCGTGTATCTAGTTCTCAACACCCTTTCCCCTTCTGTAGTTCGGCATGATCCCTCTATTGGCTGGTGTTGGTGTCGATGGTCACACGTCATTCCATGGAATCTCTTGTAAAGGGGTTCAAACGTAGTTAGAACTGTCATTCCCTTCTTCATGGGCATCTGGCTTTCCGGGTCTACTAGGCCTCCAGCACGGCACATGTCAAATTGGCACGCACGAGTATGTTCATGAACTTCTGACAGGTTGGGACCATGAAACATCAGAGACTTTTGGGGCTGTTCCCAATGAACATGGCTTTTGGTTTCCATTTGGTGACGATATAGGACAATACCCAATGCGATTTGATACAGGAGGTTTCTTCTCATTTGGACATATTCTTGGTGATGTTGAGTGGATCTTGCTGCATTGAATTGAGACCAGGATGACCAGGGACCACATGTTGGTGAATACCATATGTGCTTTGGTCTGTGCCGGGCTATCTTGCGAAAGAGGTCAGCTCTTCCCGTGCTGGTTGAAAGATCGCCTTGTTCAAGACCAAAGCGAAAGGCCGATTGGCCGCTCTTCAAAACCTGCTCTGTGATCGGTGAATTGGCACTGCACATGACTTCTCCTAGAGTCCATCTACTCCCCATGGGTTTAGTCTGTTTCAGGATTAGATGCATTTCTGTTGACATCTTCTCCACTAAACCCCATAGTTCAGCAGTTTCAGAGGTGACCGTTGTGAACACTTGGTTGTTCCAATCTACCTTTACTTCTTTGATGGAGGATTCCCAATCACTTATACTGGCAGGCATTGAGCTGAGTTCGGCAGGGCTCATGGGATCTCTCAGGCCGGCTCGTTCACCTGGTCGTTCTGGTTCAGCATGGTCTGATCTTCGATGTGACGGATCACCCGGGTCAGTGCATTCTCCATGCTCAACATTCTGGTCTGCAAGGCCTGGACTTCCTCGGTCATGGGGCTTGTCGCATAGCCCGTAGTCACTGGGACAAACATCTCTGACTCCACATCCCAGTCGTCGTCCCCATCCTGCAAAGAGATGAGCGATGGAGTTGCCATGCTTTTGGCTCCGGGCTTGGGTCGGGCTTTGGCCCGGTTGATCTGACTTGTGTTCTGACGGGGCGGAACTACCGTCTGTGCATTTTCCATCTCTTCGATCTTGAGCTCCACATACTTCAGGAAGCGACGGTGGCTTTCCTTGTTGGATCCCTGATACCTGTTGATCATGAAGTGAACCCACTCCTGATCCTCCCAAGCTTCCTGATAGGAATGCCCCAGATGCTTCTGCCCGAAGGATATGGTCTCCATTGCGAGATCTTCCATCCGCAAGTGATCCAGGTTCTCCAGTACGGTCGATGCGGGAATCTGCAAGGACCGAAGGCGTTGGGACAACGACGCCATGGAAATGATCACCAGATGGGGTTTCTACGACTGTTCCCGACACTGACTTCTGAGCATGGATGTTGTTGGAATTGATTTTGATTTTGATTCCATCGGTGGCATATTGGCTTTCACTGTTGGTGTATGGCATGTTGTGTGCGTGACTGCAATGTGGATTTTGAACATGAACCGTGGATGTGTGATTTCTGCAACTCTCGGATTCTCCCACGACACTGTCGGCACCTGGTTTTGCCTCTGTCTCATCGGACATGAAGGTCTCCGAGCAAAAGCTCCTACCAGACTGTTTCTTCCTGCTGCGGCTTTCTTGGGAAGACTTGATCAACTTGTTGACATCAATCAAAAACAAACCCTTGGACGTAAGCTGCAGTGACACTGGCGTGTTCAGCAGGGGACTGGTCAAAGTCTGGGATGCACAATCTATTCTGGCCTCGATCGCCCGCATCAGCGTGTTGCTGATGAGGAATGGTGTTCCTCCAGGCACAACTGCTACCTTAAGACTAAGGGGACCAATTGGAATCACTAAAGCTTGGCTGCTACTAAGTGTTCCTTGATTTCCAAATCTAAAGGTTATGTTACATGGACACCTGGAAAGCTTCTGTCGGGCATCTGCATCGAGGCTTTGAATTAGTTCGGCAACGTGATCACTGCCAATCACGGTTTTGCTGGCTCCTAAGTCTAGTATGCCATGAGACCCATGTGTGGCAAAACATATGGTGGCTTCTCGGACATCTTGGGAACGGTAGTGTTCCGGTTGGTCGACAACTGTCTTTGGATTCTTGGCTTGATCACTGCAGTGAACACTCGGTTGGTGTTTCGACTGCTTGGCAAAGTTTCTGGCATGAACACACGGTTGGTGTTCCGGCAGCAACCTACGGTGATTCAACAGTGAGGCTGCGAGGCGCTTCTTGGCAGGCTCTTGGGTCTCATTCCTGAAACCCCAGGCTTTCAGTCGATCTCTTGGATCAGGGTTATCTAAGGTTACCCAGTTACTCCCAGTGGATTCCCCTTGAATCTTATCACCATAACTGAATCCCCAGTCCCTGTCACGTGTGTGGTCATGAACTATTTGCACTAAAATAGGCAAAGCATCATCGATGGCTCCATGTGAGGCATCCGGCAGGTTCAAAAATTCCAGGGGCAGAACATCTTCATGATGATCGGTTGACACCATGGTGGCTGGAACACTAGGAGGAGCCGTTGACCCTCCCGAGGTTGCAACTGAGGCTTGTCCACCAGACTGGCGAAACGGACACTCCGCCTTCCAGTGACCCTTCCTATTGCAGTTTCGGCAGTATGAGTTCAGAATTCTGTCCTGAAGGCTCCTACGTGTTTTCGACTGCCAGACATTCTTGCCCTTCCCTGAACCTTTCTGTGACCCAAACTTACCCTTGGAGGTCTGTGTTGTGGATCTGCTGGAAGTAGCCCAAAACCCTCTGTTCTTGAACTTCTCTGACAACCTGCGCCTGGCTTCAGTGTATGCACTGTAGGCTGAGGCCAACTCCGGATCATCCTGCAACACATCGGCTGCTGCAGCTTCGAAGTCAGCCACCAGTGTGGCGTCACTGTCGCCCTCGTTGACTAGGCATTCCACAAAGTCATCCTCTGCGCAGTCTTCGGTGTGGTGAATTTCATTCTCGGGCTCATCATCTTCGGCAACTAAGGTGGTAGCTCCATAAACCTTTGTCTTGGCTGCCTTCTTGGCTCCTGTCATGTCATGGAAAAAGCTGGCACCTAACAACCTGACAGCTTCACTTACCCGCTTGACAGTAAGTTTTCCCTCCAGGCTATTGTCTGATTCCAAGATCACTCGCTTCTTGTCATCTGCACTCAGGCTTGACCCTCGCAAGAGGATGTAGGCCTGAAGATCATCCAGAGAAAGCTTCCTTGATTGCAACTTGCTCCAAGCTACGTCAGACCTGGCTAAGTAGCTGTCATTGGATTCGTCCTGATTCTGGGTCATGTGATACAATGCAATCTCGGCCTCCTCATACTGTTTCTCCAGTGCGATGCGACCCCAATGGCCACCTAGAAGCTCTATTAGCCTCTGGACGGCCTTTTCGTCATTTTCCATCAATTCCGTTCTGTGCAATTGCAGTTTGGAGAAAGCGGATCCTTTGCAGTTTAAGATTAACCTTGTAATCAGCTCAGTGATACGTGCTTTTGGCCATGCCATGAGAACCAGTTCCACCTTCTGTTGATACTCCAGCATATTGTCAGTTGATGGATCGAAGTGAGGCACCAATGTGGCTAACTGAGAGCCAACTCCGGTGGTGGTGCCATCACCGTCCGAGGCAGCTGACATCTGAATGCCCTGGATGCTCCGGTGGCGAGCCGGAGCTCCGCTACCAATGTAATTGGTGCGGGCCCCTCTTCAAGTAAAGCTGCAAGCAAACCAAAACAGTGGATATAGTCCAGATACCCTGATCAATGGAATTCCCTGTTGTATTGTGGTCCACCAGCAACCTCACACACCCGTCTCTGTTTTTCAGCAGCACACACACAGGATCGTCTCACAAGACGAGCAGCAACGGTTGAAAGGAACGGCCTCGTTCCTATAAGGCAAAGACCCCGTCTCTGCAACCACCGTAGCGACAAAATTGGCTTCAAGGATCTTTGATCCCGACCCGCCCTCTACCGGGCTCTCCTGAGCCTTGATGCCTATCGGTCCAGGCATGGTTTCAAGAGCTGCAAGACCTTGGTAGCTGGTTGATGTGTCCTTGGTTGAAGAAAACTGAATCATAATAACAGTATATGTATATATGTATATATAGATGGAATGTCCTTATCATATGTGTGATTATATGGATGATTATGGATTGTTATGGATTAAACATGGATTATAAACCACGGATCCTATTCGTGGGATGCACATCCAAGAATGAATCATGGTAGCGAACGGTGTCGGTCAATTTGGTCAAACGGTGAAGCGCCGAGCTGCTGCGAGAATCCCACTAGATAAAGGTTTTGAACGCTGCTCAGATGTTGAAATGAACATATATATATATATATACACATATATATAGACATATGGGGATGGGTCAAAACCTTGTACCCCTGGTGAACATCAAAATAGCTGGGATTTATGGATGTTCATCCCGCTAAAAATGGTATGTATAGGTATTGATCCACAGCCATATATGTGTATGTATATATATATATACATATGTGTATAATCCCCCTTTGGGTTTCAACTGGCACCCAGTGTGCCCCATTCTATAGAGGTAACTGGGTTCCACCATATGGGTGCACACAAATTTTCACTATAAAATCAGGAAAAAATATGAATGCAAGAAATACATCTCTATAAAATCAAGAAAAAGCAGATCACCACATAGTTACAAATGCCTGCTTGTAAAAATCAAGTCTCTATAGAATCTAGGGACAGGGTTGGAGTTGGAACACCTTTTTCCCCGTAGAGTATCTTAAAGCCATCCACCTGACCCACTATAAAATCAGACTTTTCAAAATGGTGGTTTTGCAAAGTCTATTTAACCATGTGGATGCTCAATGTTGGGGAACCTGGTTTATGATTTTATAGTGGAGCTGTTTGGAAGGCATGACGACATAAGGTGGACCTGGATGTCTGATTTTATAGTATATTGATCTTGACAATATAAATCCACTTTTTGATGGTGATGGGTGATGTATCTATTGATTGATGCTGAAATGTTTGCCCATGTTGCTGAGTTCTCTTGGCCCATACGAACTACTACTTGGGGATACTTTATATATATACATATATACAGTATATATTCTGGTCTGCCAACCCGCAAGGGCATCAGTAATTGATCTGTTTTTAAGCATCAATGGCCAACCTTCGAAACGGATATGTTGGGGCTTAGAGATGCAGATGTTCTCTGGACGCTAGAAGGCACCGATCAACATCGCTGAAACCAAACTGAATCTCATGTCCAAAAAACGAGAACACCAAGTTTTTGACAGATTCATCGCAAATGGATTTGCTGGCATATTTGGGATCATTTTTGGGAGGAACTTGACACATGTGACATGTGTGTCAGAACAAAGAATACAAAGAACAAAACTCCTTGTGGAGAACAGTTCTTCGTTCAAACAATATCACGCACTGTTCAACAATTTGCAACAATAGAGGGGAATCCCATTCATTCACACATTTTTTTCTGAGTAATTGTAGCAACTAGTGTTTAAAGGTTGGAACATCTTGGATTGCTATCACCATCACATACCGTTTAACACCTCGGTTAAAAAAGAGAAAATCGACGGGTCCTGGTTGCTCATATCCAGAAGCTTGTCAAGATCCACACCACCTCGGGCGTCCATGGGCGTTCAATATCCATCCATCCGGGTCCGCGTCGAGCGGTCAGCTGGGGCAACAGACGGTAGGAGTACTTCTTGAAGGTACGCTTCTTGGGAGCCTCGGGCACAATGATCACAATGGGGACTCATATCTGCACCATGAATGTTTAAATAATGAACTGGCAATCATTTGAGGTTTCTGCAAATCGTCGTTCAAAATCATGCAGAGATGTTAAGATCTGTTTTACAACATCTGACAAATATCAAGAGTCAGAGGATATGAACATCTATTAACGTCTATTAAATTTTGTAGACATATATCATATATCAATCTATGAACATCTAAGAACGTCTAACACCTATGAATATCGTATTAACATCTACTCACATCATCTAATATCTATATGAACATTTTAACATCTTATTCACATCTATTAACATGATCTAACATCTATTGATCTATGAACATCTATTGAACATCTAACATCAATTGACATTTAACTGACATCTTACTAACAACCACCAACATCTATTAACATCTTGTTAACATCTTATTAACATCTACTAGCATCTATTACCATCTGGTTATTTAACATAGCTATGGAAAATGGCCCATCGAAATAGATGGTTTACCTATTAAAAGTGATTTTACCATGGCTATGTAACAAATAACCAGAGGGTAAATCCCATTAATATCCCATTGAATCCCTATAAGATCCCATTAAATAACTATAAATCACTATTAAATCACTGTAAATCCCTATAAATCCCATTAAATCACTATTAAATACTATTAAATCTATTGACTATGCCAAATCACAAACATGTTTTACCCAGCGTCAAACACCCACTGAGATGCCACGCTTCACCTTCCGCCATGGTCGTCGCGTTTCGACCCGCGGTGCGCTGGCCCGGGGAGCTATGGCTGACTTGATCCTATGCCGTGACCGTGAAGAGATAGAAATGATGGATAGAAATGGACAGAAATGGAAGGAGATGGATGGAGATGGATAGAAATGATGGATAGACATGGATGGTCTTGATGGATTGAGGGGCCACCAGCTGTCATTCAAGTGCTAAAGTCAACATGACAAACACTCGGAGCACGCCGCAGCATTTTCTGCAACTCCCAACGACCTTCGACTCTTTAGGCAACCTGTCCCTCACTTCAGCGGCACGAACTGCGAGTTCTTGCTCATCATACCCGCGCGACCGTGCTTGATGGGCTTGTAGGTGATGGAGAACTCACCCAGGTAGTGGCCAATCATCTCCTGAAACGAGAGACCAAAAACATTGACAGAAGTTCAAGATTTGATGTGTTAGGCTGGCACATCTGAGACGGTCACAGGCTTGATCTCCACGGTGATGTACTGCTTGCCATTGTACACACCCACCACGCTACCTTGAACACATCAGGATCCAACGGGTCAAGGCACAGCTTCCAGACTCGAACTGCAGACCAAGCGGCCGATCATTTCTGGCCTCGGAAGCGTCAACGCTGAAATGCTCATGGGAGCCCCAGACTCGCAGTAAATTTGATGAACAAAAATGCAGGGATGTTTTAAAAGTCTTTTTCTTCAGGGACATGTGGTCTTAAATCTCGTCCGATGCATCCTTCTGTTCCCATGTTTCAGAGTATCTCTCCTCAAAGTCATGATAAACGGACACCAACTATATACCCGCCATTTGGGACAACACCTGGCAAGGAGCCATTTTGCACGCCAGCGTTTCGGGCAAATAACTCCCTGTTTTCAGTCAAACCTATGCAGTTGACTTTTGTTTCGAACCCACATGCAAAAGCCAATTCCTATTTTTCGCCCTCCTCTGTTGGCAACACACCAAGCATCAATCAAAGCTCAAAAGCCTTCAACCACCAACGAAAATGACTCTCGCAGTATCCAACTTTGACATATGGTATCATTTTGAATAAACATGTCATCTACTCCATCCTTTTTTGGTTCGCCAAGCAACACAATCACCATGTTGCGAAGGTGAGTCTTCACAGCCTCTGGCTTTTCACCATAAGCGGTGTCACGTTTGGCCTGGCACATTTATCTGGACTGGACAAACGTGTCCTTGAAAGAAAAGGGTGGTTAAGATAGATGAGGCTTTCTTCATTGTTCAGTATGAGAGGAAATCCTACCCTCCGGTAAACTAACAGAACTATGGGAAATCACCATTTTTACTAGGTAAATCAATCATTTCTATGGCCATTTTCCATGTCGATTTTTGTATGTTTACCAGGCTGGGTAACAAATTTTGTTTTTAGTGCACCATTAGTTAGCCCCGCCCAAGAAACTTTCCGGTGGATCTCGCAGCACTTATGCTCGTTCACATGCGACCCTACTCAAGCTTATGTTGGACTTAGCTCGTTGGAGAGAGGTCTGCAGAGTTGGTTTCGACCAGCGAAACCCGAAACCCGAAACCCGAACCCGACTGTTAAAGTTGGTTTCGAACTGCGAAACCCGAAACCCGAAACCCGAAACCGACTCTGAAGACTTAACTTCCCATGCAAGGACTGATCGAAACCCGAAACCCGAAACCCGAAACCGACTCTGAAGACTTACCTTCCCCAGGACCGATCGAAACCCGAAACCCGAAACCCAAAACCCAAAACCCGAAACCGACTCTGAAGACTTAACTTCCCCAGGGCCGATCGAAACCCGAAACCCGAAACCCGAAACCCGAAACCGACTCTGAAGACTTAACTTCCCCAGGGCCGATCGAAACCCGAAACCCGAAACCCGAAACCGACTCTGAAGACTTAACTTCCCCAGGGCCGATCGAAACCCGAAGCCCGAAACCCGAAACCCGAAACCGACTCTGAAGACTTACCTTCCCCAGGACCGATCGAAACCCGAAACCCGAAACCCGAAACCGACTCTGAATACTTAACTTCCCCAGTGCCGATCGAAACCCGAAACCTGAAAGCCGAAACCCGAAACCGACAGCGAAAGTGGGTTTCAATCGACGAAACCCGAAACCCGAAACCCGAAACCGACAGCGAAAGTTGGTTTCAAGCGACGAAACCCGAAACCCGAAACCCGAAACCCGAAACCGACAGCGAAAGTTGGTTTCAATCGACGAAACCCGAAACCCGAAACCCGAAACCCGAAACCGACTCGAATCCGATTTTTGGGTGGCTCTCCGGATCGGAACTCAATGCATTGCATGAGCAACGTCAGCATCTCATTGAATGCTGAAACTAAGCAGAAACGGCTTTTTTTTGCGCTTTGAGTAGCAATAGCAGCAGAAGGATTCAGATTAAATTTCTCGAAATCACCATCCGCAGATCTCTCACTTTGGTGGATAAATAAGTTGAGGTACATCAAGGCTGAACTGGTGCACACTCCTCTACATCCTGACCTTCTGTCAGGTTCCAACAGCTTCAACTTCCGAACAACTCTGAGCAGGCGGGCATCTTCAAAACAAACAGATCAAACAGTCAACACAAAGTTCCCAAATGGAAAATCAGCCCAGTCAACCTATTCTTATTCTGTATATATAAATATATGTATAAAATACGTATTACATATGAATCAAGGTCGGTCTGGGATATATCTTGCGGCCTACCGTCAAAATGCTTCCAAGCCTTCCGCAGCTTCTTGAGAACTGTGATAGGCCTTTCTCAAACAAATTCAGCGAGGGTGACTGATCCGTTGAGCATACCACTGGTCGGATACAATCCTACGCATCTAGCGCTAATCCCTTGATGGTCCTAGTTTCCTTGTCGATCGCAGTGTGTTGCAATAGTCACGACTCCGTGATAGTTTCTCCATCCATTTCCTTGTCTAAAGGAATCTAAAGGATAGGTGGGGATGGGTCAAAACCCTGGTACCTAGTGAACCCCAAAATAGCTGGGATTTATGGATGTTTCATCCCACTAAAAATGTATCTATAGGTATTGACCCATACCCAGGTTACTATAACAATAAAACAAATCCCCTACGCAAAACGTCTTGGCTTGAGCTACAAATGAGCAGGTTTTTGGGAACGAGGTCGTTCCAGAAAAAAAAGGTCTGACCCCCTTCGAATCGCCAAGATGAACAACACAACCGCTGGCAGTTGTCCATTGAAAATGGTGGTCTTCCACTTTCGTTCTCATTGCAAGATGCAAATAGAATCAACGATACGTAGATAAATCGGACAAAGGACCTAAGGAAGGTGCAATTTCGTGAAACGTAGAGCCGCTGGGAGATATGTACAGATATGGTGGATATGCACTAGTAGATCTACTGGTAGCATCTGGTAGCTAAATAAGTGTGATCCAACACTTCAAGACCGGTTCTTTTTAGGCCTCCACAGCCACGCTGGGCTTCCCTACGCTCGCTTAATGCCGCGGCTGAACTTTCTGCGCTGGCGCGCGCAGAAGAGTTCCATCAGATCCTCTCCAGCCGAAGCAGCTTGGTTGGAGATGATGGGACGTTGCCTAGATGATCGTGAATAAAAAAAGATGGATAATCATCCCATCATGAATAATCATGGATTGTCGAGGATAATCAATGATTTTATGTATGAGAATCTCTGATAATCAATGATCATCTTAAGCATCATTTCCGTATGGATCGGCTCTCATCTTATGTGGGCCACCATTCTGAGGAAGGCCTGTCCTGATTGCTCATGTCCAGCAGCTTATCGAGATCGACACCACCTCAGATGAGCGTTTTCGCCCCAAGTGGCCCCATGGCCCCATGGCCCATGGCATCTGTCGACTGGCTATCCGAGCGATAGGAATACTTCTTGAAGGTTCTCTTTTTGGGAGCCTCTGAGGGGAGCGATTTCGCCCGGCCACAACCCGAGCACTCAAAAACATCATCTGCAAAGCATGTGAAAAGGCCGTCAGTTACTTTGGAAGGGAAAGCTCTGCCGAAGCCATGCCTCACCCTCCGCCATGGCAAAAAAAGTAGGGGGACTTCTGCGTTGGTGAGTTGTCTTGAGCCGCTACAGACCATGAAAGATGCTTGGTACAAATGCCCAATCAACATCGACAACCATTTCTCGAACAGATTGATGTTTACTTTCCAGGTTGTTGCCGTAAACGATAACTTAATGTAATTATGATGGCAAGGTCGGAGGAGGAAGAGTAGGAGGAGGAGGAGGAGGATGTAGAGCACAATGTTAATGATAGTAGATGATTTTCAAGGGTGTTCCCTTGCGACTTGTTGACGAGAACAAGAATGATGACAACATGCACACTTCAAGAGCCCACACTCTCTTTTTTTGACTTCTCCCTTTCCTTGCTTACCATCATCCAACTTTGTGCTCACTTCAGCGGCACGAACTGCGAGTTCTTGCTCATCATACCCACGCGACCGTGCTTGATGGGCTTGTAGGTGATGGAGAACTCACCCAGGTAGTGGCCAATCATCTCCTGAAACGAGAGACCAAAAACATTGACAGAAGTTCAAGATTTGATGTGTTCGGCTGGCACATCTGAGACGGTCACAGGCTTGATCTCCACGGTGATGTACTGCTTGCCATTGTACACACCCACCACGCTGCCTCGGGTGGTCACCAACAATGGGTGGCCTCAATTCTGAACTACCCAGCAAAGTTGACGACTGACTTGGCCGAAAATTCACCATGGGAATCCATGACCACAGCCATCACGGTTTCCGTCCAAGCTTCCAATCATCTCTGGCCTTGGGCCCCCATCCCAACTGCAAAACACAGCTGTTTTGGCTGGATTCTGGTGACATAAAGCCATATCTTTTGGTCTTTTTGGTCAAGGAATGTCAAGCGAAGATCATGGAGCCGAAACTCTCTCCAGAAGATTCGGAATGAGTCGGAAAATAACGTCCTGGTTCCATTCCAAAATAGTCATCTGGTGATAGATCTGCATTCACTCCAGGAGATGGTGCAGATTCGGGTTTTTCTTTTGCGCTTCACATGATCAACCTGCCCTTCGGAAGAACCACTTGCTCCACAGTGTATGATGAACCAATTAAATCCTTACAATTCCTTTAGGTCCCAATCCCATCTTCACTTTTCATCGTTGGTGCTTGAAAAATGTTTCGGGGGACCCCATCCAAACATCCTTCCAATGTCACGAGCCAAGTTGGGGATGGTCCAAGTAGCACGATGACCATATTTCTCAAGTGAGTCTTCACTGCTTCTGGTTTCTCGCCATAAGCTGTGTCACGCTTAGCCTGCAACAATTTAAAGTGTTTGGCACCCCAGGATGAACATTTGAGGGTTTCCATAAATGGGGGCACTCCAAATATGTTTATATATATATATATAATTTTTATATATAATTATATATATATGGTAGTGGATTTATAACTGTTTATACGAAAATAAAAGTCATGATTTGGAGGTACCCCCATGACTTCGGAAACCCCATCGCCCCATGTCTTGGATTTTCACATGAGGAAGCCTTAGAAACCACTGGCCTTTCGGAGTTTCTTCAGCACGGTGATTGGCCTCGGCCCAGATTATCCAAGAAAATCCTGGCGTCAACAGGGCTACGAAGCTCGGCTTCCCCCACGCGCGTTTGATGCCGCGGCTGAACTTGCGGCGCTGCCGGGCGCAGAAGAGCTCCATGAGATCCTAACATCGTCCACAAAAACAAAAGAACAACATATATATATATATGGAGAGAGAGAGAGAGAAAGAAAGAAAGAAAGAAAGGTTACTATAGTTACATGGATATATATATATATACTGTGGGTAAAACAATGTGGGAAAAATATAACTATAGTTACTGATATAATGTGGGTGAAACAATGACATAAACCACCCATGACTGGGAAAGGTAAACATACCACCTATAAATTTATGGCGGTGACTGCGGAATGGTTTATGGCATTGTTGTACGAGAACTATCTGAATGGAATATGAACATTTTCCTATGGGAATGGCTCTGACTGTGGCTAAAATCCATATAATTTACTAATATACATATATATATATATATGAATGACTGTTATGTAACCATAGTATTGTAGATTACGTCGTATTTCTTTTATGATTGTCATAGACAAGATTGATTACATAGTGATATAACATAATATATATATAACTTACATAAAAATCATGATCGTACAGTATTGTATAGTATAATGTATCATGATATATAAGTTAACATTACATAATAAAAACAACAATGATAAGTAGTTATTCAGAGCAATAAAGATTACATAGTAACATAACATATACTTTATATAATAATCATAACAGTAGAGCATTATATAATATATAACAAACGTAACGGGATAGTATTACGTATATATATATATTATAGGGCAACTACATTCAAATATACGGATTTTTAAATATACGAACTGGTATTTCATACTACCTCCGGGGCGTCGCGATCTCGCCCTCCACATATTTCAATGTCGTTAACGTATAGTAAATTATACAACAATACTAGTGACAATCCCAATAACAACAAATACCTACAACGGTGGTAGCAAGAGAATAAGCATCATCAACAGCATCATGATAATATGAAATACTGTAGTTACTCTAATCATCACGATAGCAACAAGTAACAACAAGAAGGAAATAGAATGAACATCAAAAGATTAGTGCTAAACTAGTAGACCATGCACTGCTTAACTTTACCATTCGGTCTTTATTGCAAAGAATACCTAATGGGAGTTGATTGTTGGATGTGTACCGCATTAGTAATCATTAGCAATCATTGGTACATTAGTAATCATTAGATAATCATGCGTAATCATTTGGTAATCATTAGGTAATCATTAGGTAATCATTAGTAATCACTTGCAATCATTAGTAATCATTAGTAATCATTAGGTAATCATTAGCTAATCATTAGCTAATCATTAGGTAATCATTAGAAATCATTAGTATATACATTAGTAATCATTAGGTAATCATTAGTAATCATTTGCAATCATTAGTAATCATTTGGTAATCATTAGGTAATCATTAGGCAATCATTAGTAATCATTGGTAATCATTCGTAATCATTAGGTAATCATTAGCTAATCATTAGCTAATCATTAGGTAATCATTAGAAATCATTAGTATATACATTAGTAATCATTAGTAATCATTAGTAATCATTAGTAATCATTAGTATATACATTAGTAATCATTAGGTAATCATTAGTAATCATTAGTAATCATTAGGTAATCATTAGGTAATTATGAGATAATCATGAGTAATCAATTGTAATCATTAGGTAATCATTAGATAATCATTAGTAATCATTAGTAATCATTAGGAATCATTAGTAATCATAAGTAATCATTAGGTAAACATTTGATAATCATTAGATAATCATTAGGAATCATTAGTAATCATAAGTAATCATTAGGTAAACATTTGATAATCATTAGATAATCATTAGGTAATCATTAGATAATCATTAGGTAATCATTAGATAATCATTAGATAATCATTAGATAATCATTAGGTAATCATTAGATAATCATTAGATAATCATTAGGTAATCATTAGGTAATCATTAGATAATCATCAGTAATCATTTGTCATCATTAGGTAATCATTAGTAATCATTAGGTAATCATTAGATAATCATTAGATAATCATTAGGTAATCATTGGATAATCATTAGATAATCATTAGTAATCAGTTGTCATCATTAGGTAATCATTAGATAATCATTAGTAATCATTTGTCATCATTAGGTAATCATTAGTAATCATTAGGTAATCATTAGATAATCATTAGATAATCATTAGATAATCATTAGATAATCATTAGATAATCATTAGGTAATCATTAGTAATCATTTGTCATCATTAGGTAATCATTAGATAATCATTAGTAATCATTTGTCATCATTAGGTAATCATTAGTAATCATTAGGTAATCATTAGATAATCATTAGATAATCATTAGATAATCATTAGATAATCATTAGATAATCATTAGATAATCATTAGGTAATCATTAGATAATCATTAGATAATCATTAGATAATCATTAGAAAATCATTAGATAATCATTTGTCATCATTAGGTAATCATTAGATAATCATTAGTAATCATTTGTCATCATTAGGTAATCATTAGTAATCATTAGGTAATCATTAAATAATCATTAGATAATCATTAGATAATCATTAGATAATCATTAGGTAATCATTAGATAATCATTAGATAATCATTAGGTAATCATTAGATAATCATTAGATAATCATTAGGTAATCATTAGATAATCATTGGATAATCATTAGGTAATCATTAGATAATCATTAGTAATCATTAGGTAATCATTAAATAATCATTAGGTAATCATTAGATAATCATTAGATAATCATTAGATAATCATTAGGTAATCATTAGATAATCATTAGATAATCATTAGGTAATCATTAGATAATCATTAGATAATCATTAGGTAATCATTAGATAATCATTAGAAAATCATTAGATAATCATTTGTCATCATTAGGTAATCATTAGATAATCATTAGTAATCATTTGTCATCATTAGGTAATCATTAGTAATCATTAGGTAATCATTAAATAATCATTAGATAATCATTAGATAATCATTAGATAATCATTAGGTAATCATTAGATAATCATTAGATAATCATTAGGTAATCATTAGATAATCATTAGATAATCATTAGGTAATCATTAGATAATCATTGGATAATCATTACGCAATCATTAGGTAATCACTAGTAATCATTAGTAATCATTAGGCAATCATTAGGTAATCACTAGTAATCATTAGGTAATCATTAGGTAATCATTAGTAATCATTAGTAATCATAGGGCAATCATTAGGTAATCATTAGGTAATCACTAGTAATCATTAGTACTTTCGATGCAGATGATCTTGTGTCTTTTTTATGGCATCAGATGCAGCCTGTCCTGGTTGCTCATGTCCAGGAGCTTGTCAAGGTCGACACCACCTCAGTTGATCAGTAATAGCTGGAGGATTTAGAGATATAAGGAAAATCCCAAAGAAAATTGGATGATTTATAAGGAGTACCCCCATGACTTAGGAACCCCCCATATTACCCCATGACTTAGTTCCTGAGTCTGCGGCGGTAGGAGTACTTCTTGAAAGTACGTTTCTTTGGAGCCTGCGATCGGAGGATTCAACGAAGCGGGTGAGAGCGGCTGAGATGCTGATCTTTCCATCCAGCCTCGCCCTCCGCCATGCTTGCAGGGAACGGATGAGAAGCAACACGGATTTGAACCGTTTGAACCCCTCAAAATTCACCGGTTTCACATAAGTGCAACTCCGTGCAACATGCACATGTTGATTAGAATTGATCACCATGTGCCACAATGAAGTTTCCGCCCCGTATGAAGATGTATGAAGATGTCTTGCACTTTGAACACAATAGAATGCAAATCAACACCGCATATCACCGCATTGCGCACAGCACAAACCAGGGCGAGGCTGGCCGGAGCATCGGAGCATCGGAGCATCGGAGCATCGGAGCATCGGAGCATCGTGCCCTGGACAAGGTGGCCGTCTCACAGCAGAATCAGGGTGCGGAAAATCGTCAGAGATCATCAGTCAATCCTCAAAGAATCCTGGTTTTTTTCCCAGAGATATCCCAGAGATATCCCGAAGTACAATCAGGTATCATCAGGTATCGCAGTCCCACCAAAGTGGGACTCTACTTGAGGATTTGAATGTGCTCACTGCTTCGCAGTGCTGATTAAGGATACCATGCGAAACCAAAGTGACTACAGCTGCCTTCGCAAGCTGAGTTGAAAAAGCCACCCTTCCCGTTTTTTCACGGCACCGGTGGCTAGACTTGGTTGGAAACTTGCGCGTCAGCTTGGACGACTTTGGCTTCAACAACTTGCGCTTGGACAACTGGCATAGCCGGGATAGCCGGGATAGCATGCTGCTGGACGGTAAAAGTCTGACCCGGGCTGAGTCCCGGAGGGATGCCGACGATCTGGGTACCTGGGATGGCCATGGATGGCCGATGCCATGATGCCCCCCAAATTCCCAGCTCTCCAATTCAGCAAGGTCATGCGACCCGCATATGCTGCATTCATATTTTGTGAATGTGTTTGAAAATTTGCATGGATCATTGGGTACCCTCAAGATTGAAGATATAGTTCAACACCAACAATGTATCCTTTCGATTCAAATCACATTATATAAGATCAATCATGTCACGTCACATCACATCATATCATATCACATCACGTTATAATCGTACTGTACCACGACCAATATCTTCTATCCACCAAAATACCCACATCCTCCGATCTCATGTTCCCATATGGGGGGTTCCATAGTCATGGAAGGTACCCCCAAATCATCCATGTTCGTCCAATATGTTCTTTTCGGATCCAACCAAATTTCCAATAAACCATTTGGATCCATAGCAGCTATAGCAGGAAAGTACTGACTATGGAACCCCCTGGTGATCCTGCTGGTTCTTTGGTTTTTTCTCCAAGTTGCCACTGGGCGTCTGAATTTGGATCTGATTGACCCCAGGCTCCAGCTGCGGTACCGTCACCGTCAGCATCACGGTGTTCGGGACGCTCACAGCGCTTACGGCACCCGGGACGCTGACGGCCGTCAAAGGGACGAAGGCGATGTCACGCTCCGTGCGCGCGCGCTTGGGCTTGCAGAGACCGGTCCATCTGGTGCGATACTCCACCTGTTTATGTAGCTATTGGTTGGTGATAGTAATCATGATGACAATAAACACGATAATGATCAACATAATCATAATGATAATAGTTAATAAGCAATTCATGGTTCGTAATGGTTAGTAGTAAATAACTCAGACTGTTTGGATAATGATAATCCCCGCCCTAGTATAAGATAGTAGAACAATAGCAGAAGCTCCTACAATCATCAACCAACAGGGATTTTCACCACTGCTCAAGTGTTGAAGTTTGTTGCCTACGCGCACCTTCACAGCTCCTTCAGTTGAAGATGAAAGCTTTGCGCACAACTCGCGGATCTGCTTGTCGAGTTCTTCGTTTTTGCCAACGATGATGCAGTGGAGGAGAAAGGAAATCAGAACGAACGGGACAATGAGCGCAAGCAACAACCAAATCGGAGGCGTCACTACTTCTGCAAATTGCAGAACAGCCACGGCAACAACTACCAAGAAGCCGAAGATGGGGACAGCGATGGGAATCGCCATATTCCAATACTGTGCAACAACCTCGGACAACTCTGCGTGCCAACTGCGCCATTTGGAATCATCGAGCATGGAGAGGCTCGGAGGCTTGTCGACATCTGTCAACGTTGGCAAGGTCTGAATGCACTCATCACCACTCATTAGTTCAAAGAGCGCTCCTCCTGGTGGCACAGCCATGGCCTCAAAGATAGGAACTGCTAAGCAATGTATCTACAAGCTCCGTTGAAGTCCGTCCAGCAAAAAACAGCTATAAACTGCGTCGGCAGCCACCAAACAAGGGAATCACAGCTTGCTCGGCTCCAAAACGACACGAAAAATGAACCCCTACGACTGTCCAATCGTATCATATTCTATCATATTCTTATCTATCCCTAATATAAAAACATTTGGATGATGGTTTACTTATCTTTACTTTCAATGCCACCACACGATCAAGCGGGCTACCACTGGTCCCACAACGGAGTGGACCACGTTCCTTTCCCGGCCTCGGCTTAAGCTGACGCGAGGCGAAATCTCCACCTCCGGCGACCAATGGGATCCGACAAAAATCATCATCCAAGGATTCCAATTAAGCATGCCATTGTAGGGACACAATATACATGATACATGATTGTCATTGGTTGTCAATGTCACACTGTTGTGTTCACCCAAAGTTCCAAAGCCAGCCCTGAAAAAAACAAAAAAAACTGATTCTTGTGAAGCCAAATACAGATATTTCGTCTCTATTTCGTGACATATTTCTTGCTGTGTCTGTACTGTTTCAAGCCCAAAGCAGCTACTCACCATTTTGTTTAATTGGGGGGATACCATTTAAGTTATCCGGGGTTGACATTATAGTAATTAGTCTTGCGATATATCTCACTGATCTCCGGATATCTCCGCAGTTCCAACCATGCCCAGCCTCAGGCATTCAATCAGACCTCAGCTCCGCACCAATAAATCATGCCGTTGATGCCCCCGATCTGTACCAGTCTGCAGATGGTACTCGAATATACTCAACTTGGTCAACGCCAATTCTGTGGCTTTGAAACTGTCACACCTTTTGCTGCGATGTGTGGCCCAAGCTATCAGCTTTGCTGGGTGAACAAGGGTACCATCTTCTCAGCTTCGCTGAGGTGTTGAAAATCCGCCGGGTTGAAACGCCAGCCGAAACAGCGATTTCGCAGGTGGCTTCACATCGGATCAGGGAAAATGTCGAAGTGAACTACCAAGGCAGCTTTGTTGATGCCTGCCCACCATGGCGCGACAAGAGGAGACCAACTGACCAACTGATGGTTTCCCTCACAAAGTTTGAAACCCCAGAGTTGTGATATGTTACATATGAATACGTATGATATGTTGTGATGACTTGCCATCTCAAGTTCACAACGTTTCAGGATTTTCAGGTCATTGTGGACCTAGCGACTAACGTGACTAAAGATGACTAAAGCAGAAACTCCTCAAGACCTGTCCTGACTTGCCCGGCTTTCCAATGGCTACCACTTGTCCACGATCCACACCCATCGCCTGAGACGTCGAAAACATTTGATTCACGATGGGAGTCGCCAAGAAATTCGAAGCATTCTTGTTCCACTTCCTCCAAAATCCCTCTTGTTTCGCTGGATAACTGGCATGGATAACTGGCAAATCACTCCATTTACATTTTTTTGCCATCTCAGAAAATGGATAGACATGGACAGACATGGATGGACATGTATAGACCATTTCCATTGCGCATTTACTGACCCTTTACTGACCAGCTATGGGGTTTAACATGTCGCTGATCCCATCGGACCTCCAAGACAGAAGCGCAGAGCAACGCCTCAGAGAAGGGTGCAGAGCAACAAACGTGACACTCTTCGCGTCGACATGGAAATTTCCAGAGGAAAATCATAGGAAAATCAAAGGGAAATCCATGAAAATCATCTCAAACTGCTGGCGTTTTCAATTGCCAATGTCTTTTTCCCACCCCTCGGGATCGCCACATCAGCCAAGGGGCTCGGTTGTTGGCCACCTCTTTCCAGAACTTGTCACTGCCGCCACCAATATCCTTGGTGTGGCCCTCCACCACCACAGGGACTGAGAACATGTGCCAGAGATCTGCGATATCCTTCAAGATCTCCTGTCACCGAACTTCAATGGAAAATGATGATACCCCATTTGTTGTGGTTAAGTCCTCTAAATCCCATGGGAAAATATATCTCAAAATATCTCCAGCTTTTGCAATCCTCTACAAGGTCACAATAAATTAGGTCATGTTTTCCATCAAGCCATCCTGGCCAACTCCAAAATGTTAGGACTATGGCAGCCATACCAGCCATCCCCGGCAACCGTTTCTGGCAAAAAGGCCCGCCCCAAGTGCAGCTTGCAGTCACTTGCAGTTAGCATTGTGCTGTTTGGATCAGTACACAATTTCTGTGATTTCGGACTAGTCCTAAGCTCTTGTTCATTGGGCAGCTGGGTAGCAGTCCATCCTTGTTGAGACTGACACCGTGTCACCTGCCTCTACACCACCATGTCTGTCCCATCATTTCCCATCAGCTTTCCGGCCTTGACAACCTGACTGACTCTTCTGAATGGTGGTTTCAAGCTTCCCCAAAAAGATCATTTAAGGAAGTTCATCGGAAACAATTTAATAAATTGACTGATAGATACAAGTACTGAGGGACCACAATTTTTCTAGACATAGATAAATATATATATATATATTATATATTATATATTATATATTATATATATATGTTTCCCGTGTACTTCCCATGTTTTTGACACGGAATCGACCGATGACCCTTTGCTCCTGGGCATCTTTGTCGTTGTCAAACTGTGCATCGGGCTGATCTCCAGGATTGCGTTTCTTGAAGACGATGCTTCGCTTCAGCTTCACATCACCTGAGGATCCACTGGGCATGATGATGGTCATGGAACGTGCACAGAAGCAATGGACTGAGAACACGCCCTTTCTGCGTTCGAGGCTCCATTGTTGAGATTGATCTCCAAGTTTCCTGCCACGTCAGCTGTCATCCAAGCTAGCCATTGGCTCATAAGACATCTTTTGGAGATGCAAGGCAGGCAACAAATGCATGGTCTGTGTTTGACACCAGAACCTTGTGATTAGGTATGGCTTGAGCCACCACTAAGTACCACTGAGTACATCATGAGTATCATGCCTCTGCGTGTGATCTCTGTAACGGCTCGCAGTTGATGTGCAAGATCTTCCTGTGGTTTATCAATTCCTGGGATGAAACGCCAGTAAATGTTGTGGGAAACCCTGGCTGCCACAAACCCACCATGACTGGGGATGGATTATAGCGATTATATGCGACTATAGCACCCATAGGTGATATTGGGGTGGAGACAGTTTATGATTGGCTTCACCACATCAAATCCCAGGGGATTCTGTCTCAATACCACGTTTAAAACCGTTTAGCTCGTCATACCGTCCTCCAGGCATCACCATGAAACGTTAAACGGCTATGGATCAATACCTATGAAAATACCAGCTATTTAGGGGAAGTTATTCACATCCAGCTATTTTGGACACACTGCCATAGTACCCAAATACCAATAGTTCCCCTGGATGTGAATGACCCCAATAGTACCCCTAGTAATAGCTATGGCTATTAAATCCCAGCTATTTTGATGTGAACTACAGGGGTCCTTAATAGGTTTTGACACACCGCCAGGTTGCTGCTGAGAAGTGTGTCGACTGCTTGGAGCATCGCCTTCAGGCAGAGAAACCCTCGATCTGCTTAAGGACTCACGTGGTGGTCACGTGTTGAGGGGTTGAAACCACCAACCAATTATGGTTAATAATGGTTAATAAATGTTAATAATGGTTAGAAAAAGGGATATACCCGGCCTGGTAAACGTTTACAAAAAACTATGGAAAAACACCATGAGATTAATGGGTAAGATTCAACTATTTCGACTGGGCCATTTTCAATAGCAAACTGTTTGTTTACCATATGGATTTATGATTAATTGTATGCATTTAATTGAATTTAGAATGATTTATTGGGATACCTTAGTATATCTTTCCATGCCGAAGGTGATGCGCTCGAATATCAAGGGCATACATTTCTTATCTCCATTCCTTCAAACAAAGGTACAACATGGTACCATCTGGTTATTTAACATAGCCATGGTATAGATGGCCCATAGAAATAGATGGTTTACCGGTTTACCTATTAATAGCATGGTGGATCTTTCCATGGCAAACTGGCAATGTCATAACCAGAGGGTACAACCTTTTTTTGCTGTTTCACAACATGTCTAGAAACCGCTGTTGGAGACCAAGAACTATCCACGGCCGCGGCGCCTCAATCTTGGTACTCAAGTCGTCCATCTCCTGTGTATCGTCTGACAAAGGAAACCAGCTGCAAGCTGCAGTTAAAAACACCAAGCTCCTATCAAAGGTGTGTCAAGATGTATCAAGAATGTATCAAGATCATGTACCCTCTGGTAAACAAGAGGAAGCTATTGAAAATGGCCATAGAAATAGTTGATTTACCCATTAAAAGTGGTAATTTTCCATAGTTATGTAAACGTTTACCAGAGGGTAAATGGTCTGTTTTTTTTCTAAGTATCCAGATGATTCCAGATGTATCAACGTTTCAAACCCGGCTCCTCCTTCCGACCTTCCTGCAACTCGTCTTGAAGACGATTCATCTCTTCCTCCATGGCATCCTGATGCCTTTGGGTCTTTCATCGGGGGTCTGGATCGTCAGGGGCCATGATTCATCTTACTGAACTCACTGTCTATTGAATCCAAGACCTTCAAGCAATTTTGAGACACCCAAGCAGCATTAGGATCCGTACAATAAAATATACTCTTGCTGAAACTCCAAGACATGTGAAAGCGAGAATACTGATCTAAAGCAGCACATATTCCTGAGGTGCTACAGAGCAAGTGCCCAGCAAGAGAGAAGACCCTGACACCAAAAGGATCCAAAAGGAAGATTTCAGGCAAGCCACCTTTGGCTTTCAAAAATCTCTCGCTCGATTCTGGCCTTTTCCGCCAGTGTGTGCTCCTGTACAAAGCGTCACAGAACATTGCAATCTCGTGGGCAAATTTGGTATATACTATCCTCTGTCATTCATGCCCTACCCATCCTAGCAGGCGCGGCATTCCACCATCATCATCATCATCATCAAAATCATCATCATCATCATCATCATCATCATCATCACCATCACCATCATCATCATCATCATCATAGTAATAATAATCATCACCACCACCAGCATCACCACCATCGCCATCCACATAGCCCTCCTGCGTCCGGAGCTCATTTTGAAGGGCCTGAACCTTTTCCAGCGCTGTCAAGGCTTCTGCTTGGGCCTTCTCCTATCCGGATCCATAGGGCACGAAACCACTGGAGGAAGAAGAAGAAATAAGATCTGATTTGTGCTATTATATGATGTTCTATATTATAGTGCTATCCTTGATCATATAATATCATATACATATTATATTATCTATACATATTATATGATCATATATGATAAAGTCACTATACTCAACGACATGGCAACCATTCTTTACTAAATTCACTCAATGTCCGAGGATTATGTAAATTCCAATGCATCCAGAAACAAGGTACAGTATGAGCTGACTATGCCCCGATGCGTTGGTAATCCCACATTTTTCACCAAGACTTGGCTTTCTCGCGGCAAGGTCTAAGGTGTGGTTGGGCCTGCTCTTCTTTGATCAACTCTTTGTTTGATTGAATAAAGCCTCTGTTTTCTTCAATGCTGCCTCAGGTAATCTTTTTTCACCATCAGTCGATGAGGCCAGAGGGGCCAGAGGACTAGGCTTGGACTCTCCATGACTGTCCATGACTGTGCCACATTCAGATGGGCCACGCTTATTCGACAGGATCGTCTCCGCATTCTTGTCAATCGACTTCCTGCCGCCCGACAAAAACGCCCGTCGCCCGTCGCCAAGTCATCCATTTTAGATTGGGATGTTCCATTGAAACTCTCCATTTGGGCCATTTGGGTAGGAAAGCCTACCATATTTTAGGAAACCCCCATTGGATCATTTGCAGTTGAAACTTCCACTCTGGGGATGAAGTTCTGCGGCCAAAGATCTTGTTACTTTGTACAAGTTCCCATGTGGCGTCCAACTTGGAAGAATTACCTCGCTGCTGATGAAGCTGAGGCGGCAAACAACTGCCAAAAAAAAACAGATTTGAAGTAATTACCCCAAGAAAATTGAGTAATTACCCCACGAAAATTGACAAACAAATCTGAATGGTCCATGGACATGTCCTATACAGTCTGTGGTAAGATCTTGTAGGGAAAATGTGTTCTTTTTTGCACTTTGAGGCTTTTGATGGGACATCCAAAGTTCAAAGGCTTTGCACAAATCCAGTACATATGCTGCGCAAAGTGCCTTTCTGATCTTTCTGCGACAAGATATGACAAGATGCTGAGGAGCAACTCTCTGTTTTCGCGCGAGAGTTCTAAGGTCTCATCCACCTTGCCGCTACTTAGCGCAAAGCGATGCTCCTCGAAGTCTTTCCTGGCCGGATCCCCATTGGATGCATGGGATCCATTGGCTACGTCAAAGGGGGCGTAAGAAATGATCCAAATGGCAATTTTAGTAGAGAACATCATCATTCACCATCAAAATTTGGGGGTTCTCCCCTCAAAATTCTCAAATCCATATTTTAAGAACCCCCCAAAAAGATGGAACGGTAATTCATTACGAAAAAATCGTGGGGATCTACCGTTCTATCCTTTGATATGTTTCAATCTATATATATAGAAAATCGCATCCCCCCAAGGCCATCCCAAAATCCCATCAGCTCCTGTTGGCCAGGGTGAGCCCCACCATCCGGGTGGAGTTTTCATGGATCCGGGTGAGCTGTTCCCTGGCGACCGGGGTACCACCACTTGGGACACCGATCAGAGTCATTCTATGCTGATCTAATACTCATCTATTAATATCTATTAGCTGCATCTGAACTAAACGGATAGAAGAACGAATAGAACGATGAAACCATCACTTCAGTTAACCATCTTCAATCATGAAAACAAAAAAAATCAGCTCATATTCCACATATCTTCAACACATTTCAAGCCATGGCATCCATGGCATCCATGGCATTTTGTGGCGCCTCAAAGAGGCCATTTCCTCCTGCACCAGCTGTCGCAGGTCGTCTTGGAGCTGCAGCTTCACCTCTGACAGCGCCGATGCCATGAGCTGCGACATCTCCGACACCGGCGACACCTTAAGGACGTCACAAAGGACGACACGGCGACACGGCGCCGTGGATCGAAAAGCTGAGTTTTTTTGGGAATGTCTGCAAGACTTTGGGTGAAATTGGAGTTTTTATATTTTTTATTGGATGTTTTATTGGATTTTTTATTGGATGAAAATGGATTTTTTATTGGATTTTTTAATGGAAAAATCAGAAATTCCAATTGATCCAGATCCAATACTCGAAGATCACTGGATGTTTAAAAAAAACAGGTCAAGTCCCTGGATTCCGAAGCACGACCAGCAGACGCCACCATTTTGGGCGAAGGGGCACACACGTTTCGTCCGAATGTCTGGTGAAATTCTATACAGAAAACGGATGAAAACGGCATTTACAGCCATTTAATATCATTTAATCATGTAATCGGCTAAGGGAGATGTTTGAAACAAAACATGAGTCTACAATAGTCTACATTCACCCGTGAGTCTGTTCTCAAGGAGCGACTCCCTCAGTGAACCCTACAGAGCGAATTAAGTTACAACTGCCAAGTCATTCATTTCGACTTCTACCACAGATTGGATACCCTCCTTCTTGTGAGGACAAGCATCTTGGCCGGGTTCCGTTGACCCGGATTTTTTCGCGAGTGGGAATGGAAAGCTTTCTCGGCCACAACACCTAAAATAAGGTTCATGCCTCAAGTGTGTGAGCTGGATCTTGCCCATGCTTTGAAATCTAAGGCTCACCAACGTTGTCAGCGCGGTGACCAGGCCGCTCAGTGCAAGCAACAAACCAGGCAACCAGGAAGTGAAAGAAACAGCCTCGAAGACCATCGGCGCAAAGCCGCCGAAGATACAAACGCCAATGTTGTAGCTGAGACCTACCCCCGCATTGCGCACCTCCACTGGAAATAATTCCACCACCTGTAGGACGTGCATCATGAGAAATGCACCAAACAGGCTGTAGCCCAGTGAATAGAGCGCAACAGCTGACCAGGGGCTATACACCACTGACCACTCAATCATCATCATTAGTGGCATCCCCACTACTGCCATGCAAAGGCCAGCAAAGGTCTGAACCCACGCGGCTCCTCGCATGTCTGTGACCCAACCCACCAAGGGCGCCATGAGAATCACCAGGGAATTGGCACCACAACCTGCCAGGATGCGGAAACTACTTGACAGGCCCTTCTTCTTCATTGACACCAATCCCCAAGTCATGCCACCATAGAGCACCACGGACACAGCAGCTACGGCTCCAAATCCAACAATGATTTGAGGCCAGTAGGAAGCCAACAGTTGCCGTGTCTTTGAAACAGCTGAGCTACTCGACTGCACCTTGGCTTCCAGGAACAGCTCAGACTCGGGAATGCTACGACGCCCCAGCGCGGCCAACGCACCTGGGAAAACGGCTAAGAGGAAGGGAACGCGCCAACCCCAGGAGTGCATGGAATCTTCTCCAAAGAACTCTTCAGCACCAAAGCTCACGAGCTGAGCCAGGAAATAGCCCACATTTGAAGTGATAGGCATCAAAACCAGTGTCCTGGCTAAGACACGAGGATGGCACACCTCCGTGATGTAGGTGGTTACTGATGCAATTTCTCCACCTGCAGAAATCCCTTGAAGCAAGCGCAAGAAGACCAGGAAAGACACGCCAATGGTGCCAGCAACCGGCCCATGCTGGAACGTGGGAAGTAAGCCTTGAAGTACTGTACCACCAAGCATTCCAAAGATCGAAAGAAAGGTAGAGACCTGATATCAACAAACGCTATGCCATTATGATATGCCATGGTGCTATGCCATGATGGTGCTCTCAAATCACATCAAGCCGCATCAAATCAATGGAGATCCAACTTTGAGATCAACAAATTGCCTGCTTTCCCCCGTTTTCCAGAGAGGGTCGTCCACTGCAAATATCAGCATCTACATAGATTACATCCATTTGTAGAACATGTTTTGGGTACGTTAAATTTCAGGTACAGTTCAACAAATTTCAGCGCGCCCCATTAATTTCAAGGCGTTTGCACCGAACATGTGCGAACCCGTGCGCACATGACCCTCACAAGGAACATGTGGAATTGTGCATACGTTGTACGCTTCTTATTGCGCACTTTTCGCATTCCGATTTCCGTGAGTTTTGTGAGTGGAATTCGCCCAGCCATCCAGAGAAGTGCAATTTGTGGATTTCTGTGTCTAGAAAGAGTACGTTTTCGAAACAGCGCAAATTCAGGAAATTCAGTTACACATCTGAATTTTACGCAAATGTCGGGCTCCTTTGAAGGTCCTGGTATAGATATAAGATAAATGATGTGCATACAGTGTGTGTGTGTGTGGGTGCACATATCGTAAATAATATACAAATACATATACACACATAGTATATAGTATGTATATATATCACTATATATCACTATATCTATACATATATATATATATACACATACTGAAGTCAAACTTGAATGCCCCCTCTTTTTTTCCCCGTGATTCTTGGCGGTCAAACAAACCACCCCAAAAAATGGCCATATTTTCGTCGCGCCTTCCGTCCAAAGAGGTCGCCGACCATGCCCAGCACAACACCTCCAAAGGGCCGTGCAATGAAGGTCATGGCAAAGCCAAGCCATGTAACGACTGCTGAACCTTGGAAGAAATTCGCCTGAGCCATTGGGGATCGGGCACAGCAAGACTTAAGGGTTGCCACAGATGCTAGTTATTTTCAGAAGTAACAGTAATGTAACGCATATTAGATTTGGGGTTGCCAAGTTTCAGTTGTACCCAAGTCCAAATAAGGCAATTATATCAATCAATTGGTTGGTTGAAAAATCTTTGAAGATGTTCGAACCCGGATTGTTTCAACCCTACAAACTCGGACTGTGTATTTTTTGAACTTTGTTCTATATGTACATACACACCTTGCGTATGATACCAGTTCCAAAACCTGACTTCGGACTTGTGCACTGCCAGGTTCAACCCATGACACCCCTGCCTCAAAGTAGGGTTCCAGGAAGCTGTAGAGACAGAATTCATACCATTCCAAAGCATTTCCCAATAGAAGTGACCAATAAGTCTTAACAGCTTGCCACACGGGCCTTTCTTGCGCAGCTCCCATGTTGCTGCGCCCCCCCAAAAAAAAATCCAGCTTGAGCCAAAGCTATGGCCCTGAAACTCTCAGGGCATTTGGGTGGTGGCATCTGGTGAGCCGACTGAAGTCAGGGCTTTTCGTCCGTGTTTCGTCAGTCGCCGACGAAAAAAGGCCGAGCTGCTGCTTGAAGCACTTCTTTGAAGTCCTTTCGGTTTTGGGAGACCATCTCCAGCACCGTTCTCAAGGTCTGCTGGAAACCACGCAGCTGCGAAAATTCACGGAGAAGATTGTCAAACTTCACGGAATACCTGGGACATGACATCAGCTATAACTCTGGTTGCGGTGAAGATTGGCGAAATCTCAAAAGTGGTTGCGCCACTGCAAATCTTGGTTGGTTCCAGGCAGTTCCAGGGTCCAAATGAGGCATCCTTATGTATGCATATATATATATCATTATGTATCCATATGTAACATATGTAGCCTCCAGTATCATTGGCTCCGCTGGTCTTTTCCAAGGAGCGTCCCGACAGTCACATCCAACTGCTGTTGTCTCAATGTGGCGTTTAGCCGTAGCAACTCCTGTTGGATCAGTGAACTCAGTGAAATATGGCACCTGGAACTGGTCAGAGAGTCTGCATCACGGCTGAAGTCGAGAAACAAAGGCTTTCTCAAAGACTAGAACTGGTATTGAGATAGGGAAAAACAATGAAAAACATGTGATAGAATACCTCTTAACAGGATTGCCGCATGTATTATTGAATCTCCACCTAATTCCATGGACACTGCTCCAGTTTTTCGGACGCTTTGCGTCCCTGGCTGTCCTGAGATATGTGTAATGTAGTACCTCCAGAATAGAGAGAACTGGAACCTGGAAATTACGAGGTCAAATTCGCCGCAAACGTCCTGAAACAATGGTTCTACCTTTTTGTGGGAGCATAGCTGCTGGTCCTCTCCAAACCGAACAATGCTTCGACGCTCTCCCGTCCTCACAGTGCGATCTCAAACGATCACATTCGCTCTCACCTTGCAGCGGCCGTTCAGAAAATCCCAGTTGCCAATCAATCCATGAAAATCATCAACATCCTTTACCATCTGGTTATGACTAACAGTTTGCCATGGAAAATCACCATTTTATAGCTAGGTAAACCTCTATAAATGGGCCATCTATACCATGGCTATGTTAGTCATAACCAGAGGGTAAGTAGAATCGGGGCTCCAAAAACCTTCGAAAACATCCTGTGTTTCACCTTCTTTTCTGGCTCCGAGCGGAGACTGGTCGCCAAAAAAATGGAGCAGTTCTAGCTCAGATGTACATCATTCCACCTTTCTGAGCGTGCTTACGCTGTCTTCCTTACAATTAGAAATTACATGGAAAAATATCATGAAATTATACTACATTGCATCACATTAAAATCATTAAAGCACATCACATCACAGTACAGCACAGCACATTGAGTGGCATTCGGTTCCATTTCATTGCGTTGAGTTACAGTTCATTGCATCGCACGGCATCGCGTAGCATCGCGCATCATGTATGTATACATATATTATATACTGTAATATACTGTATATACTGCAATATCATACAAGCAATCTCGGAAACTCCAGGTTCACGGAAAGAACATCCACAACTTTGGACAGCACATGTTTGCACAACAATGTTGGATGGCAAACTTGGGGGGTATCACTGAAAGGAAAATGACATAAGTGCACAGGTATGACACAACCTTCCAAGGGGGTATCGCTATTTGGAAAGGTCCCATCGCTTACCTCGTGTTTTTTACAATTTCCAGAGACAGATGTCCAGAAACGTATTTAGCAGTGCTGGAGTTTTTTCTGTCCAACATGGTATGAGTCAAAATTGGGTACCCCAATACTTAGACGGTTAAAACAAGTACATGTCAATACGAAAAATCATCAAACATAGACTTAAAGTGGTGATTAAGCATTATTAACCATTATTAACCATTATTAACCATTATTAACCATTATTAACCATTATTAACCATTATTAACCATTATTAACCATTATTAACCATCAAACATAGACTAAAACCATCAGACGGATCCCCTCATATCCCCTGGGTCTTTCATTTTGACCCGTTTCCCATGGCCCTCCGACATGGCGCGAATTCACCAAGATACTTTGGGGCGAATTCTCTGCCTGTCCCTCCGACATGGCGCGAGGTCCTCCGGACTCGCAACTTCCCAAAGGAGACGGTCTGTCCTTTTTGGTGGGCCGAGGAAAAACATGGGAAAATCATGGAAAATCCGTCTACAAATGATATCAAATGATTATAAATGGAAGTTTATAGCTGGGAAAACCAACGAAATGGGGGAAATTCCATGTTATCTATGTTTGATTACTGGAGGGTAACCTACGATGTCCAAATAGGATCTATTTCATAGCCTCATAGCTTTTCAGAGTGGCGCTTTTTCAAGTCTGGCTAAATCATAGTCATAGCAATTCACTAACCAGTAATTTATCCAGGTAACATGTAGTACAATCAAGGACTGCAAATCATCTACTGGGTCCAGGAATCAGTTGTGGAAAAAAACTCATCAACACCACCGTGCATGATGATAAAGAAACAACAAACATAACAAACTGATAGATCCAATAGTCAAATTTGAGAAACCAAAAAAGCTGATCATGAAGACATTTTTGTAGAATTGGCTCATCCACTAAGCACGGCCTCGCTATGGGCACCTCTCATATATAATATATATAATATATAATATATATATATATATTCAAAGATCTCATCTTCACATCTCTTGTTCTTCCAGATTCATTTTGAAGTTCACTCCAGTCATTCACGCTTCCGAGGCCCAAAAACCCGAGGCCCTGATTTTTTTTAGGGTGAATCATGGTGAAGAGTCTGTCCCGTCGACGCAATTCGGAGAGGAGTCATCCAGCATATCCACATGGAACATGTGGGGGAAACCCCTATAGTTGTTGGAGGAAATCTTCATTTTAATTGTTTTATATTCTGTTTCTGATTGTTAAATCACTAGTATTGGTGAAATATCGACTAGTCATGACATGTTCTAACCATCAGCGAAAACATCAAAATGAACTGGGCATGCCACAAATCCAAATCCGCCACGTCAAGCTTCTGCTTGTCGCTCATCTCGGAAGGGCCATGAAGCCCAGTCATCTCCACTTTTGGGAACCTGACTGGACGAAAACTGGAAGGTGTTTAATGGGATTGTCATTGCCATCATTGTCTGAGGCTAGCTTGGTTCAATTGTACGAAGAGGGCCTTTTTTGACGGATCGATGAATCATGGAAACCTGTGCCACAGCTTCAAGATGTAGTATCCCAAGTTTGGATTTAATGTCAAATGCAGATTAATAAATCATAAGAAAAAACTGGTTGATTACTTGGATGGTCACCCCCAAAATAGTGATTTCATCTGCAGTCGAAAATGCGAAAAACTTTTGATCCGCGCCTGTCTGCTGGATGCTTGCGATTGCGGCCGGACCGCTGGAAACTTGTTTCCAGGCACCTGGGTACAATAACTGTATGGTTGCTGATCAGGTACTAAGTGTGTCAGATAGATGATCCTCCGCTCCAAAATTATCCAAATATGCTAAAATATTCACTCTTGTGGTATAGTGGTATAATTATTGTATAATACAGGATGTGAAGGGTCTGGTCATGGGATGCGAGAGACTGGCAGGGCAGCATGTTGCGCCTCTCTCAGTGGCAACCGATCATCGCCCAACCTGGCGTGGGAGGAAAACTCACCCTGCAACTGGTCAACTGGTCCGCTTCCCATCTTCCGACCAATTTCATTGCACGCCTTGCCAGCTGGTCTCGGTATGGCTTTTTTTCGTCACGTGCGGAAAGCATTGCTGTGGCGAAAACTGCGGCCCGGCTATCTGTATCTGCTGCGGCGAAATCTGTATCTGATCTGTATGGTATGACACGAAGCGAAGATTTGTAGGTTATCTAATTGGTGGTTTCAACCCCCCTGAGAAATATTAGTCAGATTGGATCATCATCCCAACTATTGGGGAAAATAAAAAATGTTCCAAACCACCAAGCAGTTATTTTAAGATTTTTTAAGGCCATCTGGGTCAGATGCTTCATGGATCAAGTAGCTTCGATGTGACTTAAGGCACACGGGGTGTCACTAATTGTGGCATCATGGATTCTACTCGAAGGGCTGCAGCAAGAACAAAAAATTGGATCGAATCTTGAAAGCATACGCAGTCCGCAGCAAACCTGAAAAATCCCTCAGTTCAAGACTTGTTTCATCGCCAGACGCGTTAAAAATGCGATTGCTTGAC
This sequence comes from Cladocopium goreaui, assembly GCA_947184155.2. Taxonomy (NCBI): domain Eukaryota; class Dinophyceae; order Suessiales; family Symbiodiniaceae; genus Cladocopium; species Cladocopium goreaui. The sequence continues at coordinate 381,937 of CAMXCT020002502.1, read as the reverse complement.
AATCGCATCCAAATTGGATGGGAGCCGCTGTTGGATTGAGTTGCTTTGCAGACCCATCACAGTGACATGAATGCTACATGGATCATAGTGCAACAGTCACATTGGTTGCATCACTAGACCCGTCTTACGACCTTAGATTCATTGCATGTTTGATGCTCCCTGGAAAGAAAAACTACCCTCTGGCAATATAACATAACCATGGATAGATGGTTTACCTATCAAACATGGCCATTTTCCATGGCTATATTAGATTACCAGAGGGTAAACGTTGAACCTTGGCGACGCTTTGACATTTAGTATTCTATAGAGATTGTATATAGACATAACATAGACATGATGTACAAATTGCAAAATGAAGTTCACCGTGCCAAGTGAAACCTCTATGGAAAGGCTGAACCATAGAGATTCTTTTGTTACACATATCCATGGACCATGATGCAATGTGCGACGTGCGATGTCTTCATCCCGGCGTGATGCAATGGTACTGGAAGGCACAGGGATTTCATCGACCCTTTAAGTGTTCAACCCCACAATGAGAATCTTTTCACGGCGATGTGAAGCTGCTGATTTCCACATGTTCCACTTCCGGCAAGTTGCCCATCAGCATATCAGGACTGCTGCAAGAGTTCAATGAAGGCATCGAAGGACAGCTCTCCATCTTCGCCGACTTTGGCCAGAATATCATCCATGAAGCTTGCCTGATGAAGCTGGTGATTCATTGGCTGTTCAAAGATGTTCAAAGAGCTTCGTACTTAGCATGCCAAAAAAAATAATCTTAAAGATCTTAACTGGTTGGTGGTTTTAACCATCTTGAAAAATACTAGTCAATGGGAAGGATTATCCCATATATTATGGAAAATCAAATTCATGTTCCAAACCACCAACCAGTTTTTCAGATTTTTTTTGGGCCTTGTCCTGGTCCATGCAGTCTAAAACACCCTGTACTGCATCTCCTTGGAGCACTTGCAATAGATTCTCCTAGCACTGCAGGGTGTGTTGGGGTGGCGGGATGGCTCCTGAAAGCCTCTGGTGATGGCCATGTGGAGGTACCCTCTGGTAATGACTAACATAGCTATTGAAAATGGCCATAGAAATAGTGGATTTTCCCATTAAAACCAGTGATTATCCATAGCTTTTTGTTAACGTTTACCAGGCCGGGTACTTCATCCATGGAAGCCCCATGGAAGCCCCAATCAGACCCCAATCAGAGACCGTAGAACCGCATCCTTCGAGATAGAGCCCACATTGTTCTGATCGAAATCCTTCACGCTGGCGTCAGTAGCAAAACACCCCTGTTGTCCTATGGACAACCTCGATTTATGTGGGGCATTTTGCGAGTTCCAAATTCAAACGCATAGCGGAGTTTATCGCTGATTTGATGTGTTGAAAAACGTACCAAATCCGCTCACAACACTCACATTGACGTACGCCAAATCTCAGGGAACTATGGACTGGATGTTTTGGCATGTCACAACAGCTCCATTTCAATGTTGCTCCAGGGTCTTTCCTGGGCATCAGATCTTATCAGCACTTTAAAGAAAAGTCGCTGGCGACAAACTCGGCAACTCTAATCCGCCACACAGGAAGCGCACCACGGACTCTCAGTCTATCTATGTTATTTAACAACATATCCATACATATATATATATACACATCCATATGTGTATATATATATATACACACACATATTATACAAATATATCCATATGTGTGTATGTATATGTATATTATATATATATACATATTATATATATATTTTTATACACATACATATTATATATATGTGTGTGTGTAACTATATGTGTGTAATTATCATAATTACATTTACAATCACGCACCTGGAAGGCTGCCCAAAGGATGTCGCGCCGCTCCATGAGCTGTGAATCCATGATGGCAGCCTGGGAAGCCCCATGAAACATCCATGGTAAAACTGGCAATGCCAATAAGCCAATAATAACCCAATGTTCCATTGGTGAAATCAGCGGTAAAATATGGTTTTAAAAAAAAAAAATGTTTTGAATGGTAAAATATCAGTGGTAAAATATGGTAAAACCCAGAATGGTTTCATGATTGGGCTGAGTTTTACCACAGAATAGTCATCCAATCCACTGCTGGGGGAATTGTGGCCAGGAGCCAAAAACTCGCTGTAGTCGATCTCCCCAGAAGCATCGGTGTCAAGCGCTACAAAGGCCTGCTGAGATCATCGTTTCGATGTCAAAACAGGTCAGGCGAATCAAAGCCTTCTTAAAAAATGGTCATACCACAATAGTGACCGTTGGGATTTCCGAAAATGACATGCCAACTCCTTGGTGAAATCCAATAGCACAAGCTGAACATTGTGGCGTTACTGAGTTGTACCCGTGAGTCGAAGCTCTTTTTGTGAAGCTCCAGGGCTTCATAGTGATGGCATCCCCTAGCAATCCCTATACTCCCATCCCAATCAGCATATAATATTATATTATATATATATATATATAGAATATATATATATAATATAGAATATAATATATATATATATATATTGATATAATATCATATAATACATCATAATCTAATATACATCGATGATACCATCGATCCAGGAAGATCAGCAAGTTCTTGGTGGGTCTATGTGGCCTCGTCCAACCATTCGGAGGAACGCTCGCCCACCAAGGAGAAGCTCAGTCTGAACTCCTGATCCGAGATCCCAGACCTCTCCGTGTAGCCGGAGCTCCCAAGACATGAGGTGTCCTTTCATACATTGTATGAATAGATATCTGATATTATATAATATATATATATATATAATTATATGATATTATATGATATAATATGATATATTTATCTATCTATGTTCTATTTATTCATTCATTGATTTATCTATATTTATCTATTTATTGATGTGTGTACCTCATTCTATTACTTTATAAAGATAAGATGAAAGCCATCTTAAGTGACGGAGTCGAATTGCAGCCCCGGCCCAGTTTCTCATGTGCAGATTTCTCGCCGCAATCCTTTTTGGAGATGGCACCATCACCATTGGCATCGACTGACTCAAAGATCTCTCGCAATTTTTGCAGTTCATAACCTGCAACTCTGGTGAAATCCATCCGAACATACGGATACATACGGCCCTATGTCATGGTCCAAACATAATTAGGGCCGTAGTAGGCATGCCAAACTCCAATGGATCATCCTCTTGGAATGTGCTGAGGAACCGCCCAAATGCCGTGCTGCCGATGTCAACACCGCCTGTAGCAAGCCATGTTGACAAACCAATTAGCAGTACCCACCCAGGGGGGTAAAATCAACCAACCCCCATGGAACAAGATACCATACCGCCATTAGGGGTTAGATTTTTGATATAATCAACATCAACCAACATCAACCAACTGTTGGCAGGAAAGACTTCACAAAAAAGGACAGAAACTCGTCCAAGTTTGCCTTCTTGAGCTGAGAGGACTGGGTAAACTTCTCCACATTTTGCACGATTTCGGAGATCACCTTGGCTCCCCAAAAAACCCAAAAAACGGGCACTTTTTGTGGCCAAAATTTATGGATGGTGTGGGGCGGAGTCCCGTGGGGTCCGGCAATGCTTTGTGGGTGGTGCCGGCCTGGCTGGAGATGGTCTGAGCGGTAATGAAGGCATTGAAGCCCTCCTGAAACTCGGACTTGCTGATGATCCCATCCTCTCAACGTGGCGAACAACGGCTCGGCTGTTTAAGCGCTTCGGAAATGTTTCAGTGCGAAGGACAGATCCTGATGGTAGTCCTTTGGGATCATCCCAAGTTTTTAGTTGATGGCTGAACGAAAAAAGAACCAGAGCACGGAAGACCCTCCCACCTCGTCTAGGTCTAAGCGGGCGAACAACTCCTCAACCTGCTCTTCTTTCTGGTTGGTCCCATGGCTCAGCAAATAGTCCCGAAGTTCCTCAAAATTGCGATCCAGCAATTCGACCTATGCACTTTTCATACTGGCGATTCCACTCAATACACTCTTTGTAGTACAGTAAAAGCTGTTCATTTGAACATCTGTCATCGCAGAACCCTGTGCCCAGCTGTCCTGCATATCAACCGTTCCAGAACCATCTTTGTCAACATGAGTGAAGGCACTGCGAGGTTCCTGCAGCCCATCCAAGAACTCATGATACAAAAGTCTTTTTCGGATTTCGGAACTCCTGAAATTCTGCTTTCCTCTGATCCCCACTCGCTATGGGCTCATGGAACCGCGAAATGATCGTGGCGTTCGGAGATTTGCCCCTGCAGCGCCTGGGTCTTGAGGAACGGATCCGCAGCCAACTGCTTTGCACTCGGCCTTGGGGAATCAAACATGACCGTCTCAGAATTCCCTTGGAATCCCCCGTTTCCACCGGTATGGGCCTGGTTTTGTACGGCACTGCAAGGCATCTCTGAAGGAAGTCCAAAGCACTTCGATTCAGCCCTTTGACGCGATCTCCTGAGCACTAAAACGGAGGCGAAGATTTTGAGCCGTGCATATTCCGTGAGGGTTGAGAAGTTGAGGATCAGGACGAGGACGGAGCTTTCATATTCCATGAGATTTAACCAACTGACAATCAAAAACATCGATATCATATGGATTTGAAAACACAGAAGCCAGAAGGAACCCTGAAAACAGTTTCCCAGGGACACCAAGATCCCTGCTGGCCATGTCAGAACGTATATCTCATTCTGTGACTATGAGAAAATCCTGACCCGGAAAAAAAATATCAAAATACATCAAAATCATGTTTGTTCTACGTGAACCAACACACCCACCCTGCGTACTGCAACTGTATAGTCGCAGCACCTCTACACACTATATATAACTGAAAATACAGTAGTTCTTCTCCATATTCTTCTCTGTTAGATCTGAATAATCCCATCCCCCTAATATGAAGCACCCCCATTCTATGGTCCCAATGCGGAAATCCCCTACATCCACCATGGTTTCTAGGCGATGCATCGTCTGAAGGGGCTCCTGTCCAGCCTGGCAGTTCCGCCTGGTCTTCCACATATGCCACCAGCTCTTCCAGGGAATAGGGTAGACCACCCTTCAGCAGGCAATAGATGATCACACCTCGAGCTCTCTCCGATCTCTGCGATCTCTTGCTGGGAGTTTCTGTGTGTTTTTGGGCTTTTTGGGATGCTACTGGGCTATTTGAAATTGAAAGGATGATAGAAGATATGAACCAAGGATGTCAAGCTGTTTTCTGGAGCAAGTGACCCAAAGACCAGATATCGCAACGAAAGTCGTAGAACTTTCGCCGACTGCGGAGCATCTCGGCGTTCAGAACGGCCATGACTTCTGGAGCCATGTATTCGGCAGTGCCGACCTAAACCAAGGCTGGAGCTGGTCTTAGGAGTTTCAAGCCATTTCAAGCCCCTGCTTATTGAGAATGTCAACAAAATGTCAACGACATGATGACAACTGCTGATGTGGTGCTGCTGCTGGTGCTGGATGGTAATGGACCAGGCCAGGCGGACTTTTTTTGTGCTGGAAATCCCATATTTTTGCAGGATCTCAACATGTTTCTCCAGTGTGAGTTTCCGACCATCGCTGCCAAGAGGCAAAGGAATCCATCGGAGGGATCTCATTCATTGAACCATCTGAGAAGCGGGACTTGATGTGGCTGATCTGGTGGCAGATGCCTTGAAAAGCCTTCGGAAAATCACCGAAAAATCACCGAACGATTTTCGAGGGAAAAAAATCACTGAGCTCGAAATGGGTCCAAAAGGATGGACAGTGCCGCCAAGGCTGTACTATGCTGTACTTCTGTTGCTTCTGTCTCAACATTCGTACCAAATCATGCCACCAATGCCACCAGTGCCACCAGTGCCACCAGGGGCCACCGGCACTGTGCCTTCGTCTTGTGAGAGACACCAAAATCAGCCAGGCGCATGGGTGTGTCATTGGCAGTATGCAGCTTCCTTGGGGAAGCACTGGGGCCAGGAGGCTGTAAAAAAGGTACCCTGGTAAGCGCTCAAAATCAGGCCCATTTCCGCGCGTCAGTATTTGCTTTATGATCTTTATATAATTTTATTGTGTTTTGGTTTCCAACAGTCATATGAAAGATGGTATATCATCATATATATCATCACATATCATCATATATCTCATCATATTATCTTGTTGGATCATTTAATAGATCGATCTTTCAGCTTTGACCGCTGCGGCCTCGCCAAGCAGCCGAACTAAAAGCACGTTCTCGGGTTTCAGGTCCCGATGGCACACTCCACGCGAATGGCCTAGGAGGGTCGTGACCCATGGGCCCGGCAGGTCCATTGCTTGACTCTACCGCACAAATGGCCATTGAAGGACGATCATCCATATTGGGGATATCCCATTAAAGCAGACAAACCCATATCCAATCATTGATTCACATTGTGCAGATGTTTCAAAGATGGACAAATATGATCAAATATGCAAATATGGACAAATAACGGCTGTAACAACACAGTGTGACTGTTAGGTGATGATAAGTTGATGATAGTTGGATCGAAATAGGATTGTCCAACAATCATTCAACTATCATCCACTTATCATCCCCACTTACCATCCACTTATTATCCCATTATCATCCTACTATCGTCCCATTATCCCTTTATTATCCCATTATTATCCCATTATGATCCCATTATCATGGACTAATATCATCCGCTTATCCACTCCCGCCATGGGCCATGAAAAAAACGTTGGCTTCTTACAGGAGTTCGCCACGCGGCAGTAGACCAACGCTCGAAGGATTTGGTCCGCCGTGTGCCGCGCAAAGGTCACGTTGCCTGGTGACGACCATGGCTTTTCGGTCCGGATTCGATGGTCCCAATGTGGAAATCCCCGTCAGACACCATGGTGTCAATGGTGTCTTGGGAGGTCTGAAAATATTATGAAGGGATGAAATATGATTCGAAATATATTGTGATATTGATATTATATATAATATAATATATCCACACATATATCAATGTCCATGCATTTCTAGGATCTAAAAGCCATCCCAAACTGGAGCTTCAGAATACCCGGTAGATCTGGTTGTGTGCTATCCTCATGGGATTCCCCTGGATTTCCCGAGCAGACATCAATCATAATCAAAAATTAGTCTTGCAATGTGCAAATTCCCAAATCATATTGGCATTTATATAGTTATCTATAGTGTAATCTATAGTTAATGGGGTTTGTAATATCTATAGTTCGAACATGTGCCTTGCATCTTGGTCATGCACTGCTGCAAATCTCCGCCAGTACACAACTCCGTGACAATGTAGATGTCCTGCAGAGAGGATTTATGTCTCGTTGAACGCAGCCTGCCTTGGAGAACAGTCATGACAGTTGTGGGTTGCCCATCGGAAAATATCTGAAAGTTGTTGCGGAGCAAGGAATTGTTGCTTATATTGCTGCGATTATCTTAATGCTTGCGTCCTTCATGTTGCTTCATGAAGTCGAAGAAAGACAGAGAGAGCCAAAGAGTTAAAGACACCGAAGAAGGAGAAGAGAAAGAAGAGAAAGAAGAAGAAAAAAAACAAGAACCACGACGACGACGACGACGACCACCACCACCACAACAACCACAACCACAACCACAACCACAACCACAACCACAACCACCACAACCACCACAACCACGACCACAACAGCCACAGCCACAACCACAACCACAACCACAACGACAACAAGAACAACGATGACCACAGCAACAGCAACAGCAACAGCAACAGCAACAGCAAGAAGAATACAAGAACAAGAGCAACAAGAATAAGAAGAAGAACAAGAATTACAAGACTAACAACAACCACAACTGAACACAGAACTCAAGTCCTTGAAATCCTCATAAGCTTCGAAAAAGTGCAGCACCCGTGGGTGGTCTAAAGTGCTGAGAACGGTGATCTCCATGCGTAATTGGCCCAGATCTTCACAGCTGTCCTTTGACACTTGCCTCGTTGAGCGAGAGCGAGTGGAGCTCGAAAGCTGCAGGAGCTCCGGCACCGGACATCACTAAATCCACAACTGGAGGTACAGCTGTGGGAAATTTCTCAGATCTAAATATATATATATATATAATTATATAATGTGTATGTATATATATATATGTATATATGTGAAACCGCTGGTTCATTTGACCATTCGATTGCCTTGGGGTCATAACAGCCACTTCGCTGTTCGGTCGATGCCTGATTGGCTCAAGGGCCCAACTTTCAGGAACGCGGGGAAAAGGTGAAGCCATCTGCGAGCTTTGGTGTTCAGGTGATATCATTTGGGATTTTTGGAAGAGAGGACTCTTATATTGGTTTAGACATTCAGGTGATCCAACAGGAAATTTCCATTCTGACCCTTTCATTTCTCAACCTTGTGGACAAGGAACTCAATTCAGGTTGCTGCCAGTGTTCTGGGCCCATCCCAGTTACACTGGTAGCGGAGCCAGTTGGCTCGCGCTGCCGTTAGCGTGAAAAGCCGGTGATCTGACTTGTAACTGCAAAGCTGTAGGACAGCCCAAAGCATGACAAGTTCCATTGCTGGTGATGAGAAAAGCTCCGGACTATGGGGCCAATTGCCAAGTTTTGACCCGAGTACAGACGATGTCAGAGAGTTCATACAGAAAGCCAGGTTTTTGCACGGTGTGTTTCCTTCCAAAGAGAAACCAAATCTAGCGCCTCGCCTTGCCATGCAATGCAAGGGAACAGCATGGAGCCAAGTCCGCCAGCTTGATCCTTCGAAGTTGGTCGATGCTGAGCTAGGTGTAGAGTATCTCCTGAGTGCTTTGGCTGATTGGGAGGAAACTTCCGAACTCAAAACATTTGAACTCTTCGAGAAGGCCATGTACAAGGTGACACAGAAATCGGATGAGGCTACTCACAGCTTCACTTTGAGGCTGCAAGCTGCTTTCCATGATCTAGGAACCAAGGTGACGGTCTCTGAGATGCAGGCATTCATATTGCTGAGGCAATCGTGCTTGTCCAACGAAGACAAGAAACGTGTGCTTTCCATGACAGGGGGTGAACTTTCCCTTTCCAAAGTGGAACAAGCCATGAGAACGCTGTCAACCAGAGTACTGTTTGGTTCTGGAGAAGTGAAGAAGGTATACCCAGCCAACTATGTGGATACAGGTGATGAACATGTCAATCAGGCTGATGAAATCATGACGCAAAGTACATACCATGTTTCCGTGGATGAGGACGAAGCCCTAACTGCTGAGACTATTGAGTCTCTGGTGCAAGCTGGGGATGAGGACGCCATGGTTGTTCAACAGTTTGAACGTGACTTTGAGAACATGATGCAAGACATTCCGGATCTCCAAAGTGCGTTGGTAACGTACCAGGAGGCTAGAGCTCGAATAAGTGACAGAAAGCGCTCTCGTGGATTCTGGCCTTCCAAATCACGAGGCAAAAGCTTTGGACGAGGTGGCAAAAAGGGTGGATTCAAAGGGAGTGGAAAAGATGAGTTACTGGCAAGGATCAGCAGGACTCACTGTAAGATATGTGGTGCTCTGGGGCATTGGAAGGCAGAATGCCCCCAGCGTCAAAACCAGCCCAAAGAAACAGCCAATGTAGCTCATGCCGAAGATGAAGATTCACCTCATGATTTGCCACAGGTCATCATTGAAGAGAACTTCGAGGCCGGGGTTGTTGAGCATGAAAGTTGTCTGGTAGTTCAACAAGTTTCTCCTCAGAAACATCCGTCCTGCATCCGTCCCGACACTTGCCGAAAAGCCTATCAGTTTTGGACCAATAAGCTGAAGGGGTATAATAAGGTAAATAATGGGGATAAGACAGCCAGCCGCAGCATCCGCCTACATGTCCCTCCCTGGGACAGGAATGGAGCCATGCCGAAGGAAACCAAGGGTTCAACCACCAGTGAGCCCGTCGAATGCCATCACAGCCAAACGGCTGTCAAAGCTGGATCCATGACAGGTCTTGCCATAATTGACACAGGCGCAAGCCGCAGTGTCATCGGAAACGACTTAGTGCTGCCCATGAGCATCCGTCAGCAAGTCCGAGAACAGCCAAGCAAGGTCGGATTTCGTTTTGGCAACAATCAGGTGTCATACAGTTTCAAGCAACTGCAAATCCCACTGGTTTATGGAAAACACAGAATTTGGTTGTTGGTTGAAGTTGTCCCAAAAGCAACACCATTTCTACTATCCATCAAGACCATGAAGAGCCTAGGAGCCAACATAGATCTGTCTCAGAACACATGTTTTCTAAAGACGTTGCAAAGATCGTTGCCTCTCAAAGAGAACTCAAATGGATTGTTCATGATTGACATTGCTGACCTGTGCCGAAACAGTGAGCATTCGAATGAAGCAGCCTTTACGATTTCAAGTGATACGATCGATCAGCCTCCAGGTTTGACTCCCGTGATCGACTCAAGTCATGCCGAACCGCCAGGAAGTCCTAGAAGCTCTTCGCAACTTGTGCGAAGAGGTGATGGAGAGCCTCAGAATTTTGTTCTTCATGCTCTTCACGATGACCAAAGCGGTGGAACCAGAGACCCAGATGCAGGAGTCCGAGATGCTGCCCATCAATCAACTGGTGAGCGAGGTGCGCAGTCAGAAAGCCAAGATCCAAGAGCTGGGGAATCTCATCACGAACCAGTTCACCAAGGACAAGTCAGCAGCCAGTGGACCTCCAACCATGAGCCCAAACCCGACTTCGATAATGGGCTTCGAACAATGGGAGCTCGCAGAAATGGAAGTGGCCGAGGTCGACCAGATGTTCAGCGGCCCTTGCCCTGGCAATGGAGTGGGCCCAAGTTCTTTCCAACCGACATCACCTCCGAAGAGGGTGCCAACACTGCCAATGCCAGCAGCAGCAGCTGCAGCCAATCCAAAGACGAAGATCGCAGGAATCCCACTGACGGGATCAACAACCCATCGAGGACAAGGGAGTGCAGGCCAACAAGGGTCTCCAGAGATGCAAAATTCCCAAGGCCAAGTCGCATTGACCCAGGCCGCATTGGAAGCTTGGGGAAACAAAACCATCACCTGGGGAAAGAAGCATCCAGGAAAGACGTACGTGGGCACATACGATTCCGATCCCGGTTACACGAAGTGGATTCTTTCTCGAATCTCAAACCTGGGAGAGGACATGGAGGACTATGCCAACTACGCCATGACTCGTCGTCATCTAGAAGAAGCTGCACTGAAGCATGTGAGCGGATAGAGCAATGGGAGCCACTGCCAGCAAGTCATGCATATCATGCCCGGGATGAAACAAACCATGGTCCCATGTTGAATGAAGAAGAAGCCAGATGGATCATGGATGCACAAAAATTGATGAGTAAAGGTAGAAATCAATGCCCTCAACTAGATGTTCTCGAAGTGTATGCCTATCCCAACAGTCAGCTTACGGAAGTAGCTCAAGCATGTGGCTTGAGAGCCAAAAGATTCACTCTTGAGGATGGGGATTTAAGAACAAGTGAAGGGAGAGCCAATTCGTTGTTCATGATCATGTTGTACCGTCCCAAGCATGTATGGATGTCACCGGAATGTGGACCATGGAGCCCGTGGAATCGTTTCAATGCCAGTCGCAGTCTCGAATGCTTCCAGAAGATTCAAGAAGAACAATATCATGCCAAAGTCCATGTCAAACTTTGTAATCTCATTTGCAAAATTCAGGTTTCCTCCGGTAGACATGCACACATGGAGAACCCATGGACTGCCAGCATTTGGAAGCATCCGCAGTTAGCCGAGATGTTGCGATGGACAATGGCTGCCAGGCTCGATCAATGCATGGTTGGACTCCGACATCCCAACACCGATGATCCTATGCAAAAGCGCACTCGAATCCAAACAACTTCAAGAGAGATGTTTCAAGCACTGGATGATCGAATATGTTCAAAGCAGCATGATCACCATCAAATAGCCGGCTCATGCACATGGAAAGGTCATCGCATGCAGGTATCTAAGTTTGCAGGTTTCTATCCTAGAGCCTTTGCCAAAGCAATTGTAAAAGGGATACTTGCCACTAAAGAGGGGCCCATGGAAATACCTATAATGCATACTGAAGACATAGAGCCCCCAACAAAACGACAGAAAACAGAACATGACAGTCCCATGGAAGGCCTTGAAACCTCAAACAACGAATCATGGAAAGATGTCCTTGAACAAGTGCGACAAGAGCTGCCTAAGTCTGGTATCAAAGTTTGGACCAATCCACTCAATCCAGTTGTCCAGAGAGTTCAGAAGTTGTTGCCCAATCTCCGAGTGGGCGCTATCAAGGCTGGTAAGGGCCTTGAACGGTTCATAGTTGGTGATGCAGGATGGGTCGATGAATTGCCAATCCGAAAGACAGTGGCCATGAAGCGATTTAACCATGAGATTCAAGACCTAGGCATGGAAGACTGGATCCAACTGTCCAAAGCACAGCAACATAGAAAAGCATGTCCCAGTCATGTCATGATTTGTGTCTTTGCTCAAAATAGATCTCGTGAAACCGAAAATCGCTTGCCACATGCTGAGTCTGGAATCGAGCCGTTCAATTTGCCTGAAGCACCTGTCACGCCAGCAGGGGTGACACCACTAGGTGTTGATGTTCCAACATGGACGCCGTTAGCAGCCGCAGTTTCAGGTCCCAAATTTTTAGCACTTAATGAACATGATCAAGGTGTAATCAAGAAATTGCACAACAATTTGGGTCACCCAACTGCCGAAAAGCTATCCCGGCATCTTGCAGAAGCCAATGCACAACGAGCCTTGATCGAGGGTGCAAGTGATTATCTATGCGCCTCATGTGCTGAGCGCAAACCACCGGCCTTGACCACACCAGGTAACTTAAAAGATGCATCCGACTTTAACGAGAAGGTTTATCTTGATGGGTTTGACTGGGAAGGTAAAAGTGGAATAAAAGTATATGTCTTGCACATCTTGGACGAAGCAACCAGATTTCACTTGGGAACACGAACCACCCGAGATTCAGACAGAGCCATCAAGGTTGTGAAACAAACTTGGTTTCAATGGGCTGGTCCTCCACAGAATCTCGCTCACGATCAAGGCGGGGAATTCATGACCGATGAGTGGAAGCTGATGTTGCAAGAGAACAACATTCGTCCAATCCTCTCTGTCGCTCCATGGCAACGTGGACGAATCGAAAGACATGGTGGTATCATCAAAGAAATGTTAAACCGCATTGGTAATGAGCAAGTGATTAATGACCTAGCCCAGTTTGATGAAGCACTCCAGCAATGTTTTCATGCAAAGAACACAATGTCAATCGTCAATGGCTACAGCCCTGAACAAGCAGTTCTTGGACGTGCCTCCAAATTGCCAGCATCAATAGTTGAAGACGAGGATTTGAGTGCCCATATCTCATGCCATGGCAGTGACATAGCATCGGACCGTTTCCGGAAGAGGTTGGAACTTCGCTCAGCTGCACGAGCAGCATTCTCACGTGCTGACAACAGCGATGCCTTACGCCGAGCTCTGGCACGTCAATCCCGAGGAATGAGCCAACCATGGGCCTGCGGCCAACTGTGTATGTACTGGGACCGACGTAAGTCACCCAACATGTTGGAAAAAGGGCGATGGAACGGACCGGCGCAAGTTGTCAGTCAAGAGTCAAGAACAATAGTTTGGATAACTCATATGAATCGACTTCATAGATGCGCAAAAGAGAACCTGCGTCCAGTTTCCTTGAGAGAATTTCAAAGACATTCAATCATGAACCAAACTTCAACAAACGAACAACTTCAACAAAGGCACAACGTTTACAAACACAACTCAAAGAAAGAAGTGGACTTTTTCAATACTCAGACCTGAGTCACTTGGAACCTGAAGAACTCCCGGAAACCGAAGTTGTAGACCCTATCAGGAATAATCCCAATTCTGATAGTAACCCCGATGATGAACACCACTTGCAGCCTGAAGAAGAGCCTAAAAGGCAAGTTTCTCATGCAATGCCGGACGATGCCATGCGTCAGTCCACTGCAGCTCAATTGGCAAGGGCACAAGCCACGCCCGTGCCGGATTCTCCGATTTCTTCCGTGCCGGAAGATGCAGCCGAAAGCAGGGAGCCAGATCAACTGTCACATGACCCTTCAACAGCCAGTCTTGAAACCGACCAGACTTCAGATGGGGATGAGCCGAACATGGAACCTGTTTATAATGTTACCCTTTTAGAAAATACCACCGATAATAAAGATATCATGGAGGATGATGGGGTAATATGGGGTAATCCAGAGAATGAAGAACACATATGTGCCAGTTTTGAATTTGATGTTCCCAGACAGCAGCTGCAAAAGTTCCTGAAGAAGCCCGCTGAGCATTTGCCATGTTTGACTGTGGCCGCCAAGAAGTCCAGAAATGAGGTAACCTACAGTGAACTTAATGCTCAGGAAAAAGCACTGTTTCAGCAAGCCAAGCAAAAGGAGCTCAAGTGTTGGTTGGACACGAACACAGTTAAAGCCATGGTCAGAGACCGCATTCATCCGTCCAGAATACTAGCATCCCGATGGATACTTACTTGGAAGGAAGACTTGAGCCAACCCAGTGGCCGTAAACCAAAGGCACGGTTGGTGGTCAAAGGTTTCCAGGACCCCGACATTGATAATCTAAGTTCGGATAGCCCAACCTTAACAAGGGATTCACGAATGCTCTTATTACAAACAGTAAGCAGTATGAAGTGGATAATCCAATCATTCGACATCACTACAGCTTTCTTGAGGGGTAAATCAGATGAAAGGGAACTTGCGATGGAAGCCCCATCAGAACTCAAATCTCTTCTAGGAATGGGACATGATCAGGTGTGCTTACTCCAAGGAAATGCGTACGGCCGAGTAGATGCCCCTTTTTTGTTCTATCGGGAGTTCCGGAAAAGACTTGAAGATGTTGGGTTTACATCACATCCCTTAGACAATTGCCTCTTTTTACTTAGAAACCCCCAGGACCCCCAAAAACTGGATGGTATTCTAGGGACACATGTGGATGATGGTTTGGGTGGAGGAAATTAGAATTTCGAAAAGGCACTTGAGAAATTACAAAAGAGCCTTCCCTTTGGCACCCGAGAGTACAGTAAGTTCAAGTTTACAGGTTTAGACATTGAACAGTTGCCTGACTTTTCCATAAAAGTAAATCAAGGACGGTACATCCACAAAATTTCTCCAATCGACATTCCAAAAGTGCGTCGAACAGAAACTACTAGTCCCATAACTAGTCAAGAGCTCAACGCTCTTAGAGGTTTGTGCGGTAGCCTACAGTATGCGGCGGTGCATTCGAGGCCTGACATAGCAACAAAGGTCGCTTGTCTACAGAAGGGGATTACTTCTGCTACCGTTGAGACTTTACTTGAAGGAAATAGAGTGTTACGGGAAGCCCAAAGTTTTGCTGAAACTTCAGTCATCGTGAGGCCTCTCAAGATACACGATGTCTGTTTTGCGAGCTTCGGGGACGCTAGCTTCGCATCCGCCAAGCAGCTGACAGCCCAGCAAGGACTATTTATTATGGCATGTACTTCAGAACTTTCAAAGAACGAAACAACGGAGTTTTCACCGATTGTATGGCATTCAAAACAAATTGGTAGAGTGGTTAGATCTACACTTAGTGCAGAAGCCTATGCAATGTCTAGTTCACTTGACAAGCTGACCTGGATACGAACCATGTGGGGCTTCATAAAGAATCCGCAGTTCGCCTGGGCAAAGCCTGAGATTTCTCTGAAACATGAACCCAAGGGAATCATGATAACAGACTGTAAATCTTTGTATGATCTAATCACGAAAAATGCAGTACCAAACTGTCAAGAGTGGCGAACAACGATCGAAGTGATGCTCCTGAAGGAACAATCTCGTGAACACACCATGTGCCGCTGGATTTCCACTGCCATAATGATAGCCGATTGCTTGACTAAACCCATGGATGCAACTTTCATGAGGACGGTTCTACAGCTTGGAAAGTTTCGTATATACGATGAAGATCTCACGTTGAGACAAAACGCAAACCGTACATACGGTGTGACATGGGTGAACAATCGAATTTTTAAGAGAGACCAGTGTGAAACCGCTGGTTCATTTGACCATTCGATTGCCTTGGGGTCATAACAGCCACTTCGCTGTTCGGTCGATGCCTGATTGGCTCAAGGGCCCAACTTTCAGGAACGCGGGGAAAAGGTGAAGCCATCTGCGAGCTTTGGTGTTCAGGTGATATCATTTGGGATTTTTGGAAGAGAGGACTCTTATATTGGTTTAGACATTCAGGTGATCCAACAGGAAATTTCCATTCTGACCCTTTCATTTCTCAACCTTGTGGACAAGGAACTCAATTCAGGTTGCTGCCAGTGTTCTGGGCCCATCCCAGTTACATATATACATATATATATATATATACACATATGTCTATCTATATAATCAGTTTCCCTGGACTTTCCAAATTCGCCTATCGGTAATCCATATTCTGATCCTTTCGCACAAACTGAGGCCGCCACTTGATTGCAACCAGTTTCTTGCTGTGGAAACCTCAGGTATTCTGCAAGGTCTGGGTCAAATAGAAAGTGAGAACACCATTTTGGGAATGCCAATCAATGATGTTGATGTCGAATACACGTTCGTCAGAATAATGTAACATGACATAACATAATGCAACATAATGTCATTTCATGTCATGTCATGTAATATGTATATATATATAAATACATACATGCATAATCATACATACACTGTATTATGCAAAGAGAGCATCATCCTTCCAATCCCAGCCCTTTTTCCTGTTTCACAAACCACCCTTCCCCTTGTCGTCGCTTAGCTGAGCAACGGTGCTTCACAGCATAGACCTGTCCGAAGGAGCCACTGCCCAATTCTTTGCGATGCTCCCAGTTGTAGACACTGCTGATGTCTACGTCTTTACGACATGCCTGGCGCAGGGTTCGACGGAAAGGCAGGGCCTGCGAATGGACACATCTTAGTACGCTTTCAATGCTGAGTAAGAAAAGGTGTAGAGCGCTTCAATTGAAAACCTTTGCTCATTAGGAAGTTGGTGCGACAGAAAGGTTTGAAACAGCTGTTTGGTGACTTCGGCCCACTCATCCGATCCGAATCCGGCACAGCCCACCAGGATGTACATCGTATACTGCTCAAACAATGGAAAACTCTAAAACGTTGAAATGAAAGTATCTGTGGACGTCCTGTTTGAATCATACAGTAGCCGAACTTTTCCCCGTTCAAAGCATGAGCTGCTTCAACTTGGACCCACCTGGAAGGCCTTTCGGTTGACGATCTTCGTTGCACTGTGCCTTTCTTGTGGGGTCTCCACGCTAATTCTGACCTCTCTCGATGCGGAAGGCGCCACTTCTTTGGCGGCGGTATTTCGAAGTGATTCTTTGACTTCAAAACTTCCTTCCATCTTCCCTTTATCCACTTCTTTATCATCCTTCTCATCCTTCTCCTCTCGATTCTTCCTCTTCTGTTCATTTTGGCAATTTTGGCCTTTCTCCTCCTCCTCCTTCTCCTCCTTCTCCTCCTTCTCCTCCTTCTCCTCCTTCTCCTCCTTCTCCTCCTTCTCCTCCTTCTCCTCCTTCTCCTCCTGCTCCTCCTTCTCCTCCTTCTCCTCCTTCTCCTCCTTCTCCTCCTTCTCATCCTTCTCCTCCTTCTCCTCCTTCTCCTCCTTCTCATCCTTCTCCTTTTTCTCCTCTTTCTCGTTTTGATCCTCTTTCTCCTCTTTCTCCTCTTTCTCCTTGTTCTCCTCTTTCTCCTCTTTCTCCTCTTTCTCCTTTTTCTCCTCTTTCTCCGTCTCCTCTTTCTCCTCTTTCTCCTCTTTCTCCTCTTTCTCCTCTTTCTCCTCTTTCTCCTCTTTCTCCTCTTTCTCCTCTTTCTCCTCTCTCCTCTCTCCTCCTCGTTCTCCTTTTTCTCAATCTCCTCGATAATGTCGATATTCTCTTCCATATCATCTTTCTGCTTGCCCCCGGAAGTCGAAGACGAGGCCCGCCGCGGTGCTGCGGCATGCTGCCGTGGCTCCCGCGGGGGGCTGGCCTCCAATGTCGGGCTCGTGGCCAGGGGTTGGAGCTTCAAGCAACGCCGCGGCGTCTCCTGACCCGGCATCACCCGGTCACTGGTGATGTTTTGCTATGGGATGTTGGTCAAAAAGTGGTCAAAAGCCATAGAATCCCCTGGTTTTTCACACCCAAATGGAATTTGTGGATGCGAATAGCCCCCCACTCATATGATTTCAATTGATTTCATTGGTTTTAAATGGTCTTGATCAATATTCACATCATATTATGGGTAAAGGATGGTAAAAGATAGTAGGGACCTCACAGAAAGTCAAGTTCAAGATAAGATAAAATAAGATATCATTATCTACCAGATTTCCACTTGTTGGTGTTGGTACATGAACGTGCAACCACCACGACTGTCCAGTCTCAGCTATTGCTTGAAGCTAGAGGGAGTCTTCACATTGGCCTGCTTGGAAACTTAGAGTTTCATCCTTGAATCTTCCAGGCGTTGCTTAGATTAACTCTGTCAAACGTCAACTCTTTGATACTTGTTGCAAGGTTAAACTACTATTTAACATTATTTCAACCAACACCGGCACCACCGGCCACTGGAGCACCCTCTTACAGTGGCTCCTTCGTTTCCTTCGCATCATCTTGCGGCTCTTGTGGCCTCAAGGGGATGCACAGCTCTGCGAGATGGATGATCTTCAAACTATCATTTTCTATTCCCTGGATGATTTCCTCTATGGATGATTTACATATTAATATATATATATATACACACTATATTATATATATATATGATATCATATATACTATATTATATATATATGATATGATATTATATATACTATACAGTATAATATGGATTTCATCTGGTTTTGCTTCATCGAGACTTCCGGCACGCGGGAAAACCCCGGTGGCTGAGTCAGCCCACCTGCCAATCAGAGCGGGATACCTGGGCCAAGCTGCGAAAGCAAATAGAGGGGCCCTAGGGATCCTAAGTCATCAGGTCAGAGGTAGCCAGATAATCAGATTTAATCAGATTTTATCGTGATATATCATGATAAGCAGGGATGGATAGGGACTTTTTCAGATTGTTGAAGGAAGAGAGGGACGGATACGGATGGACACATAGATGAGATTGCCAAAGAGTGATTTTGAAAATCAGAATTCTCTGAGAAACCCAAGGTGGAGCTAGTTGTCCCAGTTTCTCCAAGAGGCAAAGTGTCTGCTCCATCCTTCTCCTGTCTCGTCGCCACCTCCGGCAAGCAGAACTCCAGGGACTTCGTACGCGACTCCGTACGTAAGCTGTCACCATGGCGCATGCTGTGGGGATTGGGGACTCAGATGACTCAGATCCAACGAACCAATGGAAACCCTGCCAGGTATCGGCACTTGTTAGATAAAATCATCCACTTTTGGTGCAAACAAGTGTATAATTTTATATACAATTCTTGGTGCCGCCCCCGATTAAAACACGAATGCTGTCATCGAAGCATTGCTGGCGTCGAGCGTCGAAAGATTCCTGAATTTCTCACAAGCTTTTGGCCATCGTGTTTTCAGGAAACCTTGTTGGTTTTCCTGTCTGCGGCTTTTGATCTGGGAATTCATGATTTTCATGGGAGTTCTTGACAGAAGCAGCTGCAGAGTCACTTTCTTGATCATTTTGACCTCTAGCGTGGCAGAAATATCTTTGTTTATCTCGTAGATGAGGACCCAACCAGAAGCAAGGCCAGAAACCAAAACATCTTAAGAAAGTTGAACAGCTTTTGTTGGACACATGCATGTCAGGCATGTGGCACTTTTGCATCCATCCAGAACGTCGCGTCGCAGCCAACAATTTCGTCGATGCTGATGTTGCTCAGGACTGGATCGGAAGAACAATCATGCGGGAGATGTTATGACATTGTTGGCGCATTAGCATTAAACAATTGGGGGGGTCCCAAATTGGAAACCCCCGCGAATCGTCCAAACATTGTGGGTAATAACAGGAAAACCATTGGCTTAAGGATTCCCTATTTTAAGAAATCGCTACATATATAATCTGATATTATAGATACTATTACTATTATGTATATATGTATATATGTAGATAGATAGATAGATAGATAGATACACAATCTGAAATATATCTATACACATATACTATAATCATACATACATATATTCTATTCAAATCTGTATCATACATTCTTCCAGTTGGTACACAACCAACTAGCGATAGAGGCCACCGGTGCAGGCCCAGAGGTTGGGTATCTCGTAACTGAAGAGGTGGACCCACCTGAGTGCCACAGCTGCCAAAGACTGGTGAATTGGGCTATAATAGCTGGATAAGATACATAATATTTATGTGTGTATACATATATATATACACACGAATATACATACATTATGTACGTATACATGTATATATATATGTGTGTGTATGTATATATATATAGTTATATATATAATGTATATTTTCATACATATATATATATATACATATCTATATGTATATATATATATGACGGTTTGTCAAAATGTCTGTTCCCGGTTTTGTTGATAAATCGCAATTCCATGCGTGCCGCCTCATGTTTGCCTTTAAAAAACATGACCTACCTTGATGACGTGAAAACGTGGAAACTCTTCGTTACCTTTGGAAATCTTTCTAAAACCACAGGAATCGGCTAACGCACGTCGGTTTTCATTCGCTGTCGCTGGTACTATCTCCTGAACTGTGTGTCTCTGTGTGTGCGTGCCTCTCTGAATGCAATATGCTTCTTGACATGCCTCCTGATCAACGCTGTTTCCTTACTGTAAGCTACCAAAGCGTGAACATGGCTGTGCCTCTGAATGGGCTGCGGGTAGACCGGGGCATGTATTTGCAATTTTCGCTAGAGCGTTGCTAGCGGCAAATACGTAAAAAAAATCGCAAATTTGGGAATATGTGGAAACTGACAGACTTGTAAGAAAAGCTGGCAAGACATTCACGACATGGAGGCCATGGCTGTCAATCAAACCTAGCGCAAACCTAGCGGGTTTGCTAGCGCTGCCTTGCAGAATTGCTGAATTTAGTTGCGTGCCGCCTCATAACGAAGAGGAAAAAACAGTAGACCCAGATGAATTATCAACAACCAATACTAAACTTCTAAACAACTATTTGTGACAAAGGGTCATATACATATATATATATACATATATATATACATATATGTATATATATATATATGTATATATATATATGCCAGTACGTATCTATTTCCGCTATTTATTGGTGAATTCCGATTTCTCCAGTTCCAAAACTCTCCGGATCGACGCCCAAAACTCTCAACGCCCAAGCGACACATTGGCGGCCACCTTCAGGCCACGAAGCACAGCTTTGGCTTCGTGCATGGTCCGATCATCTCGCACCTTGGGGCGTGAATGGATCGGGAAAATCTGGAAAATATGGTTGAAAAATGGTGGAAAAATGGTGGAAAACCATGTTGGGACATGGTGGATTTTTTGTTGGAAAAGGCATGAACCTAATGAGTTGAAAAAAAGTCCCTAAATCCCACATTCGGATCCTTCCGTTTAAACCGACTGTGTCATCTAGCCTTGTTGCGGGAAAGATCTCAGGCCTTGTGCTTGCTTTTTGTTTTACCGGGGTACCTAGTTTGCCTTGCCACGATGGAAACAAGTCCATGTCTTTGTTCAATCTGTGCCGTGGTCAATGGTATATGGTTTATTCTCATCCCACCATCATGAATGGGATTCCTTATGATGAATAATAACGAATACACATACATCCCTAATCATGGACCTTTGACTATGGCACATGTATTGAAATGGGTGTGTCTGAAAATAGTGTACCCCTAAACCCAATGGTTAATGATCATTATCCCTATTAAATGGCTATAATTGGGAATATACCCTATTTTCAGACAAACCCAAATATATGTATTTTCCTGGGGGGTTCCATCCAGTCATAGCTCAGGCTCCCACGGTTGGATTCTCCGAGAGTACCGAGGGCCATAGCAGACCCAGGCCTTTACCTACTGTGCAAAACCGTGTCGGCACGCCCAGGGAATGTGAAAATGTTGTCTCTGCATTCAATTCTATCACAGATATTCACAGATATTCATAGATATTCATATATATGATATTATATGATATGATATGATATGATATTATATTATATTGTATTGTATTGTATTGGATTATATTATATTATATTATACTATATTATATTATTTTGTATTATATTATATTATATTTAATTATATTATATTATATTATATTATATCATATTGCATTACATTACATTACATTATATTACATTACCTTACATTATATTATATTATATTATATTATACTATACTATACTATACTATTATATATAATATATATATATATGTATGTCGTACCTCGATTGTTGCTGCAAAAAAAAACCTGGCTCCTACACTCACGGCTCAAGGCACGTGGTTTCACGGAGATATTCAGCTGGTTGAAATACCTGAGCATCGAACCCACGCTATAGACGGGAAATCACAGGAATACAATGGGAATTATATGGGAAATTTTATGAATCTATAGTTGATGGGGTTGGACTTCAATGGGAATTTGCACATGTCTACACCACATATCACCACATGGTGATGCAAATATATGGAGAAATATATATAGAATCATTGAACACGATCAACGAGATCGCTTTCTGTCGCAGTGAAACACTGCCGAAGGGCGTCTCACCGCCTTCTTCAACATCAGACAGGTACAAGAAGAAGGTGTATATCCGAGGTCCGCAAGCTCGGTCATTGTCCTTCCACATGCCAACTGCTGCATGGGTCATTAAATGTCCCCATTGAACATCAAACATTAGGTATATGGTCTATAATGGCTACTATAAGGTGATGTCCAATATACCCAAAAAGGGACAGTTACCAACCCCTGTGCTGTACAGTTTGATGATTTGATGGTTGAAATTCTTCATACCTGGAATGTGACTGGAATTAAGAGTCATCATGAGATGGCTTGATTGTTTTCGATGTTTTTGTTCCAAAAAACTGTTGTTTTGCAAACCGAGAATTGTAAACCGATATGTGAAGCACCCTCCAGGCCTTTTCTTCATTCATGTCATGGTGCTTCACATAGTAGTCGCCAACGTTGTACTTCCTTAATCCCTCCCACACCCCAATGTCCTGGTGTGCGAAAAACAAAGGCATGGCAAAGGCATGGCAAAGGCATGGCAAAAACCACAACATGCACCCTGCAGCAAATGTTCACATGGAAAATCCATCAGTTGTAGACAATCATCCCAAGATGTGCATGTAGATGTCCCATTGCAAAAAAATAACGAGATGTTCCATTCCCACCACCATGTTTCTTGGTTCAAACCTCAGTTTGATGGTTAAAACCATGTTAAAACATGGGTCATGACTGATGTCCCCATTTTTTCACATCACCCAACCATTAGGTTTTTGTGGTCTATAATGGCTACTTTTTCAGGTGATGTCCAAAATTCACCAGGGGCGCCATTGGAACATGGTGGAACCCTGGTCGAAGAACTCATCCAAGCCGCAAGAACTGCATCGACTCGAAGTGGTCTGTCGGCACCTGGATGATCTTAGCAATTCCTGGCGGCGATGTCATAAACAAAATGGACAACCATCAAAAACGAATAGAATGGTCATATGTAGATTACATAATATATATATATGTATGTATCTATGAATCTATATATATAGGTATCTATGTAACCATGTATCTATGTACCTATGTACCTATGTACCAGTGTACCTGTGTATCTATGTATCTATGTATCTATGTATCTATGTATCTATGTATCTATCATGGATACATGGATCTATGTGTCTATGTAACTATGTATTTATTGCCTATGTATCTATGTATCTATGTAACCATGTATCTATTACCTATGTATCTATGTATCTATGTATCTTTGTATCCATGTATCTATGTTTCTATGTTTCTATGTATCTATGATAATATATGTATCTAAGTATCCATGTATCCATGTATCTATGTATCTATGTATCAGAGTATCCATGTCTCTATGTATCTATGCATCCATGTATCTATGTATCATGCGTGCATGGATGCATGGATGCATGTATGTATGTATGTAAGTATGTATGTATGTACGTACGTAGGTACGTGTGTATGTATGTATGTATGTCTGTCTGTATGTATGTATGTATGTTTGTATGTTAGTATGTATGTTATTATGTATGTATGTATGTATGTATGTATGTATGAATGTAATGTAATGTAATGTAATGTAACGTAACGTAACGTAACGTAACGTAATGTAATGTAATGTAATGTATGTAATGTATGTATGTAATGTATGTATGTATGTATGTATGTATGTATGTATGTATGTATGTATGTATGTATGTATGTATGTGTATGTATGTATGTATGTATGTATGTATGTATGTATGTATGTATGTATGTATGTATGTATGTATGTATGTATGTATGTATGTATGTATGTATGTGTGTGGTGTATGTATGTATGTATGTATGTATGTATGTATGTATGTATGTATGTATGTATGTATGTATGTATGTATGTATGTATGTATGTATGTATGTATGTATGTATGTGTGTATGTGTGTATGTGTGTATGTGTGTATGTGTGTGTGTATGTCTGTATGTGTGTATGTGTGTATGTCTGTATGTCTGTATGTCTGTATGTCTGTATGTCTGTATGTCTGTATGTCTGTATGTCTGTATGTCTGTATGTCTGTATGTCTGTATGTATGTATGAATGAATGAATGAATGAATGACTGAATGTGTGTATGTGTGTATGTGTGTATGTGTGTATGTGTGTATGTGTGTATGTGTGTGTATGTGTGTATGTGTGTATGTGTGTGTGTATGTGTGTGTATGTGTGTATGTGTGTATGTCTGTCTGTCTGTATGTATGTCTGTCTGTCTGTATGTCTGTAAGTCTGTAAGTATGTGTGTATGTATGTATGTATGCATGCATGCATGTATGTATGTATCTATCTATGTATGTTATGATATGTTATGTTATGTTATGTATGTATGATGTGTATGTATGTTATGTATGTATGTATGTTTTGTATGGTTTGTATGTTATCTATGTTATGTATGTTATGTATGTTATGTATATTATGTATGTTATGTATGTTATGTATGTTATGTATGTTATGTATGTTATGTATGTTATGTGTGTTATGTATGTTATGTATGTTATGTATGTATGTTATGTAATTATGTATGTTATGTATGTTATGTATGTTATGTATGTTATGTATGTTATGTATGTTATGTATGTTATGTATGTTATGTATGTTATATATGTTATGTATGTTATGTATGTTATGTATGTTATGTATGTTATGTATGTTATGTATGTTATGTATGTTATGTATGTTATGTATGTTATGTTATGTATGTTATGTATGTTATGTATGTTATGTATGTTATGTATGTTATGTATGTTATGTATGTTATGTATGTTATGTATGTTATGTATGTTATGTATGTTATGTATGTTATGTATGTTATGTATGTTATGTGTATGTTATGTATGTTATGTATGTTATGTATGTTATGAATGTTATGTATGTTATGTATGTTATGTATGTTATGTATGTTATGTATGTTATGTATGTTATGTATGTTATGTATGTTATGTATGTTATGTATGTTATGTATGTTATGTATGTTATGTATGTTATGTATGTTATGTATGTTATGTAATGTTATTGTACGGTTATGAAGTATGTAATGTTATGTAATGTTATGTAAGTTCTGTAATGTATGTAATGTTATGATAATGTTAGTAATGGTATGTATGTTATGAAAGGTTATGTAATGGTATGTAATGGTATGTAAGCGTATGTAATGGTCTGTAATGAGTTGTAATGGTATGTAATGGTAGTATGGTATGTAATGGATGTAATGGCTATGTAAGGGTATGTAATGGTATGTAATGGTAGTAATGGTATGTAATGGTATTGAATGTATGTAATGGTTATGTTATGTATGTAATGTTATGTTATGTATGTAATGTTATGTTATGTATGTAATGTTATGTATGTAATGTTATGTATGTAATGTTATGTATGTAATGTTATGTATGTAATGTTATGTATGTAATGTTATGTATGTAATGTTATGTATGTAATGTTATGTATGTAATGTAATGTATGTAATGTAATGTATGTAATGTAATGTATGTAATGTTATGTATGTAATGTAATGTATGTAATGTAATGTATGTAATGTAATGTATGTAATGTAATGTATGTAATGTAATGTATGTAATGTAATGTATGTAATGTAATGTAAGTAATGTAATGTAAGTAATGTATGTATGTAATGTATGTATGTAATGTATGTATGTAATGTATGTATTGTAATGTATGTATTGTATGTATGTATGTATGTATGTATGTTGTATGTTATTATGCATGCATGTATGGATGGTATTTGGAATGTATGTATGTATGTATGTATGTCTGTATGTATGTATGTATGTATGTATGTATGTTATGTATGTTGTATGTATGTAATGTATGTATGTATGTATGTATGTAATGTATGTATGTATGTATGTATGTGTATGTATGTATGTATGTATGTATGTATGTATGTATGTATGTATGTATGTATGTATGCTATGTATATGTATGTATGTATGTATGTATGCTATGTATGTATGTTATGTATGGTATGTATGGTATGTATGGTATGTATGGTATGTATGTATGTATGTATGGTATGTATGTATGTATGTATGTATGTATGTATGTATGTATGTATGTATGTATGTATGTATGTATGTATGTATGTATGTATGTATGTATGTATGTATGTATGTATGTATGTATGTATGTATGTATGTATGTATGTATGTATGTATGTATGTATGTATGTATGTATGTATGTATGTATGTATGATGTATTTTATAATATTGTATATGGACTACTTTACACTACATAAATAGACTTTAGCCAAGGCTCTGGAAATTTCAAATGAATTTGGATGATATAGATGGATTGCACAGAGCGGGAACTACCCAGCCTTGGATGTTTCTGATTCTGGAACTGGCCACAATTAATTTGTTGCCACCGGGTATCTATCAGTGACTGCAATGTAGCTCGGAAGCTCTTTGCAAGTGTCTTGGCACCAGGCACTCTGTGACGTTCTGTTGGAAGAAACAATTGCCTCCAACGGCATCTCGAGGTAAGAGCGAAAAAGAGTTGTGGCAGTCAGCCAAGCTATGGTATCAGCTTATCAATGGTTATCACACGCCTTCATAAGTCCAAAGCTGTCAGGATCTCCTTGATCTTTGGACCGACGAAAATTCTCTTGACCCTGTGCTGCAAGGAGTTCTGCTATTTCTTCCTCTAAGATAATGCCCTCGAAGGCAACAATCCTGGGGGTGACCGCGAACAGTGGCCCCCACGAACATCAACGACATCATGGGATCCCTTTCTGGTGCACAGGTTGGCTGTACTCGTTGACTCGGTTGAGATACGTGAGATAATCGTGAGATATCGTAGCATGAGGGCCCCTGGGATTCCGAAAGAGCCCTGGGTCAAAAAAAGAAAAAAAAATAGCCTTCAACTTCTTCAACTCCTAGAAATTCTCAGTATTTCTCATGCTTGTTCGATTTCAAGGGACATGGAAGGGTTTGGCCTTCAAGACAACTCTTCAAGGCTGCTGTCAAAAGTCCACGGGGATCGACTCAAGATCTGGACGTTCGAGCTGTACTTCTGCGCACGGTCTTTGATGTCTGCAGGGGGCCAGATTTTTTCGTTAGGACCCGCAAGTAATCAGCAAGTAATGAAGTCTCAAAGTCTTCCCGTGGCATGTTTGATTATCGAATCACGTTTGGTCTAAATGAAAGACAGCAACGTGATGTTCCCAGTTCCCAGATGTTCCCACTGGTTGGGAAAACTTCATCTGCAGCTGGCCTTGGAACATCTGATCCATATCTCCTCGTTGCAGCACTGGTTTTTGGCTCATAGGCCTTGGCTTCCGTCATTAGGGGCGAAAATGTGTGTCAAAAGCATTTAAGCCAAACGTCGTTGCTTGGCCGGCGCCCGGCTGTCAGGCGTAAGCCTTTAAATCATTTTAAATCCAATGGCCCAGGACGAAGAGTTTCCTCACAGAATCACTGCTTTCCAGGTTGCAAATATCGACGTGCACATCTCAGGTCCTGTCTTTGAAGGCAGGTGGAATGACCAGAACGTTCACTACAAACAGATGCAGAGAGGTGTGTCTGTAACAAACGTCTGGCTTTTTGAAAACCATTGTATTTTTAAACCAATGAGACCTGTCTCTTTCTTGAATCAGTAGAGCAACAGGAAACATAGATGTGTTTCATGATCGTTCATTCACAATGGACTGGGGTCACCAACAGTAAGTTCACGAGGTAAATGATCCGTTAGATGTCTGTGGAGCAACTCACAACAACCCGGAAAAACGATCATTGGCATCATTTGCACGGTTTTCGGGCTGCTGGCTGACCAATTTTTGGTTGTTTCCATCCCAAATGGGATGCCATTGGGGAAATGGGGCTTCCCACGTCCTCCTCGCGGAGGTGACAAGTATGACACGTCTTCGCACAGAAGACGGTCCTTGGGACATCCAACAGTGAAAAGCCGAGCCGAGCGAAACAGAAGTATGTCATAAGCATTCAGAAGGATTTCCCATGTATTTCTTATGTATCATTCATATAGTTCATAGTGACTGCTATCATTCATATAGCTGCTACAGTTCAAGGATTTCCCATGTATCAGGGCACTAAATTCATCAATATTCGAAAAAATGATCTACTCCTGATCAAAAAAAGTTCGTGATTTTGGCGCTCCATGGCGCTGGTTGGAATCGTGAAAACTGGCAGTGGATGGAATCAATCACACGGCCAACGTTTACTCCACGGCTACAACGTTTACTCAACATGACTCCGAAATTGCACTGGTTTTCAAAGATGCGCCATGATAAGATATACATAGATCAGCTATGTCAAGTCACATGAAACCAGGATTTCGCACACATTGCTCCTCTTTTGCCCAAATGTCGCAGGTTTTGTCCCAGTGCTCTTGCGGCCGATCTACCTTGGAGAGACACTGGGTGTCACCAACACGAGTCACATGATAGTCCTTAAAAAAGCCTTCCAGAACATATCATATTTAATCAAATTGAATCATGTGTTTCATTATACTGCATTTATCTGTGTTTAAATTACGTTTACATATATATATAATATATATATATATAAATACATAATGTATCTGTATTATATATAATAGATAAATATTAGATTTATCTGATCTTATCTCAAGACCTGGGAAACCAGCCACTGAGCCGCAAAAGGAGCCGGTTTTTGCCGTTTTTAGCCGTGCCACACAGTTGGTCAGCGAGGCGATGAAGTCGTCATCGAGGTTCAGGACGATTCGGGACTTGACCATCCGCAGCGTCGCCAGGATCTCTCCTCCTGTGCCCAGTGATCCCAGTGCCAGGCCGTGAGGGAGCGAAAAAACGTGTCGAAAAAGTTCACCGACCGCGTTTCTGAATGGAAAGATTCATGTTGTGCATTGGTGATATGAAAAATCATGAAAAACCATATTGATCCATATTGTACAAATCCATACAAATCCTATCATATCGTGTAATACTTCTACTTAATACTTAAATATCAACTGATTGATCCATCATCCGACCAAACCCTGGACATCCGTGGAGGGTCCTGCATCTCTGAAGCGGAAAACATGATCTTCGTAGGTATGCATTGAGAAGGCACCCTGCAGCTTGATCACACCTACCACGGGAGGGGACGTGCAACTTTTGTGGGGACGGAATTGGTCGTCAGAGATGTGGGGACGCAACTGGTAGCACTGCTAGCACTTGAATATTAGATAATATCAGTACCAATAGCAATTGATCTGTTTGGAATATCCGAAATGTTTGAGGGTTAGCCACACCCAAGTTTCAACACATCGAAAAACGGAAAGTGAAATTCAAGGGAAACCCACCAACACTGCACATTACTAAGTGTCTCAGTGACTTTATTCACAACATGTCACAACCGTGACATGAGAACATGAGAGAGAGTGCACCTACGTGTGTTTCCACTTCGGAGAGAAAGGAGACATTGATTGGACCTCGTCCTGGCAGATTGTGCCAAAATGTACCTTGGATCGCTTGGATCGCTTCGTGGCGATTTTTGTCTAAATGTTTCATGATGTTCTGGTTGGTGGTTTTAACCATCTTGAACAATATGAAAGTCAATGGGAAGGATTATCCCATATATTATGGAAAATCAAAGATGTTTGACTTTGAAACCACCAACCAGTCATGTTTCATCAACTGTTGCTTGAAGACACACTGTTCCATCGATGCCATTTTTCAGAATCGCTTCCAAAGCGCAGTGCATCCCACCATTCTCCTGCTCTCCAGCCCAGCATGTTGCGCTGATCCCAGGAATGTGGCTGAGGTTGCAACCGAAACCCGTTTTGAATAGCGATTTTTCAACGGCCCTCAAATGGACACCACATTCCTGATCAGAATCACTAATATCAACGCGACCTGAGATTCTCCTCGTCTCGAAGTTCAAGATCCATAGTGCAAAAGTCCTGCGAAGCAAAGAGAGACTGTGGTAATGCGGCATTGCGGCGCGTTGACAACAAAGTCTCAATTAAAAATATTAGCTAAGCTTACTTGGGCATGGCATGTCTTCAAGGCCATGTACTAAGCAGCATTTCTTCACTCCGCCGCCATCCGCCGCCCACATCCGCCTCGTTGGCTTCCTGGGCACTGCAACTGTGTGGCTCGCAGCTGCCACAACTCAATGGGCAATAAATCTCGATTGAGTCCTGGCTTCGGTGGCTTCCTAGTCCACTGGAAGGCATCAAAAGGGTTGGGAGAAAGTCCCACCTACTTGATCTTTTGTTTGGTCCTCCTGGTTGAAAGTTCCGGTATGATATTCAAGTCCATCAATTTAATAAACGAAAGTGGGTTCTTTGGCTGATCATCCAGCTTCTTGGGTGTTCAGACTTCATTGCGCACAATGGTCAATGATGAGAGAAGTAAAAATGGTTCTGCCTAAAGATCGGGTAGATCGGGTAGCCCAAACTCCCATGGTTCATTGTCATGTTTTCTTTTGAGACTGCCAATCAATTGGGGATGTGTTTTTTTGGCATTTTGGTATTCCATGTTGTGAAACACAAACTGCCAAGTGGCGGAGGAATTCTCGCAGCCTCCTTCCAGTGCCCATTTGTAGCAATTGTTGTCAGTATCTCCACATCTCCTGACAGCAGTTCTTGGATCAAACTGCTTGCTGTGGAGATGATGCTTGGTGGTGACTGGAACAGCCATAATGGTGGTTAATAATGGTTAATCAATGGTTAATAATGGTTAATAATGGTTTTCACAAACTGCTAAGTAGCCTGGTATCATTGGCTACGCTACGTGCCCATTGGTCACTTCGCAGAAAGGATCCGATGGATCCGATGGATCCGGACGTCTGTACAATGTCAATAATTGAGCATTGCTACTACCCTCTGGTGAACTAACATAGCAATGGAAAATGGCCATAGAAATAGTGGATTTTCCCATTAAGAATGGTGATTTTCCATTGCTATGTTAGTTCACCAGAGGGTAGTTGCTATCTTGACACAGCAAAAAAAACTACGTCGCCCACCGTTGAACTGAGACCCCAACTCGTATGCGAAGGCTGCGAAGGACAAGGTCAAGACTTTCAGCAGGAACCTGCGGATCTTCCGGCTGGTCATCCAACTTCTACAGTGATGTCATAGATGTGGCTTTCAGGAAATGGGATCATTATCCATCTGCTTGGTGGTATACCTACCCCTCTGAAAAATGATGGAGTTCGTCAGTTGGAGTTATTGTTCCCAATATATGGACAAATAAAAAATGTTCCAAACCACCAACCAGCCATTTTCCATACATGGAGGATCATGGGTGTGTACAAACAATGGGGGTAAATCATCCTCCATTTTTGGCGAATTGTCCACCTTGTGGCTCTGCAAAAAGGGCCCATATGCCACGAACGATCGACCCATGGCACCAGCGAGAGCCAGACGCAGTTGTGGCCTGAAACCATGTTTTTTTGGGGGGAAGCATTGCGGGTGTTTGATCTGAAAATATGGAAAATGATCCATCCCAAAAATCCCATGGTTGATATTGGTGAATTGTGGGTGAATCATTGGCGAGATATTGCTGGATGATACTGGAATGTACTGGATGACGCTGCAGAGACACAGATCAACAACTACCTGTTCTTCGTATGGTTTTGACGCTTTGAGCGGAA
This sequence comes from Cladocopium goreaui, assembly GCA_947184155.2. NCBI lineage: Eukaryota > Dinophyceae > Suessiales > Symbiodiniaceae > Cladocopium > Cladocopium goreaui. The sequence continues at coordinate 349,745 of CAMXCT020002502.1, read as the reverse complement.
AATCATGAGCAAAGGGTTGAGGATGGTTCCTATTGATCCACCAATACACAAGTAAGCGGTTGGTCTGAACATTTCTAGAATGTATAAACACAGTTTCACATCACAACATGATGTTCAAGATACAGATACAGGTAATGTTAGTAAAACAATAATAAGCCACCCATATTTTGATGGTTCATACCACCCATTTCTGGCATTTTGGGGATGATTTCCTCTTGTTGTACCAACATTAGTTGCCTTTCCAACAGAGATGCGTCACAACAACGCAACGTAACGACTGCTGAGTTCCAGGGGTTTGAGACCCCAGATGCGACCCACTAAGATTGCGGTCCCTTTCAGCATGACCCCGTCAGTCACGGGGACCCAGAACTTGTCAAATTTCAGGAGATCTGAGATCTTACGTTCTTTCTTTATGATATTTATGTTCAAATGATATCAAATGTGCAGTAGTTCCACACTGGCGATTGAGGACGAAACTGCGGCGTGTTCACACGCTGCGCCTTTCCAAACTCTACCTCCGCGGAATGCTGAAAGTTGGCATGATCTGTCAATCAGCTGGGGGGGCATTTACGGGACTATGGATTTTGCAGATCGGCCCAACATCGGCCACATATGCCAAATGCAGCGTTTCGACCCCACGTGGCAGCAACATTTTCTTCACGGGGTCTGAACTGCGGCCCAACTGGGCCCACTTGGCTCCATTGAAACTGGCCTATTTAATTACAGTTGATTTACCTGTTCAAAATGGTGATTTTCCATAGCTATATTAGTTTACCAGCCGGGTAGCACAAGATACACATCTAAAGTCCATCTGCAGCTGGATGAAAGCCAAAGCTGTGCCATCCGCGCACGTCATCTGATTCTCGTAGGGTGTGAATCCATTTGTGCAACACCGGTTGTCATGTGGATAGTTCTGATATGTTCTGATCATCATCCTCCGCATCATCATCCCACAAAAATCCACAAAATAATGCCATGCTGTAGGCATTCGTATTCTCCGCACCATGAATCATCGTCAACAGCAGTCTGAGGCAAGTTGAATCATCATGATCTCATAGTTGACTCATAAACTGACCGCAATGGTATCATCCTTGTTCAGGTGTTCACTCTGGTCACGTCACATGCTAGGAAGAGATGATACATCTCATGCCACCTGTTGTTCACGCCTGCAACACAGCGCGGTGTGTGGTGTGCACACGCCACCATCGGGCACTGTTACGCCCTCCACACACGGTGGATAGCCCATGTTTGGCGAGGGGGACACCTGGTGCAACTTCCAAGGACGGCTGAGATGCTCACAGCTGGTGGTACCATTTCAGCTCAAATGTCTCTCATACAAGCCCTACGAGTAGAGTTTTGGGGTACTTTGCCTTTGGCAACTGTTGATCAACTCACTGCAACTGGTGGTTACCGAATTTCCCCTTTTGGGTATGGTTTATCATGGGGTACCCCTATTGACAATGGAAAATGACCAGTCCTGATCCCCATGGTTGATGGGATGCTTCTCCGCCCACGGCAGCGCCAGAGCCCATGGCGCTGGCAGACACCAGCGTAACATGGCTGAAACATCGTCGAAATCGGCCGAGCCAAACAAAGTTCATGTTTTCCTGGCCAAAATTGAGATGCCAATTGTGTAGTTTCATCCTTGATGGAGTGGGGGGCCTAGAGGCACCGTGGTATCATTGCCTTGTCTGTGCACAAAAGGAAGAGTTCAAGGCGTGTCAGTGAAGCTTTGATCTCAAATCTGTCGGTGTTTATGCGTCTCCACTGCCTCCAGGCACGTGCACGATGAACAGGCCGAATCTAAATCATGCTGTGTGCATGCAGGATAGAACAAAAGACCATGGCTATCCATATACAACAAAAGCGAAGGTCAAAGGAGAACCAGTGAACCATAGTATGGTTTACATTGGTTTACCATAGTGAACCGCCAGGCGGCAACGACTTTGGTCATTTGTTGCACAGCGCGCAGCGGCTCTGGGGATGTTTCTGTACAGCGGCGCTCTTTCTGGGTGAGGCAACTGCCATGCGCTGCCGCCGGCAGTGGCCAGCGGAGCCAGGGCGAAGCAACCGGGGGTTCTGTATAAATTCAACCGTGGCCGTGCCAAAAAGGCGGCACAAACTTCTCACGGAGATCAAGAGTAGTCAGGATGAGCATGCCCAGCCAATGCAAATCAGAATCAAAAGTGGAGTTTTTCCCGGTCCACAACAAAGGGTATGCAGCTGTTGACATGCAGTACCAGTTGTTTGAACGAAATACCATCACGCACAAAAAACTGTAGATATTGAAAGGCTGTTGTGGACACGTAGATGCATATTTTATGGACATGTGCTTCGAAAAAGACTCGCGATTAGCATGATGCTCATCAAACTTTGTGGAAACACGCGACTGTCTGTCCAGTCAATCCCCCATAAACTGGACAGAAAACTGGCCCTGCGACCAGGCAATGCATGTGGTTTGAAAAGACCATGGAACCACTAACTGTCTGGAAAAAGAAACACAAGTCCCAAGTCCTGCACTCGGAGCATGGTCCTCTGGATCGAATGATCAAATGATCAAATCCATTTCAGAATTCGCGAAAAAGTCAACCAAATCAGCAGCGTCAGGCTGAACGCAAGACCTGGGCATCAGAATTGTGCCAAACCTTCAGCCTGGACCATGGAATCCTGGACCCCGAGCCGAGCCGAAACCTGCTGCCGGGCAGCCCCAAAAGAGGTAGTATCCGCGACTTTCCTCCATGACTCCAAGTCCAGGTACCACTGGCCTCCCATCCTCGGCATCGGCTACAAATCACCCCCATAGCCCAACTGGCCCAACTGGCCCAACTGGCCCAACTGGCCCAACTGGCCCAACTGGTCAGCTGAGGCGCTGCATCTTGCCAGTTCATTCCGAAGATTCCGGTGAGGAGATGCGTTGGCATGATCAGAGTAGTCACCAGGGTCAGGACGTAGAGAACCTGGCACAAGATCTGGTGTGATGTGGTTTTTAGCCTGGGGCACGTCATACTCCCAAGTCAATGAAGTAATCACTGTATATAATATTATATAGATAGATATATATATATATGTTATATTACATATATATATATATACATACTATATATATATATCATGAATATATAACACTATATACTATCACATCAAGTCGGATCATTTTGGCGTTTAGTAAACCAAGAGAAAATACCGCAGAAAATGATGTCCCGCAGCCGTGACCTTCTGTTGTTGTCGATCTCGGTAGGAGTTGACTTCGTCCCTCAAGGAGTGGCAAACTCCCATGATGCGACTCACCTGCCAGGGTGGAAAATGTAGAAATGTCGCACCTGGCTGAGGGGTCAAGAAAAAAGGCACCCCATAGCTATTATATATATATATATATATTGCAATATTAATGGTTATGTATCCCATTATTTAAAAAGTGATATCCCAAATCATTCTCGCAAATCATTCTCTATGAATTCTCCAATTGCTGGTAGCAAGCCATAAGCCATTCATATCCATTCATCATATGCATAGTTTGTGATCATCCAAATCTGCCCAAGGCGCCTCTTCAAGAAAGGTGTTCAGGTGGTCTTCGATGTCTTCAAGGTAGCGTGTGACATCTGGATCGATGGCCTCATGTTGAGATCGAGGCCAAATCTACCCCACTCCCTGCAGAGTTGTGGCAATGCTATTGAAAATGGCCATAGAAATAGTGAGTTTTCCCATTAAAAATGGTGATTTTCCATGGGGTCATGTTCTGGTCAACGGCACCTACTAACGGCACCGATCCCCCCCATTGGCCCATCTGTCACCTTGTCTTTGATGATGTGCTTCACAACCTTCACCATGGGCCGAACTTTGCGTTGAAGCCAGTCCAGCTCTACCTGGCAATGGCCACCCGGTCACCCGCCCCAGTCGTGCCATGTCGTGCCGCAGTGCGGAAATTCACGGCGGCGCCTTGCTGCGCAGTAGGCGTTTCTCTACATCTTTGGACACTCGCGCTTCTTCTCGAGTGATCAGACCTGAAAAATCTGGCGTTTCGTCACGCCCCTCCCGAAAAGGTGTGTGTGTGTGTGTGTGCCTTCGAACATTGGCTTCAAATGAGTATGTCTTTCGTAAAATGGTGTGAAATCTCCGGCAATACCGAAGGTATCAAAACTCAAATTGAAAGTCCTGAGATTGGCTCCAATGGCGAACCAACCTGGCGATTCAAAACGATCTTCGCCGAGTGGCTGGAAAACCATCGCAGTTGAGCTCGATACCTGCAACAGCAAGTCGATTTCTTCCATCTCCAGCTGTTTAGGCGCCCCAGATCCTCCTATGGAAGTTGCATCTAAAGTTCCATCTTGACCAAAACTCAAGCCAACCTGGTGCCACCAATGTAGTTTTTTATCAAAGCTTGGTTGGTCAAAACCCCTGGAGTTTGCGGATTGGTTGTCTTATGTTGGTTTGGGAGGAGAACAAATGTGTACAAAATTGTACAAATATCATATGTTTTTACCTTTTTGTTGATACATCTGGCAAGCCAAGCTGGTGCTGCTGTGGAATTTTCTCCAAGTGGCGCTGACAGAATCGGAGAGAGTTCGTCCACCGTCACATCCAATAGACGCCTTACCGTTGCGAAACGGCCCAAAAATGGATGGTTTGATCACCCATTGCCATGGCATGCCACAGCCTGGCTGTTTGGCTCTTGAGGTCCCCAACCACAAAACCCAGGAGGAATTGCCAGACCGTAGCATGGAGTAGTCGCGCTGAATTTGCCGAACCACCTGGCGCGGTGGCCAACCGTCAGCTGTTGCAGCTGTGGAGCCAGTGGAGCTTGGAGATTCCTGACAGCCGAATCAACCGCATCAAATGGGTATGGGTCAAAATTGAGTACCCCAATAATGGGATGATGAATACTAAAAATAGCATCTTAAATTTCATCAATTCAAACATGTCGGGATGACCCCAGCGAAGAAGTCTTGCTCCTCCCCTGAATCTTGCCTACAAAAAAAATGGTTGTATCGCGGCGACACAGCCATGACACGGCAACCCGTCCCAGCAGCACCTTGCGGATGGCAATCTCAACGGCATCGCACTTTGAACGCCGCCACCAGGTGTTGGGACCGGTCTTAGCACAGCAGTCAAGGTGAAACCTCCTGAAGCTCAGCTGTAAAAACATCTTCGGTGTGACACCGATTTAACCGGTACAGAATTCCATAAAGTCGACTCAAGTTTCTCAGAGAAGGGAATCCAATTTGTGATCTGTTACTGTAATTGCCAGATCATTGGCATACTACCCAGCTGCCCACCCAGTATAAGCTGAGTCACATCGGTAAAGGCGTTTCCATCAGGGGCCGGCCTCTGCACGAATCACCCTGCTATTGTTCTCGTGGTTGAAGATCATCATCATATATCATAAGTATATTCCAATATTCATGATTGCTGCTATCTCATCAATCATCAATCATCAGTCATCATTTTTTTAAATGGTTATTAGTGTACTACTATGGTTATTAATGCTTATTAGTGTACTACCAATGTTCTTTTAATCGTTTTTTTAATGGTTATTAGTAATATGAGTGTTTCTACTACCCTCTGGTGAACTAACATAGCTATGGAAAATCACCATTTTCAATGGGAAAATCCACTATTTCTATGGCCATGTTCCATTGCTATGTTAGTTCACCAGAGGGTATATCCCATTAATATCCCATTGAATCACTATAAATCCCTATAAATTGGGATGAGCAATCAAGTACTATCACTGTACCATCATGGTTTCACCACATTTTTGCCATCGGGCGCACCTGGGGAAAGCTGACCACCGCGCTCCTCCGGTGAGGCGCTGGTAGAACGTCCTGAGGTCTGACCTTTCGGCGCTGCACATGAAGACCCCTCTCCCCCAAAAAATGATATAGAAGCCTAACTAGAGTGGAAATTGATAGGGATTTATAGTGATTTAATGGGATCTTATAGTGATTTAATGGGATATTAATGGGATATACCCTCTGGTAATTTAACGTAGCAATGGAAAATGGCCATTAATAGTGGATTTTCCCATGAAACATGGTGATTTTCAATAGCTATGTTAAATTACCAGAGGGTAACTAGAGTTGTCCACTGAATCCAAAATCAAACAATTATTGGGAGAAGTCCATCTCTAGTGTACAAAAAAAAATTCTCCGACACCGAATCGTAGCGAAATGTGCCCCTGACACCTTCCATTCCTGTCATGAACCGACAGGCCTTCGCTTTCGTAATTGTCTGCATGAAGCTTGCTCACTTTCCATTCCGTCATAAAGCTGATGACCTGATGCTTGTAAAGGGCTGCCTTTGAGACTGGATCCACTTAGCGCTTCTGGGGTCACCGAAGATGCAACTTGCTCTTCAATCCCACCAAGCTTGGCTCTCTCATAGTCTTGGTTTTACATGTTTCATCATTCTTGGACCATCAAAAATTGAGTGTGATATAGGTTAGTGTGTATATCTATATATATATGTGTATTACTTTACAAACATCCACCACCCATAGGAAGCCAAGGAAGCCCCACGGTGTCATAGTGAGGAGGACCAGCGGCGAAAGCGGCAAAGCGGCATTGCTCCACCTGGCACAGTGGTAGCCCTGCCTGCAAGGAAGTATAGTATTATACATATATAATCATATATATATGTGTTGTAGATATTATATGTACTGTGTATGTTATACATGTATATATTCATGTTAGTTCTATATATATATATATTCATATGTGAACATCCAATGAACCATCTTTGGAGTCCAAAAATATGGAATCATTCATTAAGAACCTATATATAGTAATATGGAGTAAGAACAACTTGTCAAATGGAAAAGTATGGAGTCTTAAACCCCTTCCAGCCGCTCCAGCCGCTCCAGCCGAGGTTTCGAATGGACCACTTCAAGCTTCGCGGCCTGCGGCACGTCGATCAAGTCCTCCAATTTCAAATCTTCAAAGTTCCGCCTTGGTGCTCCCGCGTCCAAAGGGGTTCCAGTCTTGTTCCTGATTCAATCTGTGACTTGAATATACATTAATCATCTCTTTCAAAAATATTTGTAGATATATATGAATGGTTAATATATGGTTAATATATGGTGATTATGGTTAAATAATGGTCAATATGCTCGTACAGATGTGAAAGAACACCCTTAGGATCGGACCTGGTGCGGTGCTCTTTGTACTGACTGAGTTTCCTGGTGAGATACTGTGAGATTCAGCTTGGCATGGCCCCTTCCAATGCGTAAAGATCCGAAAATCAAAAGGAAAAAATGGCTTTGCAGTCCTTCCTGAGAAGAATATCAGCTTGTTTCACACCTGAATCCTATTGAAACATCATATGAATCATCAGAATCATCAAATGACCACAGAATTCTCTGATTTCTCTGGCACCTTTTTGCTTCTTCCGTCAAGCGGAGCAGGGGGATGACGACAAAGAAATTGTCGTTGTACTTCCTGACCTTTCGACGGCGTCGAGGAGGCGGATCATGGACATCGAAAAAAAAATCCCGCGGACAAAAAAAGCGCGACCGAAAATGGAAAATGCGCTCGAAAATGCAAAGAAATGTATAGACATATATCAAAGTACCCAATATATATATATACATATATAATATAATATAATATATATATATATAAATAGAAATATACAGAAAATTTTAGAAATATCAAAAAGACTCACAGATTGGGTCTGCTCATGTTGACTTTGATGTCCAAAGCAGCATACGAGCAGTGCCCGAGACCTCTCGTCCCCAAAGCTACTGGTTGGTTCAGGGAAGGATTTTTGAGTCCATGGATTAGTAGATCATCCCCAGCTAGTTCGGACAACACCCACCATTCAACCATGATTTCCAGCCTCAATCCCCATATTTGAGCATATTTCTTGGTGAATATCTCCAGGTCTGGTGACCATGCTATCCCTACGATGGTGATTTAACAGGGATGACACCAAGTTGCAATGGGCACAGATTGCTGTTCGAGCTGAATCGTGTCTTCCACCTGACCAATGTTGACCAGAAACTCCCCCCTTCTTGTGGGGACCAGGTATACCTATAAAAATGATGATGGACCTGCATGTTGAAAAAAGTGTTGTTTTTCTTCTGACTGCATCTGTTTGGTAAAAGAAAACCAGAGGGTACCCTTGAAAATCCTTTAAATCTGGTTCTGCCGCTGAAACGTCTTTGCTTCGCTTGAGGATTTCCGGGCACTTGGTGCAGCCAAGGCCACTGGCAGCGGGTGCAGCTGGTACTTCACTGCAAGACGCAGAATCGTCGGCCGTTCCACCCGCGCGCAGTGTACCTCTATCGCCAAGGGGCTTTCTAAGTAGCAGTATGTCTATATAACTAGTCAGACATATATTAGTAAGATTTAGTGACTTACAAAATTGTGTATTTAGCTTCATTTAGTGATCAAAAAAAATTCAGGATGTCCATTGCCATCATTGCCAAAAATGATCGATGTTTATTGACGGCGCGCACCCATCGCATCTTCATATGAGGCTTGCGGTGGGTCAGGAACATGTCCTCAGAGCTCCGCTCTACCGAAAGTCTGCAGCCGGGATAGGCAGCCTATCGGAGACCCGGCCTGGTAAACATACAAAAAACATCAAAAAACGATGGAAAATCACCATCTTCAATGGGTAAATCCACGAACTAAATATCTATAAATCACCATGTTCGATAGCTTTTCTATATGCCAAGCTGCCATAGCTCGTTTTGGCCTGGAGTTTTTAAGTCAGCTCATCAGGTCTTCAGGTCTCTCCATTCAGTGGATTCAAAGGCACAGGAAAACAGTGAAAAATCGTGGAAACATCGTGGAAATTAAGAGGAAATGGTGGGAAATAATGGAAAATAATGGCAAAAGAATATTGAAAAATAATGAAAACAAATCAGGAATAACGGAACCTAGTGGACAACAATGAAAAACAATGGAGAATCCTTGAGAATCATCGAAAAATCATCGAAGAAATCTGGCAGCTGCCTTCTGAAATAGTTCTCTTCGATTCTCCGTGGGCACCAATCGATAAAGCCGATGAAGCCCCTCTCCTGGCTCATGAGCGCTGCAGAGGTGAGCGGTAACACATCATGCGGTTCAAATCGCATGGTGTTCCTCAAAGCTGATCCAACAAATGGGTGGATCTTCAAATATCTTCAAATCTTCAGTGGTTTTTCAACTATATTCTGATCGATATGGTGTAATATTGTCAAAAAAAAACAACTATGTCTGATAGATGTCTTCAATGGTGGGTGTTCAACTATATTCTGATGGATGTGTAACAAAACCATTGGACTCACCACAAACCGCGCCTCGGGCAAGTCACCCACCTGGCCAGTGACCTCGCTTTTTGTTCGTCAGGATTTTCACCAAATTGGGAATGTCATTCCAAGACACTTCAAGATATTTCCATGTACTTCAAGACACTTCAATACATGTTGTATCTTGTTGAAAATTTTGCTGTTGCCATTTGCGAATGATGTGTCGCAGCTCGCGTCCATTTTGAGATTCACCATCTATGGTGAGTCCGAAAAAGAGCAATTGCTGGTCGGCCCCAGACTGCGGAGTTTCGTTCAAAACCTGGTGTTTTTACCTGGTCTGGAACATGAAAAATAAATATCAATAAATAACAAAAAAAGGACTACTGCAATCTACTGCACATATTTCTGTGATATTTGGGATATGCATTGGGGTATTCAGAACCAATTCCGCCATGATCTTTCATATGTAACAATTTGTTACATCATAATACATCATAATATGTATCTACATATACCATTTACCATGGAATAAATTCATTGGGGGACCGGTGAAGCACAAAGGCTTCTCCGAGGCGCTGCGGAAGGCCATTCCAGGCTTCCACAAAGCCTAGGCTTCGCGAAGTGTTTCATCCAAAACACAGAAAAACGAAGGTTTTTGGCCGCCCCGTTGGATCACCCCCAAAAAAAAATGGATACCCTCTGGTGAACTAACATAGCAATGGAAAATCACCATTTTTAATGGGAAAATCCACTATAAATAGCCATTTTCCATTGCTATGTTAGTTCACCAGAGGGTAGTCCCAACTCTCGTTTTTGCCATGCGGAAACGCGCGCCCTGAGGATCTGGCAAGTGCAGTTTCAGATGTCTCAGCACTGCATGGAAGCTCTGGAGATCTATGCCCTGGCGACTTCGGTTGCGAGGCCGGTGCTCGGCCGTGAGGTCATGGTGTAGATGTTGTGTATCCCAAAATGGGTGAGGATAACCAGTGTGAAAGGCATAAGTGTTAACACATTGATGATATAATGGGATCATAAAATGTGATTAATTCATCAATCACTGAAAATTGCTACGAAAACTGAGTGATGTTAGCCGTTAGCCATAGCCGTTGCAGCAAGATGTTTTGTTTCATGAATTGAAGATGAAAAAAAATCATCCCATCATATCCCATCATATCCCACCTCGTTGCCAATGGCTTCCCAAAGCTGATGAAAACTCGTGCAGTTCTCCAAATGTACAAAGCCCTGCTGCTCCAGCGCCTCACAAGCGATTGCGACTGGAATGAAACGAGATGAGGGACTTCCAATGAAAATAACCCAACTGGATTCCCAGATATTATACTATATTATATTGTATTATATCATATCATATTATATTATATTACATTATATTATATGGTATCATATCAAATCATATCATATTATATTATATCATATCATCTTATATTATATCATATTATATCATATCATATCATCTTATATCATATCATATCATATCATATTATATATAGTATGTATTCTCAATATATATTCCCAATATTCCAAAAACGAGGACGGAGGATTGAATTTCAAGTTCCACCCGCCTTCCGCATCTGGTCTTTATCGATCAGTTCTCTCGACTCTTCAGAGGTCCTGAGCTGTCGAATGTAGCACCGAATGTAGCGACGGACCGGTGAGAACCATTGACGGATTCCTTGAATTCAGGTGAACCAAGACATAGAATTCATATGGTGAACATTGGTGAACCATAGATTTCATCTGTTCCCTATGTATCTCACCTGTGTTTCACACGATTCGACTTGGGTGAACCATCGCATCGCATCGGCTTATCTCGGCTTCAGGCATAGAAATGCTCCGAGGTCGAGCGCTGTGGTTCCTGAGCCATCAGACTGTGGCTCCAAGAAGCCTCTAACTCTGGCTTAGCGGCTTAGCATTCAACAAATTCTTGTGTAAGTGTACATCATAAAAACATCCATAATCTGCAAGAAACAAACTAAAAAAATTGTCCTCACCGTTAGTTTCCAATGAACTTCAGGGGAAAAAAATCAGACCAAAAATGAGAAAGTTACAGAACTTGAACACTTGGGCAACACATGCCATCATCTTCAGCACGCTGCGGAAAGTTCTCCATTTCCGACGTTCTTTGACGCCTTAGCGTTGCATCATTGAGGCGCGGAATCGATCAGCCCTTGATTGACACAATATATCCCTCAGAGGAGCCGTCTTTTCATGGCGAAGCTAAGCCCCAGTCTGTCAGAGCACGGAGCGTGCCTGTGAATCTGTACTTAAATAAGGTTCAGCAGATTCAGCAGTGCCTAAAGCATGTCTGAGTTTACAGTTTTGCGAGAACGTTCGCTTTCGACCTTGCTCAATTGGAGGATGCAGCAAGTTGGAAATGCCAAAAGATGTGATTCCAGTCTTGATGAATATTTTGAATATTGATTTTTGGGTGCATCAAACCATCGATAGTTAGTATATAGAAGTCTCCAATGGCAGCAATTCCCAATTGGAGCATGGTCGGCCCTCGGAAAAGCTGAACAAAATTGCCTAAAGGGGCCATCATGGGCCGCCCAAATCAACTCGCTTTGGCCGCAACAAAGAAATGATGTTTGGAATTCGGAAAAACTCATTGGATTTTCAACCCACCTTGCCTTCAAAGAATCATGACACATGAATACAATGGCGTTGCTTCAAAAGTTCTATAAGTAGGCAGGGGAACACTCGGAAGGGAAAAAGCGGGCAGCTTCGTTTCCCCGTTTCCCTCCTTTGCGGCTGTTTGCAGATGCCGGACGTGGGGTCAGACTTGGCAAAGAACCTTCAAGTTCATCACGTCCGAAAGGAAGTTCAAAACCATGGGCCTCACAGTAGCACCTCGGAGACTCGGAGGCACCGGTTGTTAAAAGCGGCCAAAGGCAGCTGAAATAAACGGTGTTTGAAATAGGAATGATCACTGAACAATGATGGTGATCCTGATCCTGATCATCATCCTGATCCTGATCATCATCATCATCATCATCATCATCATCATCACAGTTGTTGAGGTATCGCCAGTATAAGACAAACCCGGGCCTTCTCAAAAGTTGTGACACTGGTCTTCTTGGTTTCAGTAGGATCTGCGGCGTTTATCTGTATGTCCCTTTTGTGTACATAGGTATGTGTATACTGTATACATACTTGAGGAGCAGTGTATAGCTACATACCGTATATGTCGCATACATATATGTAGTTCTCTGTCTATATATATATATATATGTATGTCTATATCCATATCTACGTATGTACATATGCAATCATATGCATATCAGTGTGTTACGAAATTTCTTTTACATCTTCCCAAGCTGCACCATGATTGTTTGGGATATGTTTGGTGAACTTCGGTCAAGGGGCGCACACTGGAGCTCCATGGAACATGCTCGGCTCCAGACACCCAAACCAAGCGATTTTCCGGGTCTGGAACTCCTTTGGCTAAGAGGTACACATGGGTCATCACCTTGGCCAGGGTAGATGTCATCCTTCAGTTTCCTTGTAGGATTACAAGGTAACAACCCCAAATCTATCCAAATCATTTCGAATCTATATTCATACATGTTCGCACAAGACAAATTTGATGCTTTGGTACTGAGAAAGTCGTGGCGTCGTGGTTCCCCGGCCAAGTTATGCCAAGGTGCTGCCAGGAAAGGGTAAACAACGTTGTCAGCTTTGCTATGCACATTGAACCAGGGAGTGTCCCTCAGAACCTTGTTTCTGGGTGATGCCACTAAGAACGGCCACATGGTTCCAGAAAGACTGACAGCTGCAGAAATGTTGGAACTGAGCCCAGGATTTCCACTGGATCCTTCAGATGACACCTGGTTGGTGGTTGTACTGTACCCCTCTGAAAAATGATGGAGTTCGTCAGTTGGGGTTACTATTCCCAAAATTTCCCAAATATCTGGAAAGTCATAAAAGCCATGTTCCAAACCACCAACCAGACACTGAGTTCATGCTGATCGCCGTAATGCCACCGGCAGATTCACCCCATGCGGCAATCCGCGTGGGGTCCACCCCAAAAGACTCGGCCTGGTCGACGATAAAACGCACCGCAGCCTTCGCATCGTGCACCGCATCCCTGACTGCAGACAGCTCCACTAGGTAGGTGCTACCCTCCAATCGATAGTTCATGTTGAAAACCACGAAACCAGCCCGGGCAAAGTAAAGTGCTTCTGCTTCCATGATGCCAGCTTGCTTGCTGCCCCCAATGAAGTTCCCACCATGAATGAGTAGCACAGCCGGCGCCTTCGAGCCTCGCGCCGCAGTGGGCCTGTAGACATCAAGTAGTAGATCTACCTCCTCTCCATGCCTTTCAGAGTAGGCGCTGCCATATTTCAGATCGTAGACCATTCCAACGTCCAGCGAGACATTCCCACAAAAGCAGCTGTCACAGACCTCCAATGTGAGACATGCAAAACCCGAAGGCTTGTGCCGATCACCGTATCAATCCAACATGTTTGTCCAGTTTTGGACGAACCCATACAGAACCAATGCTGTTCCTGCGATACTTAGCAAGACATCATCAGGCCTGGGCAGACAAAAATGCGTGTTCTCACGAGCTGACATGTGTCATTTAATGTGGTTTTAAATTTAAATTAAAGGACCTAAGATAGAAAAGGAAGACAGCCAAAAAGAACAGGTTGCATCCTCATTGAACCGATTTTTGAAACCCAGTCCAGGCCTGAGCTTTGGCCAGCGATTCCAAGCTTTGGCCAGGCGCCATGACGTGAAAAAATAGGAAGACAGTGGTGCTAAGCACCTGGCAACGGCCACCCCTGGTGCCATGGCGAGTTCGTTGACTCCATATTTTTGGTTCTCAAAGTTCTAGACAGATACACAGATACATGGTGCCACATCCCTTTCACATACACAGAAATGGGGGTACCCCAATAGCTCGATAGTTTACAATGGAAAATCCCAAACAAATAGCTGGATGATTTCGGGGGGTACCCTTATTGTAGGAAACCCCTTGCCGCGACACCATGCAGGCCACACAGGCTGCCGCACTGCCAATGAAAAGCCTCCTTTGCGAGGTGCTGAACGCAGTTTTTCAGAACAGCCGCCATGGGAAAAAATGGAAAACAAATCTACAAAATGTCGATAAGATTCATCTAATATGAGAAAAAACATCCATCAGTTAGATAGTTAGATTCAATTAGTCTAGAAAATGTTGTAGCAGCCAAAAAGGACTGCCAAAGATACTGCCAAACCCACCTGCCAGTCCGATACGCCGTAACCCACCACTCGTTTCGAGGAGATACAAAATTCACGTGATCCAGGGACTCTTCTCTTCCTCAATAATTGCTATATTAATCAAGCCATAAAAACCTACCCTTAAGCCGGAAAAAAAAAACAAGTCTTCCAATATATTTCATACACATTGTACTCATTGTCACTGGTTGGGTCTCATTTTTGTTCAATGGGAATTTCAGGATCCTAAAATGTAGGTATTGTACCATATAAGGCAATATTTTGTGGGGATATGACCTTACATAGGCCTAAAAAATAGGCCTTATATATGGAATCGGTACCTCCAATCAATCGGTTCCGCTTCGTCATGGCCATTGATTTGTGGATAGAAATCCAACTAGTTCGGTATCAACTCCTGGAGGATCATCCCACGAATCGTCACGAATCGATTACACCATAGGGATGATGATTCCTCGATTTTCCATCCCTACTTTCAAACAAACTCATTCAATATTTTCCTTCCCACTGTATTTAATGGGTATTTAAATGTATTTAATATGTATTTAATACATAACATGTTTTTTCACTAACCAACTATTTTCAGTGAAATCGGAAATGATCTATCCATTGTGGGATGGTACCCATCCATAAAGTCCATCCATAAAGTCCTCGCGCAGCACGATGGCTCCAAATTCCGGGAGAGTCTCTTGACCTCAATGGGCTCGAGTTCGCCACTGCAGGCTCCAATGACCTCCGGAGCTTTGGGAAGCAAATATTGCTTCATATGGTTACTAAATGGTTGATAAATGGTTACTAAATGGTGGATAAATGGTTAATGGTTCATAATCTGCTAAGAATTGTGGATATTGGTTATTTGAAGTGTCATCAAATAGTTGATAGATGGTTAAGACTGGTTACTAAATGGTTGAAAGATGGTTTATACAGGTTCACAAATGGCCAATAAACACCGTATTGAATATTCTTAGTAAATTCTGGTCAAATGGTTAATTAATCAAGTATGATGGATGGATTACAAACGTAATATGAGCTTAGGATTCCAACTCCCAACCATAAGAAATATAATATCATCCCTGCATCCATGACGATTTGATTTATCTGATGCTGTGTCTAATCTAATGCGGTAAAACATGGCTAAATGATATTGTTGGTCAGTGATATCGACATCATCGATATCATCCGGAGTCTACCGCTGTCGCTTCATTATGTCGCCACAATATTTCATGATAGAATGGGAGTAAATGGGATACCCTCTGGTAATTTAACGTAGCTATTGAAAATGACCATAGAAATAGTGAGTTTTCCCATGAAAAATGGTGATTTTCCATCGATCTCTGATGACACTGGGTATCTGCAATATCCCAGCACCACGCTGGCCTGCAGCTCCATCTGTGGACGATAGGCATCTTTGGGTTCGCGAAAGATGCGCAGCAGCCTCGGGGAGAAAGCATGGCGAACCGTCACTGGCCCCTAGTGACAGTGGGATGTTGATAGGGATTCCCATAGAAAAAATATAAAAAAAAACCTGAAACATAATTGAATGCCATAGATTTTTACCATAGATTCCCATAAATTACCATAAATTACCATTATTCCCTATAGATTCCCATAGATTCCCATAGATTACCATAGATTACTAGTTCGTATCCCACAGCATCAACCAGCTGGATCCATGGTTTCCCAGTTTCCCCTTCCCCTGCCCTTTCTGCGAGAGACAACAGGGGAAGCATGACGAATGACAATACACTCGCGGCACAGTTGATACACAGTAGACGCCAGAAGAAGACCCATTGTCGTTCCTAGAAAAAAACGACTCGACAATGATGAATCGAAACAGTTTCTTGGGAATGAACAGGCTTTACATATCTTTACATGATGCTATATTGCTGTAGACATGTTCCTATACAGCCTGGCCCTTCATCCGCATGTTATGCCCGGGTGTGCATTGGGGTTAGTGGTTCAACTCACCTCGAAACAGATGTGATACAACTCGAACAAGCACCATTGTACCCGTGAGCGAAGCCAATGGTCTTCAATGTTAGTGAATATTCCTGCATGTTAAGTTCATTCATGACTTTCAAACATTTTCTAACCTGGGGTTGGACAGAAAACGCCAAAAAATGTTTGGTCACAGTTTCAATGGGCCCCTTCTCATCTGCAAGTAGTGTGGAGGCCGCATAGAGAAGCCCCGCAGATACAGCAATGCCTTGGCTCTACAGTCCCTCTGTCATCACTTCACTCCCCGCTAAAAGTCAGAGACTTTGTTCCAATCTTGAACTGATCCATCCAGTGGATATTTGGGCCCAAATTATCAATCCCAAAACTGATGAATTATCGCACAAAAAATGATTGATTTTGATCCATACACAGTTCTTGACATGGTACACCAAGACAGCTGCTAAACAGAATACAGCAAAATGTCATAGTTATAAGTTCTAATATGGTTTAATCAATGTTTAATCCATTTTATAGACATCACTCATTTTCAAACACACAATAAACCGTCGACCCAGCTTTCCTCTTCCGGTGCCACGGCGCCCAACACGGCCTCTCCAGCCGCCCATGCTGCAAAGAGCAGTCGCTGCAGTTTCGCTGCGAAACCTTGGGACGTGGCCTTTTGTGAACGGCACGCCATGCCACCGGAGATCATCACCACCAGGTAGATGATCATCGCTGCCAAGGCCTGTTCTGCGAGAAATCACAGATTTATCTGGGTCAAGCATCTATTGAAATCCCAGCTTTTTTGGATGAGATGTCAATGAGTCAAGGAAGGCTTCACAAATGATGTTTAACAAAAAAACGGAAAACTGTTGGAGAAAAGAAAGCTGAGATATGGGACTGGATGAGGATTTGCATGGCTTGGATGTGTGCAAATCTGCAAGCCTCATCAACAACCAGCTCCGACTCTTACTACCATGGTCTCTAGGACCTAGGAACCATGGGAACCTGGTCCTTTGGTAGTTCACCATACCACCAGTATCCCCCCATCCACTGGAAACCATCTCCCATCGCTTTCCGACGTTGCCCGCCTCTCGGCCCATCATGGGCAAGCAGAACAATGCCGCTGCTGACAGCGTCAATGCCAGCGTCAGCAAGATCGATGCCACCGATGCCTACCAAATCTCGACTCGAGGCGAGGCAAAAAAAAGGGTCAAAAGTGACAAAAAGTGACCACATCGACACCCCACGTGAAGTCAAGTCAATATCTTGGTTTCACCATTTGGGTTTCTCTGAAAATCGGGCACCCAAAAATCCAATCGAAAAAAATCATCGTCCCAGTGGAATAGCTATAACTTGGGGGGTCAAGCATCCATTTTCCGACACATATATCATCTTGTTGCTTATCCCGCTTCACCCATTTATCTTATGCATTAAGCAATGGATGCTCACATCAACAAACCTTTCAAAGCTATTCAAAAAAAAACGTTTTTTTGTGTGGTAGATCCCACTATGATCATATTATATCCCTATTGAATCCCCCAAAAAATACCTATTGTTGATGGTGAAACCGTGAAACCAGCCATTTTTTCACCTTCGTGGATCCGACTGCCGAGCCATATGCCAACAGCAGGGCCAAGCTCCAGGCAGCATAATGGCCTCCCAACTGGCCTGGACGTCCGGAACCAAAAAATGGAGATCTTTCACAGAAAAATCCATGGGAATTCTGATTGGATCGATGGATGGCTCGGAGCTGGATGCTCCAGACTGTAATCTGACCAATGGATCCCCTCATGGATGATTTTCCATGGGATTTTCCTTTTAAAAGTGGGAATGTGGCCCGCCAGATCCCGACAAATTGCAGCCCGGCAGCAAGCTACGAGCACCGAACCACTGAGAAGTAGCACAGTAAGTGGCACAAAACACCAGCGCAGGCCCAGGAGTATGTGACAACGGAGGAGCCACCTGAGGACTTGCAGAAATTGGAAGGACAGTCACAACATGTCACAACAGCAATGTCGAAAAAAAAGACAGGCAGCTATTAGAAGAAGTTCAGAGGTCATGAGTCAGTCATGACTTTCATTCACCAACCAATTTCGTGAGCCCCTGACTGCTTGCTAAGCATTCCCTGCATTGCCTTCCGCGGAGCATCCATGGCAGTGCTTCAACTCCGGCAGGACAGACGGGCAGGAGACGGGAGACGATGGCTCTCTTGGCTGCACTATGCTGCACTATTGTGAAGGGCAGGGATAACATGTGCAACGTCTGGCTATGGCATGCTATGGCCACGTGTCTGGCCACGGGACTGGCTATGTCTGGCTATGTCTGGCTATGATGTCAAGGTGATTCAAGCCTTGGCCTTTCGTCATTGGCCTTGAGCCACAAGCTGTCAACCAGCCTGTCGAAGGTGGGGAACCTCACCCCAGACCGAGTTCACCGAGTTCACCGAGTTCACCGAGTTCCTGGCTCATGCACCCGAGTTCCCTCAAGCTCCTCCAGCAGATGGACAAAAATCACCAGCAACGATGTCTACCAACCGGTACCAACGGGAACGGGTACCAACGGGTACCATGAGTTGAACGATCTCCAGAACTTTCCGACATCTCATGGAAGTCATGGCTCATTGGCTCATTGGGTCATGGGATGTCATAGGTCGCTCCTGGTTGTCGTGCGCTACAGATGTAAAAAGCCTGGTGGCGTTCTCCAGGCTCGCATCAAAGCGCTCGTGACAGTTCGGACCTCAGCATGGTCCCTACATAAGCCACAGCAACAAGCAATGGAGATTTCCTAAGTCATGGGGGGTACCCCCAAATCATCCAAGATTGGTTATTGTCAATGGGAAAACCAATGGTTTGGGGTACAGGAGCCATATTTTAGGAACCCCCCCAAGCCCCAAGCTGCGCCATCTCGGTCCAAGCTGCGCCAAACGTCTTGCAGCAGAGGCGTTCCACAGTCTTTGGCAATTCGAGCGTAAACTTCACTCATCACTTTGGCCTGGGCATGGCGAGGTGCCAGGTGTGGGTTGGCTGTTGGTTTGTTGGGTGCAAAATATCATGAAAGCCATGTGTTTGAGGTGTTTGAGATGCGATCCCAACTGGTGCTGGGTATCACTGAGTCGACTTTGCACCCATTGGGAAAGCCAAAATAGCCAAAGCAAAGACTACACTTTAGAGTTTGTGAAACATAGAGAGTCACCATGCTAAGTGTGACTATGCTCACTTCTCTGCTTTTGAAAACCGTGTTGTGAGTTGTGACTTTGGTCCGGGGGGACCATCTGAGCCGCCCAGTGGTGACCAGTGGTGACCCACTGAACAAGCCCTCGTTGATCTTGGCGTCTTCGGTAAGGAAGCGGAAGAGTGCGGAAGCGGTTAGCGTGTTTTACAGGAACTTGACAGTGGTGCCAGCCTTTCAGCTTGGATCTATTGGAAAGTTACCAAGCTTCGGTGAAAGTTTGTGCTGGTCACTGACTGATTTCTTACTTAAAACCTTCAGATACCTAGCTTCGCCTTTCCGGTAGCAAATGCAAAGTGTCCGTCTGCTTCTCGTTAGTGCCATCTTATGGAAATTATTTTGAAGCTTCATGACTTTTTGGCCACAGTCATCCTCGTCCAATTTGGTTTGAACTTTGGCATCAAGCTTAAGTGGCCAAAGAAACCATACAAAGGCATCATGGCATCATATACAACAGAGGTGGATATCTATGATGTATATATATATATACGGTTATATACGGATAAATTGATATAATTTCGGTGAAAGACGGTCCAATCACCGCTAGCCATACATTGGGCCAAACGGGCTGACAGCAGGAAAAAAAACGTTCTAGTGGGGAAAAAAACTGCCGTTCATGGCGGCGAGATCAATTCTTGAGAAAACTTCCAGAATGGCCAGAGTCCAGTAAAAATCATACTCCATCGAACCCCAATTCAAAATGTGAAGTCATAGTCCAGTCCATCATCAGAATCCATAAATCATCCATAATCATAATCCATTACACATCATCATAATCCATAAATCATCCATAATCATAGTCCATTACAGCAAAAATCATAAAGATACCATCAGATACATCCGCGCCTCACTGGGGCGCTGAAACCTCGCGGCCCGCAAGGGACGTTCCAAAGGCTCCCCCAACCTGAGCCGATCATAGCCGATCCACCTAAAATGATGACTGGGGAAACCTATATTCAATGGATTGGTTTAAGGGAAAATTTGCAGGAAACCATAGATTCATTAAATATGGGGCTTTCCTGTAAATGTTCCCTTAATCCAATCCATTGATATATCTAAATCTATAGTCTATAGAACTATGGATAGTTCTTTTGATGGGGAATGGTAAACATGTGTAAACATGATTTATTGTTTTACCATGTTATATTATGTTTTACCATGTTTTACCCACATTACCATTTAAGGTTTCTCCATGTCATCCCTGTGCTCAAGCCATCACGGGCCATCACGGCCAAAGTGCCGTCTCTTTAGTTCTGGATCCAGCAAGTTGTCGATGTCGAAGCATGCCGAAGAATGGATCCCTGGCGAAACTTCATAATGACTTGTGTCAGCTGAACAAAAACACATGTTTTAAAAAAAAAACTCTTGGAGGACCGATAGTAAAACTGAACATTCGAAAATCGGCTTCCGAAATGACGATCACAGACTCCGGGGCTGAATGTACATCTTCCATGGTGAAATTTAAGGGTGAAACTGCCCAACTTCGAAAAAAGTTGCAGTGGATATCTCACACGAAAACCCCAACTGTCAGCCTCTCTGAACTGCAAAGGTGCTGGATATCACATCCATGGAGCCTGGTGCCATGTCATCTCCGTCTCCAACTTTGCTAGGCACCAGTCGGCACCAGGGCATTTTTTCATGTCCAAAATGTATATCCCTCTGGTAAACTAACATAGCTATTGAAAATGGTGATTTATAGTGGATTTACCCATTAAAAATGGTGATTTTCCATAGTTATGTTAAATTACCAGAGGGTATGTGAAAAATGATGTTTCTTTGTTGATCTGACCGGCCTAGCGTCGAAAATCGATTTGCTTAGTGCCAAACTCAGTGACAGCAGGGCCTCCAGTTGTTGCTTCACGGCACGCGGCCGTCCATTGGCACGTGGGCTGTGCGTTCAGCACCGAAGTACTTTGGATTCAGTCTGGTCTATCAGTTGTGGAGCATCCCTGGTAGTTGCCTGGTAGCTGGTACATGCTGGTACCCGGTACCCCGTTCCATGGATATTTCATGATATTCCATGTGAGATGCTCCTGAACCCCGTTCCGGTGCTGCTCTCATGAGGCGAAATTTCGCATCCAACCTTTCACATCCCAACATCTGCTGGCAAAAGCCATGGGGCCATGGCAAAAGATCAAACCATAACCCACGTCTGCGTGGTCTAAAATCCAATCCCATGAATCTGAAGCCAAAAATCAGAGGAATCTAGGCCTGGATGATGCATCACTTCACAGGAACCAGGATCAGTGACACTGATCACATTACTTTGCCCACAGGAAAAATTGATTCCAAGGGAAGAAGTTGTCAAGCACTTTTTTTAAACCAAACTCTTGCAAATTGCTACAGATTCTGCTTCAATCCACTCTGCTTTACCAGTCTTTAGCAGGCCCTAAATGCTCAAGACATTCTCTCTCACCTCTTGGCTGCCGGGTCCCTTTTTGGCCATTTCTGAGCCTTTTCAGCATTTCACGGCAGAAAGTGACATTGGCGGGCTTGCCCAGGGGTGTCTTCAAGGTAAGAAATGCTGAACTGACAATTTATATAATACGCAGACGTCGTGATACATTAAGATGATAGCAACAATAATAAACATCAAAGATTGTATGTCAAGATTGATTTAAAAAAAGAAAAAAAACAGTAATTTTTATCCCATGTTGTTCTATGTTCAGAGGATATATCAAACTTAATCACACAATATCACACAGTTGCTGCACCCTCACTGGACCATGTTACTGGAGACATGTTTGATGACACCAGGGCGCAACTGGCAACTGGCCAGGCCAGCAGTGCATTAAATTGTAACTCCAAAGCGCCGCGCGTAGACTTCAGCTTAAGTCCTTTCGGGATCCAGTTGTTTTTGGTGGGCCACTGAAGAAGCAGTCTGCTGGTTGTTTGGCGTTCAGATTTACAGGTCGAAACCCCGAAAGTCGTCCCCTCACTCAAGATTTCAAACACTGATGTTTGCAGGTGTTTGAGCAATTTATCAACACTGACCAACCTTGGCTCTTGAGACGACAAGTACAATCTTCCATTTGCATCCATTTGCTTGGTTCCAAGCATGAAAAATCAAGATCTGAAGATAGCTGTGAGAGTTCATTCCCTCTGCAGATACACCCTCGCCTTCCATGTGGGTAAAGTTCCTGCAAGCCACCCGCATTGCAACGGACAGGTTGGGGGAAGGGCCTCCCCAAACATCTCCATCAGAAAGAGTAAGCTGAGCAGTGGAAGAAGGGGACGATGTGAGCCCCTTTTTGCTTTCCATCTAGAACGAAACCGCACTTTCTTTTCACGGGATACAGAAAACACTTTTTGCAAAATCCTACAGTTCTAGCAGCTCCCGTTGCCACGTCCGTTGCCACCTCCGTTGCCACGTCCGTTGCCACGTCCGTTGCCACGTCCGTTGCCACCTCCGTTGCCACCTCCGTTGCCACGTCCGTTGCCACGTCCGTTGCCACGTCCGTTGCCACGTCCTGCATCAAGGCTTTCCGCTGCTTCAACCACCAATTTCGCTGGAGCTGAAGCTCTTCGGATCGCGGATGGGCCTGGCTCCGGCTGGCTCGGTCTAGAGCTCCACCCATGGAGACCCCAACAACAATTGGGGAACAATCCCTTGATTTTTCTTATTTTTCTTAGGGTTGGCAGACCCAACAGAAAGTGGTTTTTTGAATTTTACGATCTCTTTTCAGGAAGAAAATGATGAAGAAACCATATGAAACCATTGGGTACCTCATTTTCGAACAAGATCTTCAAAAAAGCGGATGCCCATCAGCCCATCCATCCTCCATATCTCCTTCGTGCGGCACTTACTGTAACAGATGTGATCGTTTTTCGGCTGGAAAGAAACGGAAATTTTGGAGACAGCCACTGCAAGACATGGCTATTGGTCAAAACCCTCCTGGTGAACATCAAAATAGCTGGTAAATGGATGTTCATCCCCACTAAAAATGGTATGTATAGGTATTGATCCATAGCCACATGAAAAACATTGGAAAACACCCCGTGACACGAGTTGTGGAGGAAAACAGCGAGGAACACGAACACGTTGCGACCCGCCCGTTCACGGCGCCCTCCATTGAGCTCGCTGGGCTTGCCATTCCAACACCTTCTCGAGCCTCGAAGGCACGGGCCATCGGACGCCACGCAACAGGTGGAGGAAGGTTCATTTTTCAAATTCCAATCGATTCAAAAAGTGACTTGTTGGGGTCATG
The DNA here is from genome assembly GCA_947184155.2 of Cladocopium goreaui. Classification (NCBI taxonomy): domain Eukaryota; class Dinophyceae; order Suessiales; family Symbiodiniaceae; genus Cladocopium; species Cladocopium goreaui. The sequence continues at coordinate 325,901 of CAMXCT020002502.1, read as the reverse complement.
AGTCATCACATTCTGCCGATGTCTGATGCCAATTCTCCTTCCATGTTGCAAACCCAACTACTTCATGTAGTCGACTTAATCATAACCCATCACCATCTTTTTATCAGAAATGGATTCGATAAACCGTCCCTTAAAGGCTTGTCACTGCGTTTTATAAATTACCCTCCAATAAAAAACTAGCAGTTCGATGTGGAAATAACCCACCATTTGTAGATCATTTTCCCAAGGAAACCATATGTTTTCCACATCTTCTTCTATGTTTACCCAAACGGCCGGGTACCCAGATGTATCACTGGGCCGCTGACTCCTTGTTTCTGCTCTTCAGGGCACTCAGAGTCTTCTCCGAAGCATCTTGCCTTATGAAAAACTGAACAAATGGCTCGATGGCTCGGAGTAGTGGACTAGTAATCTCTAGAGCCATAACTTTTCATAAATAACGGGTCCGCAGATTTGGTGTCCAATTTTTGATGTGGATTTACTGTCCATTTACTTCTGTGGAAATTGAAATATTTGAAATATATCACTATTTTAAATAGGTAACCACCCCAATTTTCACAATCAGAGTTTGTTGTAGTCCAGGGTTGGCATCGACAAGAACATACAAACCATACAAAATCATACAAACCCTGGATACTTGTTGCCGAAAAAGAATCCATGGATATTGCAATCTTGGTGGAATTATGCCATGACATGCCATCCTTTGGATCAGCAATCTTCGACAAATCCCATGGTGGCACCACTGGACCACTGCTGCCAGGGTGACTTCCTTTGCATGTCGAGCTGAAGCTTCCCAAGCCGCTCCTAGCGATGAAACATCAGGCGTCTGATGTGAGAGCAAACTCACTGTGCCAACCTTTTTTCATGTTTTTTCTGTTGGACATCTCATACATATATATATATATATATACTCATATATAATCACTATATACTACAGTGTCATAGATTCTACCCTCGTGTTTTTCAGGTACCCTCGGTACATTTCCCCAAATAATTGCCGCACTTTTCCCGATCGCATTCTGGATGGAGGTGAAAGATCGGGGACATATAGCGGATCGAGCGAAAGCGCCCGCCTCCCACATAGCTCCCTCTAACCTTGGATGAAGATGGAAAAACTCGTGAAAAACTAGTGATATCATTGATATCATCATCGAATTTGGAAAGGTCCAAGTTGGAGGTCCTAGTTGGAAACCATCAACTTCCACTAGATCTTCCAACCATAGCTGCCATAGCTCCATAGCTTGGAAATCCCCATGGTTTTTGTGATCGCCTTACCCATTGTGGACATCTGTGACGGGGTTCCCCGGTGATGTGTCCTCCATCTCCTTCTGGAGCTGCACGTATTGGCCCGGCACTTCGCCATCTGATCCTCAACTTGTCGCATGTCTGAATACCTTAGGTGATATATGTCTATTATAGATCTAGATGTTTCTATAATATAAATATATATATATATACATATATATGTATGTATCTATATATATATATATGTATGTGTGTCCGAGAACTTCCATTCTTTGGCTACTTGAAGTGGGATAGTCTCTTGAATCATATTCAACCGAATGATGAAATATGTGACCAAATGATCAACCCGCAATTTGCGGGTACAGTGTGGGTTTTAATGGCCCTAGATGTTGTCGGTTTCCCACTGTCGTTTCCTGCAGCTGAGGCACGTTGGGGAGCTGCACGTCGTTCATTCAAGAGCCTGGGCCTCAAGCAGTTGGAAGATGTTGTGCTCAACCCCCCATCATCGTATTCCACATATGGAGTGTATGAAAATGGGGTATACCGTACACCCATGTACACCCCAAACTATTGCCACTTATATAGGATTCTTGATACAAAAAATCATCGTTCACCCGGGGATTTGGGACCCGAACCAATCGGGCCCAAATAAGTTCCATGACATTCCATTTGGGATAGTTTGGTTTGGGTGGGTTGAGGATAAGTCGGGGATCAGTGGGACAAGTAGTATGCTTCATGCTGCCTTTTTCTCTTCCCAGGCGAAATATTTCACTGAGCCAAGCGGCAAATCCAGGCAGAACTCGTTCCGCATTTTGGCAACCTCAGACAAAATAAATGGCAATTTCTTGTGCCCCCTTAGTCACCAAACGAATTTGGAACTGTCAAGCCTTCCGACAAGAAGATCAATCTCGAGCAAATTGTTAATTTCGCAACTCCGCTGGCAACTCCATTCACCATGCAGCAATCCTGGAAGCTCCTTTTCCATGGACATGTACGTCTCAATGCAACTTGGAAACGGCTGCAGAGTGCAACGGCCCAAGGATGTGTCCCAGTGCGAGGTCCGAGGTAGGAGGTTGGTGATTAAGTCCAGGATCTATTGGTAGCACTGGTGCAGCACTGGTAGCACCCTACAGTTTCCTAAAGTTTCCTAAAGATCCTAAAGTTCTTCCTTGCTCCAATTTCGAAGTTTTTGTCAAGCTTTTCAGCGCAATTCCGCCATCAGCCCAGTTCCCTTGAGCCATGGCATTTGGAAGAGGATTCAACTTGACGAAGCGCGAGGGAATCAGTTTCACTGGAAATCTGCCACTCCTCCATCCTCAGGTGGTCAGCAGGTCAGCAGGATTTAAAAAAAAAGACCATGCTTCTGGAGCCAACGAGAGCCTCACCTTTTTTCTCTGGCGCGGAATCTATTGACTTCGCTTGCAGGTGAAAGCTTAGATTAAGCCACTGAATCAGCGGCAGTGAATAGATTGAATTGGCCACAGATGGGCAAATTTCGCAATGCAGGCACTTCGCTCTGCCATGTGATGTCGTGGCAAGCGTCGCCAAACGTTAACTTGCGGGACCAAAGGGAAGTGGTTTCACTGGACCTTACTTATACAACGAGATGAGCACTGGAAGAGTCCAGAATCGCGAACTTATATCAACATAGTCTGCAAGCGAGCTTCCTGGCTTCAATCAGAGCTAATTGAGTCATCAAACTGTAATAACCGTCAAACTGTTGGTTGAATTTGGATCCAAGTTGTGGTTTTTTTGTCTCAAGACCTTCCAGTTCTCCAACTTCCATCTACAATTCTAAAATCAATGCAGCTACCATCAGCTACCTACCAGGCCTCCGTTTTCTGACCCCAGGGGGCGACCCACGATGAGGTCACGCCATCAACGGCCTACCTTGCTGAAGCGCTTGGAGTCCTCTTCCAGGGATTGCAGAGGATCTCCCCGAACGGATGACCTCCTTGGCAAAGATGACATCGTCAGCGAGAAAAAAATGAGGATGTAATGGGTATAATGAAGGAGAAATCAGCATCAAAATCTTTGGCACGGACTTCTCAGAAGCTTTTCTATCTAGATTCTTGCCAATTCTTGGAGTAGATTTCAAATGATTCCATTGGTTTTACCACCCTGGAAGGCCACGGCTGATCCCATTCCGAATTGATACAAAGAGGCGGTGCTGCTGTCCGGCTCGTGTGGCTGCTGTCCGGTAGAATTCTTAGAATTCTTGGAGGCTTGGAAAAAGGGCATTTTCTGCAGGACATTTTAGGATTTAACCGAGGTGTCGGAGACACTTGTTACGTCGCAGCCGCGCCTTGTTCTCGGATTTCTGGGCAAATCGAACATATCTGGGCTGTACAGGTCAGTCATCAGAATCTCACCTAAGCATCCGGCATCATCCGACAGCTTCAAAACTGACTCCACCGGCTCTTTCCCCCAGGTCTTTGAGGTGCGAACGGTGCTCTTTCCACATCAACTTCTGCTGATGCACGTTACTCTTCCTTCTCTCCCTGTCCACTGTGACCGTGTCCTGCAAAAATGCAACAATTGTTTAGTAAAGAAATGCCAACGCCCAGTGCACACACCAATGAATCAATAGAGGTATATAAATCTATGTAAATCAAATCTGTGAAATGATATGCTAACCATGGAGGCGGACACCAACCAACAATGACAGAGAACAAGCAGCAAACAGTTTTGGGGTGGAAAGGCTTCAGCGATTTCGCAGAGTTGCTATCAAGATCCATCAAGTCTCTCTGAGGAGCTTACTACTGTGCAGTTTGTTGCAATACTGGCGGTCGAAAGCCGTCGTCGATCTCCGCGGTCGCGGTCGCGGCAGTCGCGGTCTCCGCGGTCTCTCGGAGGCGTCATCTGCAAACCCTGATCAAGGCTGACTGTGCACTTCTTGGATCGCTTTCAAAGGCAGTCTGCACCAGTTTTGAATCCAAAAGACGACTTTTTTCTGCACCTCGTGCGCTCCTGGCTCCGAATAAAAGTTGCGCAGATTTGCCCTTGGTTGCAGCTGCTAGACTGTTACTTCATGTTACTTCTATCGGCACAAGACACAACAACCCTGATGCTGAGAGAATGAGACATCAGGAAAACGAGTCAATGCCTATGGGCCTGTGGGACCATTTTTGGTTCGATGAACATCCATTTCCCAGCTTTTTGATCCATACATATGAGATCCGAATGAGTAACTGCATTTTTCCCCAAGCTACTGTGGCTGCTTCTGCAGGAGTCTCATCATCTCTTCTCGCGTTTGGTTCTGCCTGAATCACCATTCAAAAACAGAGGCATTTGCCACTGCAACACTTCACAATGCGGCCTACAACCATTGAACAAAACTAGGAGCCAGGCTTCTCCTCCATCATTTCTTCCATCCTCTGGATTCGCTCCTGCATCTCCTTAAACTGTAACTCTTTGGACATCAGTTCTCTCTCGTTTTCTTCCATCTTTCTGACACGTTCTCGCAGCTCTTTGACTTCAGAAGCGGAAACACCTCAGCATGACACTGAACTTTGGTTAATACTGGTTGTGGTGTGGACTCATCTGTAGTATCTAGGGCTTGCTACTGAAAAAGATCACTTGTAAGTGCAAGAGTTCGGTTCGATTGGCCACATCCCTACCGAGCCAACGGCCAGTCTCCGGCTCAGCACTCGTCTGACGAGGTGACGTGGTGTGTCTGAAAATGGGGATGTAGCCCCCTAAATGGACATATGGATGGGGATAAAGATAGTAACGTTTTTTGTACTCCATGTTTGCCATGGTTACCATATTTTCAGACAAAACCATGACAAGTGACACTGGCATGGAGCAAAACAGTTATCAGTTCGTCTCTTCCCAGCCACCTCCCTCTCTGCCGTGGTGCTTTGCCTCGCGTGGGCGGGATTTCATCCATATCCAATGGCAATCACTGGCAATAACCCTAAGCTGCACAGGGAGAGTACTTGCAACATTCAATGCAGACTATAGAAAAGGAGCGGCCACTTGTGTATATATATATATCATATTATATCATATTATATCATATTATATCATACTATATCATATTATATCATATTATATCATATTATATCATATTATATCATATTATATCATATTATATTATCTTATGTTATATTACATTGTATATTATATTACATTGTATATTATATTACATTGTATATTATATTACATTGTATATTATATTACATTGTATATTATATTACATTGTATATTATATTACATTGTATATTATATTACATTGTATATTATATTACATTGTATATTCTATTACATTGTATATTATATATTATATATTATATATTATATTATATTATATTATATTATATTATATATATAACATATTATATATATATATTATATTATATTATATATTATATATATATTATATTATATTATATATATGATATATTATATATTATATATTATATTAAATTTATTATATATTATATATGTTATATGATATATGATATATTATATATTATATATTACATATTGTATATTATATATATTATATATTCTATTTTATATATTATATTTTATATTCTATATATTATCTATTATATTATTATATATTATATATTATATTATATATTATATTTTATATGATATATTATATTATATATTATATTGTATATATATTACATTATATTATATTATATATTACAATATATATTATATTATATATATTATATTATATTATATCGTTTATATTATATTATATTATATTATATATTATATTATATTATATCGTTTATATTATATTATATTATATATTATATTATATTTCATATTATATATTATATGCGAATCGGGGATTGCCTACCCGATTATGTTCCAATGGTTGATGTTGAGGATAAATGTTCCAGTTCGACGACGTCACACGGGCAGCTGCTTCCGCATTGCTGATCTTTTCTCCAGTGCTGCAGTGGGTCTTGAGCCAAAGAGGCCAGTTCGGATTGCCCCTTTGGTGCTGGATCACAGAGTGTTTAGTTGTGATATTATACTTGATCCGTAGCCTACACTCTATTCGCACCCCCCACGCATAGCCAACTTTGTTGGCTACGCGCAAAGGAGTGTTCTTTGAATTGATCCACTACACTCGCAGCTGTTCATTTATTGAATTATGGAGAGCTAAAGTCCGTTCAGAACTTCATATCTACATGGCGGCTTGCTACAATCTCTACCAAAAAATGAAGGTTCTGTTCACGTGCATGTAGACACGACGTAGTCGGTGTCTAGCATTGAGGTTCATCCAATGTGGCGTAGCCAGCATGGAGTCTCACTCAAGCATGTGAATTAAAGAAATCAAAACACAAAGTTGACTATGGAACTAGAAGTTTACCTTCCCGTCCCTTCGTCGGTTGAGACGTAGACCGCTGTAGAAACTCAGCGTTTCATGCAATGATGTTCAAAAAAAATGTGTGGTTCTAAATTAGCCGGCTCAGAGTCCTCTCAGAAATCATTCAAAATGAAGTAGAGGTAAATCTCGAGCAATGATTGCATCCTCGCATCGCCAGGTTCAATCAGGACCTATGCAGAGGTCAGATCGCTTAATCATCTATATCCCCATCCATAGTATCCCTGTTGGTTCCAGTCTCCGCCACGGTGTGAATAAGATTTTCCACCTTTTCCTTGGTCTTTTCCACCCTTCTTTGGCGGGGTCACTGGAGCTTGTTTTGGCGGAGGAGCGGTTTCAACTGTTCTCCATGTCGCTGACGATGATGCTTTCGCTTTCGACACTCTTCCCAGTGCTGGTGCAGCTTTCGGGGCTGCTTTCGATTTGCCAGCGGCTGGATTGGCACGTTCACGATCAGCAGGAGTCGGGGTATCAGCAATCGCAAGTATGTGAGCTTCAGACAAGTGGATGCCCCACCTTGGTCGTTGATCTTCCCGTTGCTTGATGTGATTGTAGTCATCGATCGCATCATATAGCTTTTGGAGTAGAGGTCGCGGCAATTGTCGGCCATTCTGAAGGATCAGGTGTAAAAGTGATATTCTTCGAAGTGGTGGACGAAGAGCACACACAATGTCAACTGGATTCAGTGTGATTGTGTCTTGAAAGTCAACGTTCCTGAAGAAATAAACAGCATTTACCCTATATGCACCTGCAATGATTCTTCTGACCATGACGTCTTGTCGGTCAAGGGCGTCGCGGGCCGCTGTGGTCTTTCTCATCTCATCCATTGTGGTGTCACGTTTCGACAGCTTCTCCATCTCCTCATCAAAGAATATGTTTTGCAAGTCATCATACGTGTAGCCACATTCAAGGGTATATATGAGAAGTCTTTTGAGTACCACTGCCCCATAGTATGCATTGACGAATCCCTCTTCTCCGATGTCGTCCTTTTGATTTGGTCGGCCGATCTCTTTGTAGAGCTCTTTCATCTGTTGTGCAGTTGGTTCAATGAGTTCACCATTTTCATCCTCGCCCAGGTAAGGTGTTCTTGAGTCCAGGTCCATCCTGAATTTCTGGTTCTGTTGAAAATGTTTCCATGCCGTCTCGATGTCTCCACAGAAGTTCCGTTGGAATAGTCTGTAGATCCTGACGATATGTAATCCAATCTGCAACAGGAGGATCTTGATGAATTCTGGCTGAGCATCTCCAATTGTGCAAGGTTCGATCGGCAGGACCTTTGATCCAAACTCAATCCGCTGCATCCACTTGGGGTACTCAATCACTGCATCACGAGCTTCTCCAGCCTCGTACTCTTCAATGTTGATTTCATCGACCGCTATCTCTTCATCATCGTTCTCATCGGTCGGTTTTCCTTCTTGATTGAGAAATTTGTCGACCTCATCTTGTTCTCTGAAGTCTCTTTTCTCATCATTGATGTCGCCCTTCTTCGAGGCTTGATCATCATCTCCTTCTTCTGGTTGAGTTTCTTGTTCTGGACTCTTCATGGTGACATCATCATCATCTGGCATCACCTCGTCGTCATCATCATCACCTGTCAAATCGATCTTCACCTCCTCCCATGCTTTCTTGACATGGTCTTTGAGATCTTCTTCTCGATGATGTGATTCGGCCTTTGGTACTGTAGCCACGGTGATCTTGATTCGTTTCCTCCATCCATGACTCACCAAAAATCCTTTGCACATCACACAAATCGATAATGGCGCAGGGGTCTCCATCAGACATGCGGGGCATAGTCGATGGTCCTCTTTGCTAGGGTGATGAGTGACTGCCAATAATGAAATTGCATCATTCCAATCCGGATGTCCAGGGAACAATCTGTGAGTATGACTGAAGTGACCGGTCCTGATATCGACAAGTTTTCGAAGTTCGTCTAGATCGGGTGATGATTCTTCAGGCACAATGTTTCCAATGAGCTTGTCAAATCGTTCAATGGTGGCCACCCTCTTTGCACCTTGCACAGAAAGAACAAGTTGATCTCTTCCCTTCGTGATCATGAGACGGTAGTAGTCCTTTTCTCTCCAGTCGTAATACCAAACTGCATCGAATGATTCGAATGGAATTGTTTCTTGGACCAAAATGTGTCCGTCTGCTGATAATCGAGGGGAGAACTTGGCGATGGAATCGTACGTGATGTAGATGTAGACAAGATCAGTCTGTTCAATCTTCCTGAATCTCAGCACCATCTGACTTCTCACGTCCCATGGTGCGAATGGCACGAAGAACGTATTGATGCGGTCGCCTCCTCCTCCTGGACGTAGTCCTTCTCTGAAGATTTGAGCGATGTTGTCAAATGTGGTGCAATGAAATCCTCCTCCAAGAGTGTATCCTACTCCAGGGTTCATCTGATATGAAGTCTTCTTGTCTTCGATGTGCACACCGCCTTGAACTCTTGAATGCGCCATAGGGGCACGGATTGCCACCGGCCAAAGCCAAATCTCTCGATCTGCTGTGCCGATCTCCAACCTCAGTGTTTGTCGATCAAGTCTAGAGGTCAATCCATCATTGAAGTTGTTCATAATGTGTTCCAACTCACCTTTCGTGACCTTGAGTCCTAGCACTTGTGCTCGGATTCTCTTCGTTTGCTTGTACTCAGTGAAGATCACTCTCTGGAAATTGTTCCACCTCTCAACAAGTATCGGATAATTGACGTAGGTCGTTCCAGCCAATGTATGTTGGTCTTTCCAAATGGCATCGTACTTCAAGATCGACTCAACATTGACCCAACCTGCCTCGTCGCATGGTAGTCCACGGTGATTTCGATTGTCTTTGACGCAACCCACGGAGTGGCGTAGCGCTGCATTGAATCTTTTCGACAATTCGACTATCCATTGCGGATTTTCCCACTTGTTGCCCATCCACTCATTCTCGCCATATCGATGCACTTTACACCAGCCCATTCCAAGATATTCTTCTCCATTAATGCGAGCAAGTTGAAGTGTACCAATGTTGTGGCCATGTGTAAATGGTTGGATGTACTTGAAGTTCCAGTTGTCTCCACGTTGTTTTCTTTCTTCAATAAGCCATTTTACATAAGCATCATGATCAAGGGGGTTCCAAGCGTTCAGCTCTTCAATGGTCGGCAAAACAGGCGGGGATTCCTCAGCCGCACGCTCAATCAGCAAGTCAAGCTCATGACGATTCTTCACACCTCGGCTAATTGGGTTGACTTCGACACCATTCACTAAGTATTGTCCTCCTTCTTCACGATCACCAATGTCGTACATAAAGGCTGACTGACTGTAGAAGCACTTGGTCACTTCCTCTTTCTCAGTGAATCTGGTTCTTCCCCAACGCTTTCCTCGTGGCATGACGTTCTTTGGGAGCTTGTCTTTTCTGCCTCTGGTTGCAGCTTTGGATCTTTCGGATGATGATGGGGATTTGGACTTCTGATCCATGATCAACCTCATGCGCCATATGGTGTCCTTCATGTTCTCATCATCTGGTGTAGTACATTCGTCAATGCCATGCCTTCCACCACAAATGAAACAATATTGAACATCCAATGCATCTGAAATCAGCTTCTCAAAACGATCACGGATGTCACGCACCTCGGTTCGGCGCTTCTTCGCTTCTGAAGGTTGTCCCCCCATGCCATCTTCCTCCTCCTCAATCTCGATGTCACCAGCTCCGGCATCGGTTTCTCCTGAAGTTTGTTCTGCTCGAGGGCCCCGCGCCGTAGGCGTCGTGGTCTCCTCATCAGGTTCATCAACTTCATCCACCTCTTCATCGCTTGATGAGACCTCAATCATTTCAGGGTGGTCATCGTAGTTGGCTTCTGGGAGCACCGGCATTCTGGTGATCTTCTTCTGCATGAGTAGGTCAAAAATTCCTGCTTCTTTCAAGATTGTAATCACCATGTCATTCTCGACCGGCGGGATGTATGCTTTCCTGGATCGGTTTCGCTTTGTGTTGATGGTGTCGGTAGGTCGACATGAACTGCTGAATAGCCAAAACGACTCTTCCAGTCCTGCGAGGCAACTGTCAAGGTTTGCCCCCCATCCAGCGAACATAGTAGGGAATTGAATACCCAGATCAAGCATTCCAAGCCAGAATTCGAAAATGTCGCCGACATACTCAGCTGTTGCAGTTGGATTGATCATTGATTCGATCTCCTCCTTGGTCAGCACGGTCTTCATGTAGTCATGATAAGCGACGTTTCCACCATCCCAAAGCAGTCTGTAAAACCATCGCATTCGGTGCATTCCGCCTCCGCAATCCTCTGTTCGAGTTTCACGTTGTACAGTGAACTGGGGTAACAGGTCTCGTCTGCATTTCCCTTTCACCATGTATGCAGGCATTCGGATGGCACCTCGATGTGATACCTGCTTGAGCACATCGCTTGTAGTCCTGTATCCTGAAAGCATTGCAAGTGTCGCAGTGACCAGGAATCCACGGAGGTCCTTCTCGGCTTCCATCTCTCTCCAGTCAACGCACTCATTGTAGATGTTGAGCAATCTTGCAGCTACTCTTGCATCCTGTGAAAATTCATCCATCCCAATGTCATCAGTACCGTAGATCGCCGCTCTTGTCCAGTTGCTTGCGCAATTCAGGCATCTTGTGCGGTTCTCAGTGCAGGTATTCAATCTCGAATCATTCTTGTGAAATCCTTTGCACACATCGCACATCAATTCGGAATCTTCGGTTACTTCGACCCAATGCTCATCCACATCTGTCAGGGGCTCCGGGGTGAATACTCCTCGTCGGATGTCTGACCATGCTCTCCTCTGGACCGCATCCTTCATGTGTTTCATTCCTCCAATGATGTTTGCTGATCCAGCTTGAGCATCTGTGACTTCTCCAGCACGAATGCTGGGAATAACTCGTGGATGTTCTGTGCATCGTTTGATGGTTTCAATGTCAAATCCGGTGTTCTTCACATGGACACATTCTTCATTCAGGTCATGGACTGTATCATGATCCATTGCACAATGTAAGAAGACTTTCTGTCGCATCAATGACTTTTCAAGCATAGCCCAAATGACTTCCTTGCCTTCACCTTCTTTCCAATAAAAAGGTTCACGTCCACAAGCATATATCTGTTTCCAGAATCTTTCATTGGTGGAGTGAATAATGCCCTTTTCCTTCAAGATTCTTGCAAGCTCCTCGGCCATGGATACAATTGAAGATTGTGACCCAAGAAACCGGGCATCTCTCAGAATGTTGACGAAAATTGGAAGATGAGCTGCTTGGCTGATCTCAGTGATGATCTCCGCCAATTTGGTGACGAAGTCTGCATTTGGCATCAGTATGCGAGTTTGTCCTCTGAAAAGTGCTGCAAAAGAGATCCAAATGTGAACAGTGGCACTTGAAAATGCATTTGCGTTGGATCGTAGGAATGTCAATGCATTCGTTGCCAGTTTCAAGAAGTCCTCGGGTTTCTCCAGAGACTCATATGGAAGTTGGTACACCTTGATGGATGAAAGACCCATGTTGTCAAGTCCAGCCTCGATGTCATTGACGATTCTCGAACTAGATCTCGTTTGGTAAGTCAAATCCGTCAAGATGAGAGCTTTGTTGTTTCTCACTTGTCCTCCCAATTCATCCCATTTGTCTAACCAAGGCTCCCCGATGATGAACTGTCCAATCTTGTTTCCCAATTTCTTGAGCTTGGCTCGAATCTCGCCCTCCACGGTCTCTTCAATGCCCAATGTCAACATGGCTAGGACCTCCGTCACTGGATATCCCTTGCACCTGACAAACTCTGTGGTCGTGATGATGTAGTGGTAGAGCTTAAGCCATTCGTAGTCATTCTCATTAATCATGTGGGAATCAAGTTGACCTTCTGTCAGCATGTTGAATGACAAGGCAGCATGAAATGTCAATCTTCTCAAATACTGTTTCCAGATCAAGTTGGATCCATACTTGTGAGTGGTGTGAGGGCCCTCTACGATTGAAAGTACAAAATCCTTGCCAGAGCGTAGGAATGCAATTCGCTGTTCCTCACGAGCATAGTCCTCGGCAGCATGGAGTCGCACTTCCACGGTTGAAGGTTTCCTTCTCTTCATCCAGTCTTCAGTTGGAATCCAATCCTTATCTCTTTCTGGTTCAGCATGACCTTGAGATGTTGCTCCGGGTCCAGATCGGAAAGCTGCATGGGTCGACGAAGACGAGGCTCCGCCAGTCGATGATCTTGGCATCTTCTTCGGTTGTACGCTTGAACTTGATGATTGTTGTGATGCCTTTGGCTGTGATCCCTCCGTAGGAGCGGATGTACTCTGGGCACTGGGTCCAGTTGATGTGTCATCATTCACCCATGAAGGCTCCTCATTGTTCCAGAAGTCAACTTCGTCGGGTCTTCGTCCATCTTTGAAGTTCAGGGGGATGTCCCAGTCATCGAAATTGTGCATGTTGCCACCTGTTCCAGCTTGAGTATCGGTCAATGATGTTGTAAAATCTTTGAGGGAACTATGGCAAGCATGACGTTTCTCTTTCTCGGTATATCTGGCCCCTTCATCGGCAATTGAGACGTTGTATCCATGCCCAATCAGGATTCCCAAAGGAATGTCAAAGGCCTTGAGGATCGAGAACTGTAGTTCGGACAATTCTGCTACTCTTGGCAAGTTTCCATCTCCTCGGGCGCTGGTCTTGTGTCTCTCAAGTGTCGTGCCGAGGGCTAACAAACACAAGAAATGGTTCTGGGCTGCACTCCTCCCTTTCGGCTGATTGGTTTCAAAAGCAATTACATCCTTCATCACATCCTGCAAGATGATCTGATCTGATGGGTTCTGCTCATTGTGATACCTCAGTGCATGTCCTAGGTGCCTCATCTGGACTTCAATCATGTGCTTCATTGCTTTTCGATAGCTGTCATTGTCAGATGGAGACTTCGGATTTACCTTGGTCAACTCGTCCATGACTTTGAAGTACTCGGCTGTCCTTGTCACAGCTAACCATGATGTGGCACTCGGATCTGTGTTGAATGATGGTGTTCCTCGATAGATTTGCTTCATGCTTCGGATCTTCGCCTCAGTTTCGGCTGCAGTGGCTTGATCATCAAAAGGTTCGGGAAAATGTCCTTTGGACAATACGATCCAGAGCTCATCGAGTCTGTCATAGATCTCCTTGTCCATGAAGCGTCCCACAGTCGCATCTTCGAATGGGCATCTGCTTGCAAAGACTTTCACGAATCTCGATCCCTTTGACAAAAACTCCCATCCTGAACACCCCTTCTCGATGTCCTGCGCTCTCTGCAACAACTTGTAGGCTACCTCCAGGGCTTGTGCAGTGGCTTCACTGGTGTGTCTGGAGTTTGCAAAGTATGCTGAGTAGACAACTGCAGGCGGCATACCAAACCTAATCCACTGGTTGGCTGTGTCCTCATCTGAGATCAGTCGAAAATTCGAACCTCGGGTGTCTCGGAATGGTGATGGAGTCTTGGCTGCAATGGACCCTTCGGACAATCCCTTCAGCACCCGTAATGCAACGGTGATTCGGCTTCCGGCAAATTGCCCTACTGAGTTCAGATCCTGTGTATCGGCCATCCCGCTTTGTACAGAATAAAGTCGCACGGACCGTAGGTCTCGTGACAACTGTTCGAACAGCGAAAATAGTTGTACGAACCGTAGGTCTCGTAACAACCAGTCGGAGTCGAATTCAGAAAGCAGTAGACACGAAAATGAAAAGTGCCACGATGAAAGAACCGAAGTTGATGTCAATCTCGAAAAGCACCAGTGCAGTAGCGATCGCTCGAACGAATGGTCAATGGCGTCGAGCTCTCGAGTAGCACAAACGGATGTTGCCACCGACTTGATTGGGTGACTGCGGACATTCTCGGAATCACGAGACATTTCAGCTTTCAGTTGTTCATCACATGCAAGCGGCTTCCAACGTTTCATCACTCTGACGTTCACAAATGGACTATTCCTGATTACATGATCATTGATTCCATTCATGATTATCTTGGCTATCCATTTAGTGTAAACTTGAGTAATGCGAGTTTCCCTACCGGCACACTCTGCATGGTCATGACGGCGATCGCATCTTCTATGAAGCTTCGGAAAAGACACCCCCCATGAGACAATCTTCCATGGTTTCTTGATTGGTTTGGGAGTCTCTTGGAATTGTGATTTCAAGCCATACATGCATCCATCAAATTTGTGCTCATGAGATACGGTTCCTTCCACAAGTTCTGTCATTCTACGGTCCTTCCAGTAGTCACAACCTCTAGGCAACTCAAGCAAGGCTGGTGATCCCATGTTGATAAGTTCACTTAGCACTGATGCAAACACTTCCCACATCGCCCAGAAGATCTGCTTCTTTGCTTCGATGAGTTGTGTTGTTGCTTCGCTCACCCATCGGTTGATTCGGTTCCATGGTGAACCGCCTGTACATGGACCTGCAAAGAACACTGAATCAAGTTTGGTCCGAAGGCATCGCCTTGCTTTACTGATTCCGTACGGAGAGAGCATGTCGTCATCTTCAGTGATTGGCACGACATGAAACTTCATTTCGTCTTTCATTTTGTTCTGCAAGAACGTAAACCAGTTTCTCTCTTCCGAACATAACAAGACGAAGCATGGGACTGCTTGAGGAACTTCGATCAAATTGATTGCAAGGGAAAACTTCGCATACTTTGACGTCATCATGTCACAAGGTGATTTGGAAAATTGAAATTCCAAAGTTCTGTTTTTCTTTTCTCTCCAAAGGATTACCGACACTGTAGGATGGTCAACCTCATGTTTGCCTACTTCAACGTGATATTGGTAGGGGACAAAAACATCAGTGATGGGAATAGTTTTCACGTCATTGCAATTGGTGCATAGCGTGATTACTCCCTGACTCACTTTACAGTTCTTACCTCCATCGATCACTTCAGCATTGGCGAGCACCTTGAATGTCGATTTTCCAGTCCAAAATTCATTCAACTTGTTCGTTGATTCATGATTGTCGCCCTTGAATCTCCATATGTCTTTGATCACTCGAGTATTGGTTTTGAACTTTTGTTCAGTTTCCCTCTCATCACATATGATCCTAGGGTCACAAGGACAGTCTTCGCAATCCTGTGGTACAAAGTTTTGCCTTCTTGGCGTTTTGTGAATTCGGATCAATGTCTCTTTCCCATCCCACTGCCAATGGTCTTCATTTTTCTTACCTAACACTTGGGATTTTCGGGTGGATTTTACAAACGGAATGTTATCATTGATGTCCAATTCCGGATGCGTATGACATAGGCCAGGTGTTGAAGTGGACTGTAGGTGTCCCTTTTCACCCTCACTCACTACATCCTTCACCCTCACTCCCCCCATGAACAAGGCGCATAAGCGTATTGATCACACGTGTGGCTGGCTGAAGGCACTGGTGAATGGATTTCGGGTGTTGAGACGGTGATGTCTGTGCATCTAAAAACAAGGCATCAACCGAGAACATCAGCATTGGTGAATCGGTCAGATGCTGTACACGGTCATGTTGTGTTGACGCACACGAGTCACGTAGTGATCTCGAGTGGGCAGGCGGGGCATGCACGTGCTTTGACGACATCACCCGGTGGGTTGAGGTCGTTGAAACGGATTGTGAAACAGTGTCCGGGATCAACGGCTGCTTGTTAGGCGAATGATACTGAAAACACGCTCGTTCAACCCACTTATCAAATCTGATGGCCTGCTCGGGTGGAGATGCACGGTGTTCGACCTTTGTCCAGGTACCATTGAGAAGAACCCATGTGGATCTCAATACATCTGGCGGCACAATCAGGCCGGGCGGCCTAGGACGATAAAACACCGGTTGCTTGACGACAAAAATGGGATCCATACCTGGCAAGTATTGTAGCTTCTCTTTACTAGTCAAACCCTTCCTATACACTTCTTTTGGCAAAATAGGGGTTTCCGTGTATGGGAAGTTTGGGATATCCTCGGTTTTGGATTGGAAAACTTGTCGAGTAGTCATATCGACATCGGTGCTTGGCTGCAACATGTCTAAGACTTCTTTACTCTGCAAGTCCTGAGGTTCCAACAAGTTGATTAGCATACAAGCTTTCTTCCATGCCATGGGATTCTTGAATCCTTTAGTATGGATATCGGCTGCCATTTTGGCTGTAATTTCATAGATCAATACAAAATGATCCTTTTGGAAATGTTCATGCATGGAGGCAATGGAAATACCATGTGTGCGCTCCAAATGACGCATGGTTGGATTCCGTCCTGATCTGACAACACCAATCATACCTTGATTATCGTCATGAAACAGGAGTTGAGGAAAAACTTTGGCTAAGACTTTCCACAGACTTAATGCGGGGATTCCTAGAGTCCTAAGTGCAGTATCTGCAGCCACAATTTCAGCTTCGGGGGTAGAATGACTAACACACCCTTGTCGCTTACTTCCACCAGCAAGTGGGAATCTTGTGAACTTACCTTGGACTTGTAAGTGCGATCCTGAAGTTGATCTCAAGGATTGGGCACATCCAGCGAAATCCGCATCTGCAAATAGTCCTAATGATAAATCTTCAATTTTGTCTCCGACCCATCCTATCATTTTGAGGGACAATGTGGAATTAACATAACACATTAGGTGATGAAGACGGGCGTCATCATCCTTCGTCCATTTAGTCACATTACGTGCTAATGCATTGATGGATCTCAACAGGTCAAACCGCGCAATGCGGGCTGCATAAAGCAGCTTCATAAGCACACTAGCTGCATGCGGAGCTAGATTCCCACGGCTCAGCGTCTCACTGTCTTGGCCAGGACATGAGTTGCCAGTCTCAGAGAGAGCAGGCATATCTGGATCGAAGGAATGTGCACACCAAGGACACTCAACTTTGCGTTTTCCATCGGAAGGAGCTCGATACGGGCTGCTTTTCGTTTCCTCTGGAAGGCTCGGCGTTGATACCTTTTTCAATTTTGTGTCCTTGCCAATGATGTCAAGATACTTTTCCACCGATAACTTTAACAATCCTTCCATGTTATAAGTTATGGTCTTGACTTTCTTACCGTTATGCAATTGGGTCTCACCTTGGGATAAAACACATCCTAAGTAAAGTCCCAGATCGGTTTCGGGTTCAATGCGCAGAACAGTGCGCAGCATATCCCAACCTTTGGCCAGATTTTCGGAGGGCCCAGCAAGCTTAAGGTCATCCACATAGATTACCAACAGCAATTTGAGCTCATCATGAAAATACATAGAAGGCCATTCCTCACCAATGGGCTTAAAACCAATTTCTTGAACTTTCTTGTCACAATGTTGTTCCCACATCGTGCCTGAATCAGGGTGTCCGTACAGGGCTTTGTCGAGTCTTACGACAGGGCGACGGAACTTCCAATACTGTATCTCCGGCGGCCATGCATCAGTGGGTAACTCCACCCAACACAAAGGTCCCTTCAACTTAGCCTGGATGTAAGCCTGAATCGCATCTGCCAACTTGACGGAGTGCCCAGGAAGACAACCGTAAAAATCTGCCCATCGTGAGGCTTCAAAGGAAGCAGGGGAATTTCCCAAGTCTTGGAAGAATGCTGCCTCCCAATGCTGATTCTTCACCTGATTTCCTAGCAGAACGCCTCTTCCCTTGAATTTTCGTCCAGGATTGTCTTCTGACAGCTGGTAGTTCTTCTCCACGCATATGCCATGGACCCTGGCCATGTGTACTTCCTTATTGTTCTTCTTGGCCTCTGCAACAACATCGTCGTATTCACGAACCATTGTAAAGTCAAATACCTCTTGATCACGAAGGCCTTTCCACTCCTTGAGCATTGCCTCTTTGGCCTTTGGGTTAGACTCAATCTCGGCTCTGCCCACAGGTCGTGAAACCATTGCATTGAAAAGTTTGCTTCCAAGACCTTCTGATGATATCTTGGTTCGGTGACTTTGATTTGATGCAGAAGTACACGGCATAGTTGGGAATGGAATGTATTCATCATCATCAGTGGCTATGTTCTTCACGTTCTTGACGTTCACACATTTGCCATTTTTGATCATTGTCGACTCTCCTGGCGTAGCCATGGAAAACCTCGAAATCTCACCTGACAATGTGCTCCAAACTTCACCACTCCACGATGCTTTTGGGCCACGTCCTTTCTCGACCTCCGACCATTCATCCCATTCAGTGAGATATTCCTCGTCGTCCGGGACGTCAGTAGAAGCATCGGAACATGGACTAGCATCAGCATTCCTCTTCACTTTTCGACAATCAATATATCGTCTTCCATGTACATCGTCATCATCGACTATGTCGTACAAATCAAGATAAGTACTTGTACATGTGATAGGTAAGGTAATTTTGTTCTTCACAACTTCACCAACACCTGCATCGGATTTCTTTGACTTTGAATGAGAGTCATCCTTCTTACTTTCATCACCACCTTCATCGTCCTTGGACTTTGGCTCGTCCTTGTCTTTCTTTGAATCTTTCTTCTCCTTCTTCGTTGCCTTCTTCTTCTTTTCTTCGACCAATCTTTTGGCTTTGTCATCGGCCTCTTTCTTCTCCAACTTCTTCTTCTCGGCTTTGAGGATGGTATTCCGGTCAGATTGAGAGAGTTTGCGCCATTCTTCAGGAGAATAGGTTCCTTTGGGACGCAATGACGTCCTGAACATTCGTCTACCATCATCTCCAATCTTGTATGGGTAACCCTTGACGTTCAACTTGACCTTCTCACCATCGTCATTGAGGTATACCTTCCCATCTCCAGCTTTGCCCTTCTTCCAATGGTCTGGTTGGGCGTCGATCAATTCCTGGAGGGTCATCTCTTCTGGATCTTTGTCTTTGTCGAAGAT
The DNA here is from genome assembly GCA_947184155.2 of Cladocopium goreaui. Taxonomy (NCBI): domain Eukaryota; class Dinophyceae; order Suessiales; family Symbiodiniaceae; genus Cladocopium; species Cladocopium goreaui. Next base: position 306,541 of record CAMXCT020002502.1, on the reverse strand, counting down.
ATCCTCAGGGTCATCAAGAGGCTTCTTTGAGACTTTTCCACCACTTGGTCCAGGTCCACCGTCGTCTCCGTCATCAAGCTCATCATCATCTTCATCATGGTCATGTTCTTCGTCATCTCCATGAGGCACTTTGGAGGGATCGCCATCGAGGATTTCTCTTTCTTTCATCCCTTCCAATGTGGTGTTCACCCTCTCATATTCCTGCTTGCATGGAAATGTCAATGGAGTGACCATCTCGACCTTTTCAGTCAAATGAGGTTTGAGAAGACGGTGTTCAGGTTTGCTAGCATCATCACCAAGATTTTGATGTACGAATTCACTCAGAGGCCATACTTTGTATTGTCTTGACCAATGCATCCCTGGACCAATGTGATACCCTGCAAACACTCCTGGAATAGAATCAGGCCCAAACTTGTGAAGTTGTCCCGCTTCTCTGGTCTTCGGAGGCTTGTAGTTCACACGAGCACCATAGGGAATGAGTTTGCCAGCAAATTCAGATCCATGGAGTTTGCACCAAGCGCTCAATTCATCATCGTTGGGTTCCACATTGAGTAGATGACATACACAAAGGATTGCTGTTCTCCAGAAACAAGGTGGTAATCCAGCTTCCAAAAGACATGTAGAAGTAGCTGTGAGAATAAATTGGTTCGTTCTTTCGGCAATTGAATTGGTTTGAGGTCTTCCAGGTAACGAATGATCAATTGGTATCTTCATCTCATTCATAGCTTCAATGAACTGAGGAGCATGATCAGAGTAGGCCTGTCTAACCTTCTTGGCACCGATGAACTGTTTCACTGCTCTAACTACATCGTCTTTGGTCATTCGATCAGATGGATAAGCACCAATGATTCCTGTATAACAGTCTCTGACAACCAACACTTCCTTCTCGAGGACCAACACGTCATCATGGACTTTGGATGTGTCCACCGCATCAAAGGTAATGAGGTCGCCAAACTTCTTGAGTTCCCTCTTGTATGCACCACGACGAGTCTTGAAATGCTTCATCTTTGCTCGAATGCATGAGTCGCAATATGGATTCTTGTATCTGTGGGTCAACTTGTGATTCAGGCTATTAGCTTCTCTCTTGAGTGTTCCTCTTTTGGCAACCCTAGATTCACCTTCAACAACATCGATCTCGATGTCATCTTCATCACCTTCAGCGGCATCTTCAGGAGCACCATGACCATCATCTTCAAAGTCAGTCTCGTCTCCAGGAGGCTCGTCAATCGGAGTTCCTGGTTCGTACTCGCCGCCCTCAGGTGGTTCTTCTTCTTCTCCTGGGGTTGCTGAATGTTTCTGCCGGTTCATTGCTCTTTTCTTCTTCTTCACCTTGAGCTTCTTGACATATCGGGAACAGTTGTGATCCTCAGTTGATGTCTCAAGACCACTTTCTCCATCGAGATGTACTCTTCGTGAGGGTTGACCAACATCATCAATGTCGTTGAAATCATTGACTCCGATTTGAGGATGTATCAATAGGTCATGGATCTTTGATGCATGATGACATTCATGAGGAGTGCATTCGTAAGTTCCAAGATCAACGTAGGGGATGTTGTCATGGATTGTCAAATCGATGCGTTCTCCATTCTTCGTAATCATGAAAGGCATTTGACCAGATGGCCATACAAAGGAATATCCTTCTTCCATGCATCGTTTCCCAAGAGACATCACGGACGGAGTGTCGTCCAGTACATAGGCATGAGAGGTCACATCAAAGGTTCCCAGGTCAATCTCTGCTTCTGTCTGAGTAGCAGTTGAACCGTTGGCTGTGTGGAACATGATAGGATCACAAGTTCGCTGCTTCAAGTTCATCCTTTCGGCTTTCCTTGCAGAAATCAGATCATGCCCGCTGCCAGAATCCAGGATGAATCTACGATCTTTGGCTTGCACTGGTAGTGAAATGCACATTATGTTCTTGGACTTCATGAGGGAGTTTCCAACTTCGTGTTCAACAAGCTCTTCAATAAAAGTCAAGTCATCACGATCATTGTCCAGTTTGATCAACATGTCGAACTTGGGGCCAATAATGATTCTAACTTCATCAACAAAACGATGGAGTCCACATCTGTCCATGATGATAGCCTTGGCCCGTGCTCGGACTGAACCGAGGGTGTTGTCGGACTTGGACTGATCGTCGGTCAAATCATCGACTTTCCAGAAAACATATTGCTTGTTGGGGTCACGATACATACGTTTGGGTAGTCCCTCCTGGTAGTCCTCAATGGCGATCTCGTGCACCTCAGGTTCCAGATCAAATGAGATCCTGCGATCATCAGAAGACTTCTTTGCACTGGCTATCCTCGGTGAGGTATAATCCATGGAATCTTCATTGTCGCTATCAAAGAAGGAATCAATGGTAATGGGAGTCGCCTTCTTCTTTGGTGTCTTCTTGCTGGTTCTCTCTGAGGATGCTGAAGGCGATTTATCTGCATGTAGGAATTTACATTTGTTTCCGAACTTGCAGGTACCTTCTTGCCAATTCCAACATACCTTCTTTTTGGGTCCAGCTGAAGATGAACTTCCTCTACCTTTCCCTCTTGATGAATCTCGACTTCCGCTTCTGCCTTTCTTACCTTTCATCTTGGCATCATAGACCTTCTGAGAATGACTGTAAAGACATTTGTCACCTTTGTTGCATCCTCCTTTATTGAAGAAGTAGTTACAGAAAATCTTCTTCTTGTCAACGGGTGAAGATGATCTTCCCTTCCCACCTTTGCCTTTCTTGTTGTTCTTGTCGGCATGGGATTTCGGAGAAGGTGTAGGAAGTACCGATGCAGCTTCACTCTTCGCTTTCGCCTTAGGACGTTTGGGAGGATCACCTGTAGACGATGCAGCCGCTTCATTCTCCTTCTTGGTCTTGACGGGAGCGGCAGGCTTGTCTGCATCTTCTAAGGCAGGTGTCGTCTTGTTAGAGGACAATGACAGTTTCACTGCACGTTCTCTATCTTTCAACAGTCGTTCTTGCTTCCCTCGTGCTATGTATCCCTTGATCATACCAGTTAGGTAAGCATAGGTCTTCTCAGGATGCCCTTCATCAAAGGTTTTGTATCGGTTGATATCGAAGGCCATAAGCTTTGAATGTTCAATCTTCCGGAACAATGTGTCACGCAGGGAATTGTTGGAAGGCAGATCATCATGTTTCATATTGTATACGATGTCAAGCCACTTGTTGTAGAAGGCCTCAAGTTGGTCATCTCCATAGTAGTTGAACATATACAAATGATGGGCATTGTAGAGAACTTCAGTGTGGTCAGGTGACTTGAAGCTAATCAATATCATTGCAAATAGTTCTCGTCCCTTGATGAAGTCCCCACTTCTCCCATACAATTGGTTCTTCATGGACATGTCATACTTCACTTGCATGGACTTGTCCCCAGCATTGTCAATGACTTTCCTCAAGGCATTGGAGAGCTTGGCATCAATGGATTGGAATCTCACATCAGGAGCTTTGGCCAGCGCCTCCAAGTCAGGTTGATCTGCAAGACACGGAGCTAACCACGCCTTCCAATCTTCATAGTTTCGATCTCCACTTGCAACGCAAACTTCATGAACGACACTTCCCTTCCAGGATGAAAGTTCAGTGGTCTTAGGCCAGGGTTGGAGGCTGATCTTTTCGGCTTCTCTTAGAGATACAGATGACTTGGATCTATCCCTTTCAAGGTTCTCCAACTCCTTGACATTTGTGTTGTACTCGTTCCTGAGCTTCTCGAAGGCTTCAGCTTCTGCTCGGTATTCCTGCTCTTCATCATTGGCACGATCTTCAGCTTGAGAGAAATTGTTCTTATAGTAATCTTTACGATCTTCCATCTTCTTCAACTCATCTTGAAGATTTCGAACTTCAGCGTTCCTCTCTTGCTTCATCTCGTCCAACTCTGCTTTCAGTTTGGCACACTTCTCTTCACATTCATTCCGAGGCATGGCATTACTGGGGTACCCATGTAATGTAGTCGGTCTATTCATTGATGAAGAAGAATGAGCTTGGTTTTCCAACTTCAGGGCAGCAATGGTGCTCGACATTTCTTCTACCTCAGCGTAACGCTCATTGGCCAATTGATGCATCTCGGTCAAATGGCTTTCAGGAATGGAATAGTCAGTCGCACCTTTGATCACGAGTCTTCTGTCGTTCAACATCTTGATGGACTTACCTGCATCCCTGTGAGCACGCTCAAGAGAGTCCTTTTGGGCTTCAAGTTCAGTATGAAGGCGAGCAATAGCTGTATCCCTGTCATTGAGTTCATTGTGCAAACTGTCAAACAAGGTACTCGTCACATTCGGATTGTTGCTCATGTGATCGATCTTGTTCAGAGCATCTTGATATTTCTTACCAGTTTCATCAAAGTTTCGCTGGAAGACTTTGAGCAGGTCCTCAGTGTCAATGAGTTCAGATCTATTCTGCAAGTACAACTTGTCAACTTCGGCCTTGGATTCTTTCAAGCTGTCACGTTCACGCACGGCTTGCATGTACATCTCGTATAGAGGTCCTCCATGCGGTGATCTGCTTGGTGAAGATCTTCTGGCTTGTTGACAGGAAAGTTCATGATACTGATTCTTCGATTCAGTCAGTTGCTGTTGCATTCGATCTAAAAGACTTTGTTTCATGTGTAGTTCAGAACGTAGTCCCATTATCCTCATGTCCCGCATGCCACCTGATTCAGCTAGAGATTCTTCAGAAACCCTGTTCTCAGAAATCGCTAGTCGAGATTGTAAGTTCTCACTGTGGATCACCTGTAATCGAAGCTGTGATTCTTCCAAAGCTAAGTGATGTTCACATTCTGCATAACGGTCATGTTCAGATCTTATGTTACTACGGAACTCCTTCATGATCTCGTCCCTCTTCATGTCAGCAGCATCTAACTCAGTTTCCAGTCGCCTGACATTCATGGCCATGGTGTGCTTCATCGTCTGGTTCTGATTGGCAACCTCGAGCATCTCGATCTGCAAAGCACATGTTTGGTCATTAGCATAGCCGACTGCTAGAGCTTCTTGCTTGGCATTCATCTCTGCGTTTTCCAGTTCCAGTCTGAGTTGATTGATGTGAGCATTCGCGTCAGTTCCCACATGTACCATAATTGCGTTTGCTTGTCCCATTTGTTCATCGAATTCCGAACGTAGTCGTGAATATTTGAATTCCAAATGAGATGCAGCTTCATTCGACATAGTCTGATACCTTTCCAACTCTTCGATCCTGTAGGTCGCACCTTCATCTTCCTGTTGTGCAGCCTGTAACTCGAAGTTCAGCATCTGGAGTTGTTCGGTCATCGACATCATCTCTTGATGAGTGGTGCTTTCCAGGAAATTAAATTGTTGATAGGCATATGCTGTCGTCTCACTCAATCTTGCCTGAAGTACAGATTCTTCTTCAGTGGCCCTTTCCAGTGATGTTTTGTACTCAGTTAATTCACTCTGATAGGCAGTGAAGATGTCGCTACCACTTGACGGGGCATTCACTTGCTGATAAGATCCTGTCCCTGATGGAGTAGCGTCCTGAATCGGTGAAGGCGGATTCGACGACGTAGTCTTTGCCTTAGTCCTTGGAGTCATCGGAGGCGACAATTGTCGTGCAGATGATCTTCTCTTTCCAGGTGTGCTGTCCCTATCTTCAATTGCTTGCATTGTCGAAATTTGTCTCCCTCTAGGAGCAACCAGATGTCGCCTGGGTTGGCTTGTTCTCAGTTCTGAGGCATCGCTTCCACCAGTGTCGATACTCTGTGAAGAATTTGACTGCGTGCCGGCAGCTGGTGCAACGGCATGTCCAGAGAAAGAAAATGCATTATCGCTGCTATCCTGTTCAGTCATCTGTAAGGCCCGCGGCTCCCCGCTCGTAGGCTCCGTAGGAGTCCTACGGCTGATAACCTGCGAATCGGAGGTTGTCACTCCGACTATGTATTGATGTTGGTTCTTGAAGGAGTCGTCTTCAATGGCGATGACAAATGAATAGCGGCTTCCGCATGGCTTTGCTCTTTTCCGGTACTGCAGTGGGTCTTGAGCCAAAGGGGCGATTTGATGTACCCCCTTGGCAATGGATCCTAGAGTGTCAAATTATATGTGGATATACAATCGTACGTAGCCTACACTCTATTCGCATATATATATATATATATGGATATTCAAATTACATGGAACATGGATTCATATATCAAAGGAGGTGGTCCTTCGGGATAACATGGATTCATCTTATACTGGTTGGTGGTTGACCTACCCCTCTGAAAAATATGATTTCGTCAGTTGGGATGATGACATTCCCAATATATGGAAAAATAAAACATGTTCCAAACCACAAACCAGTATATCTAGTTTCAAATTCTTGATCTTCCTGGGAGTATGTACTTCCACCATGATGGATTTCACCGGAGCCTCACGTGCCCACATTTTTAGGTTCCCTTGATCAATCTGCCGCCATCCTGAGGAGCTGCCTGAGGATCTACAACACTTCAGGGACTAGCCTCATGTAAGCATAGCTATTGAAAATTGTCATTTATGTTTGATTTACCCATTAAACGTTGTCATTTGTTTTTTTTGTCCATGACTTTCCATAGTTCTGTGACTTTAGCAAGGACTGGGACCCAGTCGTTTCGTCGTTTCACCAAGTTTCCCCCGCGCGGCAGTCCACGACACAATTCTTGCATCTGCTTTTCACCTCCCGTGAGGAGCTGATAGGAGCTGGGCAAATCATCTAAGAAACATCAACCATTTAAAGCCATCAGCCAAAGATCCAATCAATCAGGAGATGCTGGATTGAAATGGATTTAACACAACCATGATCATCTGCAATTCGATCCATGGAGAGTAAGCTTCCGAATTGTTTATTCCCTGACTCGGAAAAATTTCGGATCTGTCGGTCAACGGCAGTGAAGGATTGCTTAAGCATTGAGAGATTCAAGTGCTTTCAACTAAAAAACGATCAGTCGTGTAGAATATAGAATCAACTTCGGTATTATTCATAACCATTCAAAGATTTGATGGTGATATTGGTGATATTCCAGCATTTTTGAATGGTAGGTACGGTGAAATATGTTAAATCTCCCAGGAGATGATCTCATCGGTTCGCCTTCCAGACACTCCAGATCGCGCGGTTGGCAGATCCACAGATAGCGCCTGGGTCGAAGAAAAGCGAGGCAGACACAACTTGGCAGCCGATGTGTAAGCCTTACACTTTACATTCACTGTCCGTATATACATATATATATATATACAAAGTATATCAAATTACAATCCGCATTCATGATCATGTATATATGCATATATAAAAATATTTAATATATATATATATACACACTTATATACCTAAACAGCCTTGACTTGATTGACTGCCATTAATCAGCTGCAAAGACCCAACTAAAACTCTACAATAAGACCCTACAAACCTGCGGTGCTAGGGTGTCTCTCTGACGCCTAGACGATCAAACTCTGTCATGTTCACTCATGCCCAATTCTTCTATCAGTTGCTGAATCATTTTCCCGATTTCTGACTCTACCGTGTTGATCTTTCGTTCTTGTTGATCACATCATTGTGCCTCCTCGTTTGGCTAACCTTTTCTGATTAAATGACACATGGTTTGCTGGGCATATCAGTGTTGGTGAAAGCTGGTAAAATATTTGTCTGGCTGAATTGTAGCCTATTTTTGAAGGTGGTTCCTCTCATCATTGTCAGATCGTGCCAAGTCGTTATCATTCACTCAGTTTCCTGCTCCCATGACTATTTGTTGCTGACGAATTCTCTGTTTTGGTTGCAACAACCATTCTGCTTGGACAACTTCTCCGTATTGTTTATCTTACCCAGACACAACCACAAAACAACCATGCCAAGCTACTTATCTTTTCTGCTCCTGTCATCGGTTCGTCAGTGCTGGAAACTGCACCAAACACCGAACAGTCGACTTAAAATATATGATAATATATATATATATATATGTATATGTTGTGTACATATATATATGTGTATATGATCATACATGTATATATATATATATGATCATACATATATATATATGTAATATATATATACATATATATATATTACATATATATATATATATGTATATATATTACATATATATATATAATATATGTATATGATGTATCCCCCGTTTTTGTGAGCTTTGGGGATTTTGTGAGTTCCATCTCCAGGACAGAACTTGTGCAAAACAGCTATAGATCGGAATTTTTGGGTCAGCATGGTGAGGAGTTTTTAAGATCTTAGGGTCTTATGGATGTAGGCTTTAGGCGTTTGGGAATTATTGCTTCGAAAGCTCAAAACAGCGAGCCTGCGCAGGAATAGGAGCTTTGAACAGAAATAGTGATTGGCGTAGTTGCTGAGACCACGGATAAACTCCAGGCATTTTTCTTTTTTTTTTTTGTATACAATATATGATATACCTATATATATATATATACATACCTATATGCATACATATATATGTATACACATGTATGTGTATGCATGCATGCATGTATGTATGTATATATATATATATTCTACTGAAGGAAAACATGTACTGTACATGGCCAGGACCACATTTTTCGAAACGCAGGACATGCAGCTTAGCCAGAAAAGTGAAGTGGATCATATGGAAGTTTCCTAAAAATGGGGGGTACCCCAAAATGGATGGTTTTTCTTATGGAAAATCGTACTAAAATGGATTATGACTGTGGGTAGCCCTATTTTAGGAAACCACCATATGGCCAATGACAAGGCTGAGAAAAATGATCAAGACATGGCTAGGTGCTTTTTCCATCGAAACCTTCGACAGACAGTGTGTGACATATACCTGATTCACCGTGGACGAAATAATATATGTATATATATATGTATCATTATATATAATATATAACATATGTTATTGAATCCTTTTGACCCGCAAATTAGCTGTACACTCAGAACATCGTAAGATCCCATCAGCAACACCCTCATGTGACAAAACCTTACTGTTGCAACAAAAAAAGGTGATCTTTGGCAACCCCAACACTTTGTATCCTCATGGTCGTTCGATGTGATTCCCATCAAAAGTGCTATCCATTACAGTATGACTCCATCCGAATCCTGAATTCACCATCTACCTTTTGGTAATTTAACAGTCTGGATTGGAAAATCATCATTCATACATGCAATAGACATAAATAGACATATATAGACATAAATAGACATAAATAGATATAAATAGATATAAATAGATATGAATATAGATATAAATAGATATAAATAGATATAAATAGATATGAATAGATATAAACAATAAATGTATATATATAGTGTATCATATGATATCATATGATATCATATGATATAATATGATATAATATGATATGATTTAATAGGTAAATCATCAAACTAAATTGACCTGTTTTCGCTATCTGAACATTTAACAAGAGGGTACGAAGCCCGTCCTGGGAGAAGATTCTGGTAAAGTGCCTCGGGGCTCGGCTGCCAGGTATACTACCGGCTTGGATTACCGAGCGGTAAATCTGAAAGCAGAAAGTCCCCACAACGAATCCTATGTTCATCTTGAATCTTATCAAATCACGCTATGCTTGGCACTCAAGCACACATGGGTTTCTTGACATCCAATATATTGTTCATTTCTTCATATGGAAACCCATGTTTTCGGGCTACCCCAAGTTTGAGAAACACCCATATGTCCCAGTATATGTGCCATGGTCAAAACATGGTACTGTATATGCCTTATGGTCATCCATCTCATATCTTCGGAATCATGTTTTTTTTAAATGGCTATCTATATATCATATCTAAATCCCTTTTTTCCTGTGGGCAACCCATTAATACACCTGCCATTTGGGTATACCATAAAATGGTGATGACTTGGGGGATATTTGGGGATGGTTTCCTGTTGGTTTTCATGGATGATCCCGGGAAAACAAGCCACGGCCCGTTGACCAAGTTGCTGTAGGACCTACTGAAGGCGAGCCTCGACGACCGAATCATCATGGGATTTATAGGGGAAAAAAAAGGTGACTTTCGTGTGGAGGAAACACGACTTTTGAATACCTGAAAAATGGTAATGTTATATATAAATGAATGGTTTAAACATGGTGAACACATCATGGTTATTAATGGTCAATATGACATATGTGACATATCCATATGTCATGATTAATCTGGTGGTATACCTACCCCTCTGAAAAATAGGAGTTCGTCAGTTGGGATGATGATTCCCAATATATGGAAAAATAAAAAATGTTCCAAGCCACCAACCAGAATACCTTTGGATACCTTTTGCCGTCCTTGATCCAGGATCACCGATTGAAGTGAATTTGGAATTGAAGTGATTGAAGATACAATTCCTATTGTCAATGGTTAAATCCCAATTCTTGCTGGGGTCCTCTTTTTTGAGACCTTCCCGCTTCGCATCTGACAAACTCTGGCTGTACCAAGCAACTCTGAGCGAGAGCAGAAGGAAAACTTCTCCCAGGCATAATCTTTACCTTGGCACCTGAGTCGCCAAGAAGTTGATACTACTGAAACCAGTCGCTGATTTCTGCAGGGTCGTGGAATCCCGTTGCCACGGTGACTTGCAGACAGGCTGACAAACCAGGCTGGAACTGTGGCTCGTGAAGCTCCGGGTATCTCTCTCTATATCTGTAACTCTATGAGCGCACGTGCACTTGAATAATAAGAAAACAACTCCAAAACAAGTTTTTTTTTAAAATGGTTTATGATGGTTTGATGCTTAGGTACAAGCCCATTTTTTTTGATTCCCATCCTCTCCCTTTCGCTCCTAAGCCACTCATTTGGTCCCAGTGTCTGAACTGATGCCATGAAAATGACCATTTGACCTGAGACGAGGGAGAGGCGCTTCCAAACACAGGGCTTAGGCCTGGATCCTTGTCGATACGGCACAGCAAAAGTGTTCATTGTGACCAAAAAAAGCTCTTTGGTTTTGTTTTGTACTCTATCGAGAAACTATAGGGGGGTGGCCCCACGACCCCACATGGTTTAGCCCCAACGTACTGCGGAGTGGAAACCTGACAGCCAGCTCGGAGGCCCGAGAGGGCCTTGGGGCTCTAAGGGCATTCGCAGGAGGTCCTTGGGCCTCTGATCTCTGATCTTTTCAACGCTGGTCTGCCACTTGGGCCACCTACTAGCAGCTACTGCTGGCCACAAAACACTGGGCGCTGGCCACACAACCGTTGGGCGTGACAGTGGTTGTGGCAAGTGATTTGGTACCCACAACGATTCCCCACTGATTACTGGATGTGTCCAATATGATGCCCTAAAATCCCATGAACTTCATCAGTTCATTGTCATGTTCCCAGATTTGTTAGCAGTTGGGGATATACCACATGTTCAGAGAAATCCAACTGATGAAACCCAACTGATGTTCCAAATGGTTCCAAAACAGGGTCTAAAGTCTAAAGCGACAAATCCACGGCAGATTTCTGGTGCACCCCGGCTGGCTGTTTCTTGGTTTATAACCCCCATCAACTCGGGTTATAATGATTATCTATATAATTATACCGTACCCTCTGGTAAACTGTCCCATAACTATGGAGAATCACCATGCTATCAATGGGTAAATCCACTATTTCTATGGGCCATTTTCAATAGCTATGTTGACATAACCAGAGGGTACATCATAACCCCCCAAGTATACTAGTTATAAACCAACAAACAGCGAACTCGGGGCAACACCTTATGTTATTAATGCCAGATATAGTTTTTATAAATGCAGCACGTGTTATGTTATATTTTAGCATTGTGGGCAACAAAGGCACAAGATAATCAAAACCTCTTGCAATAACACACCTCGACAATGACTTCGACATACCAAAAAAAACAAACCTCCTGTGGCCCTGTGGCTTCATGAAGTTCGCGTGCCAAGTGACACAAGATGAAGGCAAAGAGCTGGAAAAAACCAGGTAATTGCCTGCGAGTGCAACCGGCATATTGTGGAATCTCAATCGACTGCGCCCTCTGAGTCTGCAACCAGGGTGCCCATGGTGCTGGCACATATCCCCGCAAAAATACCACCAAAATACCACCAAAATCCAATGTGGGGAAAACTGGACCAGTAGATAGCGTGGCTTTTGGAACCTGGTCGTCCAAAAGTTGCGGATGCTGAGACTCATTGGTTCCGGCACTGCCGATTTATCCCTTTATGTTGGTGGGTACAGTCCCTTTTCACTAGATACGTCACTATATAGACATTTCCTATTTTTGTAGGTGGTATCACAAAAAACATTGGATACATGATGCAAACATTCTACTATACGTATATCTATACTGGCACATATACACTAATATAGAAAATCATCATACATCTATCCCCACCTAGACAATGGCCAATTTGGTGCTGAACCTATGGGAATATGTCAAAAACTGGCTATCCTTAAAGTTCAATGGATCATAGTTAAAATATGTTAAAATGATCCCAATCTACAGGCAAATGAAGCCTCGAACCAGATAGTTGCAGTTGAAACACCAAATGTGTTGCGCTTGTTTCCAATTCTTGGAGATGCATGATGTAACCAGTTCCAATCCTGGATCTACCCTTGGGTCCTAAGTTGTGACCCATATCCATAAGCCATAAATAACATTAGTTCTTATATTTATGATATATCCCAAAAAATATTCCAGTTGGATATATCTCTAGCAAAATCTTACCCATATTCCAAGGCTGTTCATATTCCATGCCCAAATAACTCCGGAAATTTGGAAAATAATGAACGACCTTTGATGATGAGAATAAGGTTGTGTGACCCTTGCCAGGCGCTCCCTTGTCACGTGCTGTCATGTCCAGTCGCACATGTTTAACCCCGCTGAGAACCTTCTCAAGCAATGATTTCTTGAATAAACATAATCATGAAGTCTTGTTTCTCTCATCAATCATCAGCTTCTCTCTAGGATCTTTTAAAACCATTGGATAAGCTGTTCAGCTTATTTTTTGACGCGTTTGGCTGGCGGCTCAGCTTCCGCATCTGTAAACGGGGCCAAGTCTGGATTACGCTGTTCTTCCTCGAGCCCAAATGGTACCATATTTCCACTTAATAGAGTTACATTGAGTAGGATGCCACCCCTGGAGTACGATGCCCCCCCCGTATGCGTTGCCGTTCCTGCATGTGGGCTTCTCAGGCATATGTTAATATCATTTTTGATCAACTCGAGGCTGCAAATTCCATTCCACATACCCACAAGGCATCACACTCTATCGCGCACGACTAAGACAACAATCGAGAATTTCCATAGCCTCCACGGGTCAAAAGTATCAAAATTTCATGGAATGCGATTGTATGCGCGACTGTTCAAAACGCTGGAAAAACAACAATTTCCCCCATATTCCATATTATCAGATTCCAGAGCATTTTACCTCCGAAGAGGAAAAAAAATAAAAAAAGCTCTTCAGGTCAATTTTTCGAAAAAAAATGTTTTTGGCTGTCTGCGCAAGTTTTTCTGGTGTACGATCCCTTTTGTGGAGTACGATGATCTGTGAGTAGGTGTGTGGAGTGCGATGGGGTCCTCTGGGGTGCGATGACACCCCTCGAGTGCGATGCGACATGAGTATGCGCGGCCGGAAATCCCCTGAGAGAAGGATTCTGGGCCACAATTCCCCAAATTCAACAGAGTGGGCGGATGCTGGTTGTTGTAATTTAACAGGATTTCAGCCCACTCAACAAACAAGTCAAACAATATGTTGAAACCCTCTCCTTCTTCAGTCTCCAAAATGGGAAACTCACTTATCAGGACACGCTTTAGTTCATCCAGGCTCCATAGCATTTCAGGAACAACACAAGGCATCGACATGGTGCCAAACAATTTCCAAGTTGAGCTGAAAGGTCTTCCCATCGCAACCAGTCAATTCACAGGTGCGAAACATGTCACACACAGGGAAACAGGTTGGGAAAACAGTGGGTCCAAAGAGACAGGTCTGGAGTACGATGGATTCATAGTATATGTACATTTTCTGAATTTGGGTAACTTGGAGCTAGAATATCACAATAATGTTGCTCGGTTGAGACTCTTTTCTTTCTATTAAATACGTATAAATACGTATAAACCCAACAATTCCTGGCTTTTCTCATCTCCCTTCCTGAAACCAGAACCCACCGAAGCTGACCGCAATCAATCGCACCTGCTGAACAACAGCGAGGCCACTTGAAGCCCAAAGGTCAATGCCACAGAGCAAGCAGCCTCAGAAAGAGGGATTGAGCGGAAGTCGAAGCTGGGTGTATATGCCAACAATGGTGGTTCCAATGGACTATTCTCAATACATCATAATATATATATATATATAATTATATATATATATGTGTGAATAAATAAATATTTGGTGCAGTGGCGCTCACTCCCCGCGTGGGGTCTCGAAGTTATTTTGGGCTGTTCCCCCCTGTGGATGTGGCCTGTGGTGGGGTGGGAGGATTTGGGGGTGGTTGTATAGTATGGCCCGTATGGCCCAAACAAAGGCCATCACCTTCCTCATTTTTTTCGAATCCATATTTCAACTCACCCAAAAATGTACAAAGGCCAGCCATGCACATGACAGTTTCCTCATATCTGCCCAAGGACCAATACATCTTGGGGTCACTAAGTACCAAAAAAATAACGGTGCTGCTCAACCATGTCCGCGTGAGGTGCAGCAGGCCTAGTGGATCCATGTGGATCCCAAAATCCATGGTTTCGGTGGGGAAATCCCGTGATATGTCCAGTAAAATCATGAAATGGCAGTGTGTCAAAACCTTGTACCCCTGTAGTTCACATCAAAATAGCTGGTAAATGGATGTTCATCCCCCTAAAAATGGTATTAATAGGTATTGATCCATACCCAAATATCCTACCCGTCTACCCATGCCAGAAAGTCCGTCCATGGGTCATGGAGTTTTGTAACTACGCCAGGAAACCACCACAGCAGCAGCTTTCTTCGTCAACAGATTGCAAGGAATCACGCACATGCGCAAGAGGAAGGTATAACATGAGGATGCCTTGGTGAATGCGCAGACATTTAAACAAAAAATCGCTGCCAGTTTTTGGAATCGCCTGCAATAGTGTCCTTATGGACAAAATAGAGGGGCCTGTCTGGTATACAATCTATGATCATTCAATACTGGTTGGTGGTTTCAACCCCTCTGAAAAATATGAGTCACTTGGGATGATTATTCCCAATATATGGGAAAAAACATGTTCCAAACCACCAGCCAGTCATTCAATATCATTTACATCATTTACCTATTGAGCGTTTAATGGAGGTGACCCCACTATCATCAACCAGTGGCAAAAGGGCATCGAGTTGGTAGCCTGCCTGTCCATATTTCTGCCGTTTAGATCTTGGAAAACATGTGAGACATGTCTAAAAGTGAATCAGCCCGAAAGTACTTAACGTTATTAGCCCCAGCCCACCCCAACCAACCTCACCCCCAACCCTGAAAGGGCCCTTCGGGCCCTGCGAGGCACGCGCAAACTTTGAAACATCTCGGCCACCTGTAAGCCATGGCCACAGGATAGGTGGAACATATCACCCTCTATCACTGGATTGGTTGAAGGGAAAATCTACAGGAAACCATGGTTTTCCCCGGTTTTCCTGTAACCAATCCACTGACTCTAGTAACTTAACATACTGTGGATGGACAAAATCCTGCACCAACTGGTAACTATTGCTATATAACTATGAATGACAATGAAACGCTGTAAACAATTGGATTATAATTATAATGCAATGTTTACCATCTACCAACTGGTGCAGGATTTATTCCATTCACAGTAGCTATGGGAAAATGGCACATTTGGTTCGGTGATTTACTTGTTCAAAAATGATGATTTTCCATAGCAAACTGTTGAATTGTATTAAGTTACGGGAGGGTATCAAATATTTGGAGCCACAAACCTATGACTTGGTATGCCAAGATGATATACAATGACCAATGATATCCTATTGAAGAAAAAACCTCCTTTTAAGGGGCGGTAAAACGCAAACTATTTCAATAAGGGGGTGTGTCACCCCCCTACCCTCCAGAAATATTTCTAGGCTGAATTGTGGCATCCGGAGGACCCCCCCCACCCAGACCCTTTTTTGGAAGCCCAAAAACCAGGTTGGGGGTAATATTTAATTTGTGAAATATGTCTCTGAAATTTCTTGCCTAACCCCAAGTATTCCAGGGTTAAAAGGGGGGTGAATGAAGAAAATATGCGGATTATTGGTGATATTTCCATGTATCATACGATAAATATAAGGAACAGAACATTATTGTGAATAGACACGGGTATTGTTGGGAGAAATCGGGAGCTGGGGGGTGGTGCCTGGTAGACCATTTACCATATACCATTTCCCTCTGTCCGCCTGTGTCCAAAAATGGATAAAAAAAACCATGTTTGAAATTTGAATGGGGGAAAATGAGGTTCATTTTCCATGGGATTTTATGAAGTTTTCCATCGTTTTCCCCATTTTTTTAACAGACAAACTTACATCTCTGCCTGCTCTTTTTCCTTGGTATACTGCTCACTGATCACGCCAATGAAAATGTTCATCACGAAGATGGAGAAGAACAACACCCCTCGAGGCGAAACTGATTGATTCCTAGTGGTTCAGAACACAATGATATGGAATTCCAATCGTTCAATCGTTCTTTTATAATGCCCATATCATTAGGGTAGCATTCGTTGGTCATAGAGTGGGAATTATACTAGTGGTTGAACCTAAAGTTCCCATAAGCATTTATCATCGTTCATTTGTGAAATCGATCATTAAGTCTGATTATGTCTGATAATTAATGTCTGAGCCCCAGTTTCTCATCCTCATCCCTTCCTTGGTCTTCATTTTCTCGCAGCTTACATGTCCCTTCTCCCCAAGGCTTTCCCCAAGTGCTGATGCCCCCCCCAGATTAAACCCTCAAGTAATCAAACAAATTGCAATCTCGATACATCTCTATTGAATCCACAAATCCTCAGCAAATGGACGAATTTCCGAGAGTAGTCATTGTAGTCATCATAGGGAATTGAAACAACCCAAAATGCAAAAACGGATTGTGGGAAGCACTGCTAAGCAGCAAAAATCACCCAATGATGTTGGGGGTTTCATCCGGCACCCAGCCGCCCTGAAGACCGTCCGTCTCCTGCATACAGCAAGGACAACTGCAACATATCTCTTGGAGGTTCTTTTGGTAATCCCTGGGCCAGGTGGAAGCTCGGAAACGTCGGAAACCTTAGCCAATTGGAGCTGCTACGCCAAAAATGCTCATATCATTTAGTGATTTTAGTGGGGAATACCGGAATACCTATGATTCAGCAGGGATTTGGGGGAAACAAACATAAAAATGGACAACTCCAATCTGGATATTCACCGTAAAATCAGATGTTTATATATGTTTTCAGCAGGTTTCACTTCAAAATCCTATGGTTTCAACCCATCCCCAGCCCTTCGCCATCGCCATCGCCTGCGTGATCAGGGTATCAAAGGTGTGGAAGACGCTCTGGGGCCACAAATGTTCAGGTTTCCTCGACCGGCTTTGGTCTGGTCATTTCCATGTCGACCCATGGAGTTCGATGATTTACCAGTTTCCAGTCGGTGATTTTTTGATGCAAACTGGAAGACCAACGATGAGAAAGCTACGTGTTAGATGTGGATTTACAAAAACACATCAATGGAAGACCAGCATCTTCGGATCCAGTGGTTTCCCTCTGGAAAAGCTGTGGCAAATCCACGAAATCAGCCGCTTGCAGCAGCTGTCGTGAGCATCCCGGATGGTTAAAAGGACTAAAAATCGTTCAACAAAAACATGGAAACATGGCGCCATTTTGGTGTGTCTCAACATGGACACGAAAATGAACCCACCAGCCAGAAATGTGGGTGTCATAGCTACCAGGTGGTTTTCCACAGCAGAGTCCGTTGAAAACACCAGATGAAATTCTGAAATTCTCTGGTTATCCAGTCTATCTAACCAATTTAATCTATCAAATCTATCTAATCTATTCTTATCCTATCCTATCCTATTTATCGATCTATCCATCTATGTATCTATGTATCTACAACTGCTTTCACCCTTCAGCACCCTTCAGCACCGTTCTATTTTGAGCTCCGTCAAGAGGCAGTTGCACGGTATACATGGCGTGGCTCAAGGTACAAAAACCAACCAAGGTGAAGGTCATGGCCTTGGGATCCAGGAGGTGAAAAGGAGACCCGGAGAGGTAAACATACAAAAAGCTATTGAAAATGGACATAGATGACATAGAAATGGTTGATCTACCTAGTAATAGCATGGTGACTTTCAATTGTTATGTAAAGGTTTACCAGGGGGTAAACCATTCATGTAATTATATGGAGGTGTCCGTTTAGTCATGGGGGGTACCCCCAGTTCTCATCCAAGTCATGGATGACCATGACTTAGTATTGAAATGCATGGTCTTGGGGATCCCCCATGTTGAGAAACCCCACATAACATATGTATATATATAATTATATATGTATACATATTATATGTGATTATATGGTATAGATCTAAGTCTATACCATCACATTGCTGGGATCATTCTGAAACTGGAATATTTTGCGACTGGGCTGTGAGATGGTAGTGGGGAAACCAATAAAGCAGAGCATTGGCTGTGCAGAGAATAGGGCTGATGTTCACTGTGAGATTAATGTGAGCAAAGCAATCATAAACGATTCATATTCTGATGGTAAACATAGCATCTATTTATGGTAAATTTGGAGATGGTCGATCCTCTTGCTTATCGACATTTTTTAGAGATTTTACTGCCGTAAAGAATCCAAAAGCACCTGGGATTTTCCAACCAAAAAGAGAACCCCACGAGTTGATCAGATTTTGATGTGTCTTTTGTTTATCTCACTCGAAAATGGGATGCTAAATCTAATTAGTACCATCATTTTCCCGAATCAAATGGCGCCATTTTCAGACACTGACCTTACTCCGGTCCTTTTTTCGGCATTGTTTCACTTCTCACTTTTCAGCAACTCATCCCTTGAAGACAAAGAGGGTGTCGCAGGAAGCCTCAGCTGCCGCGCCCCGGTGGCCATACAGACCTGATGCTACTGAGGGTCAGACTCGCCCGCTTCCCAAGGTATGCATTTTTTTCATAATTGTTCATTTATGTATAGATGTATATATATATATATATGCATACTGTACATATATATATATATACCACTATATATACATATATATATATATAATTATAGATGCAGTATATTTTATTATATACATATATTTATTATATACATAATTTTTATTATACAATTATATTTATTATCCATATATACACATATATATATATGTATATTTTATATGTATGTATATATATATAATATTGTGTGGGTGTGTCTGAAAATGGCTGGTTAATAGACTTGGGGGTATCACGTTGTCAAACAAAGCCATGTAATGCATGTTACAGTACTATAATGCATGCTACAGTACTATCACTTCGACGGGCGCTTTTGGCTTGGAACAGCAATTGATTGGTTATGCAGAGTCATGCATTTCACATTGCCTATCAGCTTGCAGATCAGTCCCAACTACACCCTCCATGGATTGTATCCAACAGAACTGCAAACTAGGCCCGGCTCGTTTGCAAGCCGTCCATCTTTGGTCCACCCAAAAGAAGACGAAGTCTTCATAGAATCTTTGACCCACTACAAAAGTTTCGATCTGCTTTTCTAGAATGGAACCATACCATCTTTTAATCATATGAACCTGGTTCAAAAAAAACATCTGTTGATCAGCACTTGGCCTACATGATCCTTATCAACTGGGGACCAAGCAATCATGCAAAAATATGCAAAAAAACTTCATTTCATTTCACTTCAGTGAGACTAGGCATATTACCCAAGCAATCTTGGTATCATCCCTATTATTTCATCCCAATGCCGATCAGCTGTAGTAAGTCCGGGTTGAAGCCCCACACCCAAAAGGTCAGGGGGAAGATATTTGATATTTGTGTGACTCTGAAAAGGAGGAAGCATAAGAAATCGGAAAACTTTAAGTTTAAACTTGTCTAAACCATGTTTAAACATATCTAAACCATGTTTAAACAATGTTAAAACCATGGATTGTCGAGTTCGTGGCGATTTTCCGACCATCCATGGGAAATCCCAGCAGCAGCTGCCACCATGTTCCCAGCCAAGGCGGGAGTGGCGGTGCCCGAAAAGGCCCCGTGGGTGTCGAAGTAGGAGACCTCGATGGTGCCATGGCATCAGATTGGAGTGTTTTTTTTACCAAATGTAAGGACTTGTTCCAGCAACAAAGAATGGACAATGATGGAAAATGGGTTCACCATTGGGTAAGATTAATCAACAAGATCATGCAATTTACGAACAAACAAGGTGAGGAATTGGAGTGGTTCGTATAATTCTCCAGCAAGAAAAGGGTGTGTTTTCACCATCGCAAAAAAGATGATGACTTTTTTCCAGCAACAAAATGGGGGGACACATGAATTTACAATAATTTTAGAAGTTTGGCAAGAACATTGGGATTTATATAACTACCAAACCAGTGTGATAGCGGTATGACTGTCGTGATGACTGGGATTAGTTTCCCTGACCCAATTGCGTGGAAAAAGGTTCTTGACTGGGGGAATCTTTATCAAATTCATGATCCACAGTGATGAAGAGACCGGGAAGATTTTAAGATGTTCACTTTGTCGGACACTGAAATCTACGGTGGGGGTACTTGAAGTGAACATGACCATTGGCAAATTGGAAAGGCCTTTTCAGCTCCCGGATGCACGGGATTCTGCGACTGAAGGGCTTCCAACTAGCCCAAACAGTCTCTGTGGATCTTCAGATGAAAAAAATCTATGAGCTAGTGGCCTGTAGTACTTGGGATGTTTATCCTCAAGTCCGCCAGTGATTACAACACCTTTTTTGTTGGGCAACTGATCAATCACCCTGGACCCTGAACTCTTTGCCGTTGAGGGTGGTCTCTTAGCAGACCTATCAAATCACTTTGGTTTGATCAATCTTTATTTTGGCGATCTGCCACATTTCTTCGTAAAAAAATGCCCCTATTTTGCTTGGTCTGCCCACTCTCCCTCTGTTGGGTTTTCTGCCTCAGTATTCTTTTTGGGTGTACCTCACAGGAGGTTCACCATGGAAGCCTTAATCAACTGCTAGTGGTTGGTGGCCTTTGGGTGACTGGTGTACCATGAAAATATCATGGAAAACATGCCATCCTATTATAGTAAAGTTGGTAATAGCCCCATAAATCAATCAAGCAGTGGGAAAAGGACATGTGTGATTCTATGTTTTTCTGCACATCATGGAAATCATCATCTCGTTGTTGCTTCAATCATGTTGATCACTGTATATGACTGTATGATGTCAATATGCCATTCCGTTTTTGTGCACAAAACATCACAATGTTGTCCCATGTTCACACCTTGAAGCAACCAAGAATCACCATGTCCTGCCGTAGAATCAGCATTTCATCATATTTCTGGGTAAATTATAATAATTCACTAATCTGAAATAAGGCTATTTGGGGATGATTCCCCTTACTAACCTTGATTTCCAGTGAGGGAGAACAGTGAGGTCGTTATAATTTACCCTGAAATTTCATCCCATAAATTCACTATAAATGCAGGTTCCCATAAATCATAGGTAAATAACATTTAATCACTATTTCCCTCATATTTCATCCCATAAAATCACCAGTTCCTCTCGCTGAAACTGTGGCCCCTAAGCAGTGCCAGTGACCCCGCGGCCTCGTTGTCTCCGAAGACTCGCCCGTCGCCATCAAGGTCTCTCAAAGCATAGAGGTTTCCCATCTCGTTGCCCACAAAGACCTGATCACAAAGCCCAAAGATTTTCGGATTTTATGGTAATTTTATGCTTTGATATGGTTTTTACACCGGTTTTTTATATTGTTTTATAGGGTAGTAGTAATTGGGATTTATGGTTTGATATGGTTTTTACACCGGTTTTTTATATGGAAACATGGATCAATACCTATGAAAATAGCATTTTGGGGGGAATGAACATCCATAAATCCCAGCTATTTTGATGTGAACTACAGGGGTACAAGGTTTTGACACACTGCCATATGGTTTTATAGGGTAGTAGTAATTGGGATTTAAAAAAAAGGGATCTAATGGGACTATACCATCCAAAATAGGGATATTTGCCCTCCAAAAATCACACGTGGCTATCTGGGAAATCCACTGTCAATGGATGCTTAAAGCTGGGAAAATCATAGGAAAATAAGGGAAAATGCACTATAAATGTAGGTTTACAGGGTTTTTTCAATGAACATCATCAAATGGTGGATTTTCCCAATACTGAACCATCTCCAATTGAGAATTTTTTATTGGCTCTTCGGTCACTAAAATTGGTTCATGGGACTGGGGGATATGACCGGGATATGACCGGGATATTTGGGGGAAAGGATGACAATTTGGGGGGATTATGTCTTGTCTATCCGATAGGTCATTGATGGGTTTCCCATGGTTTCCAAAAAACATGGGAAGAAAACCTCGATTTTTTAAGTGGTAAACCCAATGCCATTGGCACCATCCCGTTCACCAACCATGACCGGGGGCCTTTTTTTCTAGACCCATATAAATCATCCCAAAATAGAGGTATATAGTGGTATATACAATACCTTATATATGCCATAATGAGAACTCACTTGGGGATGGCTCATATCGCCGGGTTTACCACATCAAAAATGGGGGAACGTCACCAATGATGGGAACATAAGGATCAACTCGTGGGTAAAACCAATGGTCAAACCTCCCAAGCTCCGCCCTCAACGCCAAGCCGCAGTTCCATCTCCAGAGATCGTTGGAGCACTCCAGCCGTTGGGGAGGCACATGGGCCGCAAACCGGACTTCCTGGCGCCGGTGATGACGAAAAAGGTCAGCCGTGTTGAGAATGTCATGAAGATGGGATTCAATGATGAAAAAGAGCCTTGCACCCAAAAAAAACAGAAACAGCTGCCAGAGTTAGATTCCTATGATAGTAAAGAATCCATAACGAATGGTTGGTTGGGGAAACCAACTTTTATTTGTGGTTATTTGGAGTTCCAGGAGTAAAGCTGGGCAGAGACACCAGAATCCAGCACCCAAGGCTTCTCAGTTTCCACGTCGAGGGGCAATCGGTCGCCCACACCTTCAGCGTCGCCTGCTTGAAAATTTCCTGCATGGGCTTGAACGGCCACTGTAAAAGCAAGCCAGCAAGAATAGGGATAGCCTTCGGTAAACATTTCATGGCAATGGGAAATACGGAAATACATGGAAATACCCTATGTAAACGGAGGTCTGAATGGGAGAATCATCTATAAATCGAGATTTTCCATTGCCACGTTTGATTCCCAGAGGGTGTAACCAGCAGTAATGGGAAAGGATGATCTTGGACGGAGCTCACTGCCTGAATGTACTTTAAGCGACATGACCCGCTAAACCCCACACTAGGTGCCACTTACAATCATTATCAAACCAGCATGACCAGGAAGAATGGCGGACAGTTCTTTTCCACCCTAATTTTTGCGGGACCCCCAGAAACCCTGGTCCGGAAGGCACAAACGTGCACAAACCGCAGTCCTGTTTGTTTAGGTCCATGGAAGACCCAACGCAATCCTCCTGTGTTGGCATCGTAAGCATGGACATCGCAGCTGGCTCCTGTTGCTGGCGTATTTGAAGGCTTTCGAGCAAATGAGCAGTGGCTGCTAAACCCTGTGTTGTCCCTTTATACCGGTTGGTTGATAGGAATTCCTCCTTCATGGATTGTGATAATCTGGAATATATTGGTTGGTAGAATCCCCAAACTAATCATCAACCAACCTCCGGTCTCGAAGACTACCCAAATGATGTTTGAAAAATATGCCACAGTGTATCAGACTCCTTGTTTGCCAGCACGCTTAACATATTTCACCGATTGTGCGGTTTCAAAGGCATTGAACATCTGCAGACATCCAGATATTGTACTCAACATTTTTCTGCAAGCTACACCTCTGATAGGCAACCCAAGGTCCAGGCTGTCTACCTGGCTAAGCTTCTGTGCACAAGTCAAACCCCAACATCACAAAATGCTGCCTGATTAGACTATGTGGCTTTGTCCAAAAACATGGAGGATTCTCCAAAGTATGGCAAGTTTACTGTGGAATTGATGATAAACATAACTGTGGCATTTCTGTGTTTCCAATTATATCACCAGAAAATGGTCGATAGACACCCCTACTTTCGCTAGTGAAAACACCTTTTTGTGGCACCCACCATTGACCATTTGGGGCTAATGTTGAAAACAAGTTCTGCTCAGGGATTTCAACTCATCCCAAAATATCTCATCCGCATCCATTGATCGCCATCCCAATTCGGTGAACTTTAAACTTACCCCCCCCCCCCTATATACTGGTTGGTGGTTTTAACCATCTTGAAACATATTAGTCAATGGGAAGGATTAACCCATATATTATGGAAAATGAAAGCCATGTTCCAAACCACCAACCAGTATAAGAACTCCTCCTGATTCAACAACTCAGTTGGTCAAATATCCATGAAATACATCCCTCAAAGATCTTAACATATCATGTGGGTAAAACAATGTCATGTTTACCACCCATGACTGGGAATGGTAAACATACCACCTATTTATGGTGATTTGGTTTGGGAGATGGCTTATGGCATTGTTTTACCCTTTTACAGTCAGAACAGTGGTTCATTTATATTGTTTTTACAAAATCCATTACTATAAATGGTGATTATATCATCGTGGTTTATATCACCTATTTATGGTGTTTTACCAACATTATCCCATGATGTCTTCCATGATGTACAGTAGCACCACCCAAAGGTCGATGCCAAACACGGCCAAAGACATCGACCTACACGGGGGTTACGATATAAAGGCTTAGCAACACCAAATGACGATATATAGTCAATAGATATATACATATGTATATAATGCATAGCTACATATATATATATATATATGTATTATATTATTCATTATTATTTATTATTATTATTCATTATTATTTGTTGTTATTATTAAGTTTGTTGCCATGTTGTTCCAGGACATGGCCTGGCCAGCCCTGATGACACAGGGGCAGGATCAGCGACATGCCGGGCCAACCAGCCACTTTGCCTAGCCATGGAGCACCATGGAGGGAGCCACAGAACTATGGGAAAACCACCATGGTTTTAATGGGTAAATCAACTATAAAATGGTGGTTTTTTCATGGGAAAATCATTGTTATAACAAACATCTGGTTATTTAACATAGCCATAGCCATATATATGTTTATGGGTAAATCAACCAACTCAAAATATTAACCATCTAAGTAAAAACATATGAAAACCACATTACCCTCTGGTAAACGTACAAAAAACTATGGAAAACCACCATGTTCAATGAAATCAGATGGGGTTCACCACGATTTCCCTATTGAAAGAACCATTTTTAATGGGGCTACCCGGCCTGGTAAACGTACAAAAAACGTATGGAAAATCACCATGCTTTTAATGGGTATTTAATGGGTAAATCAACTATTTCTATGACCATTTTGCAGAGGGTATCTGGTTGGTGGTGCAATGTGCCCATCTTGAAAAATGATGGAGTTCGTCAATGGGATGGATGACATCCCATATATTATGGAAGATAAAAAATGTTTGAAACCACCAGCCAGTTATGGGTAAATCAACCAACTATCCATGGCCTTGTTCAATAGCTAACTGTGAGTTTACCAGAGGGTAAGCAAGAACAAAAAAGGGCATCAAACTGGGAAATCTTGGAAGTTTAAGACGCCGATTTTTCATGGGATATGTTAGGGACGCCTTCATTCCGGGATATGGTGGGATGGATTTTACGATGAATGTGGCCCCATCATGAGGGATTGCCGACAGCCCAGCTTGTAGGGGAAAATAATGGGTGGGCTTTGACCATGGCACATATGGGAAACAAAAAAAAAATACTTGGTACAAACACTAATCCCTTCCCCTCAAGTATTGAATACCCCCAAGAAACCCTGGCTTATTGCTGGATCCTATTGAATCTATGTTGCGATCCCTCATAGGGGGTAGCAGCCGGGTAGCAACTGTGACAGTACCCATTGATAGAACTGGGGTCTATCATTATCTCTGGCAGCAAAGCCGATGCCCCAAGTGGGTATACACCAGCTGGTCGAATTTTGAGTCTTTTGTTGGGTTGTCAACATCAGTAAATTTATCAAACCATAACCCATTGATACAATATAAGCTATAATACAATGTAGAGAACATGATCTTTCAGAGTGACTTTCCCTTCAGGTCGATGTGAAGAAGATGTGAAGAACATGTTCTAACACCGCCTCGCGTACCACGTACGTCACGTACCAGATCTAAACTGTGGTAGACCCAACAATCCCCAGCTAACCTGGTCAGCTGGAAATTCCTCCATGGTAGAAAAATCCAGCTGGATGAATTTCCTGATGGGATTGTTCAAAATGTTTTTTTTGTTTAATGGGTTTTCGAATCATCTAGTTTTAGAAAAACATCTGTACTAGTAGATAGATGTTATATGATCTTATAAAGTGGTTGGTGGTTTCAACCCCTCTGAAAAATATGAGTCAATAGGAAGGATTATCCCATGTATTATGGAAAATAAAACATGTTTGAAACCACCAACCAGATAGATTTTATATGATGTTATAAAACTGGGCATTTTTGGAGGAGCCACCCCACTCAACGTTGGGAAGTTGACCTCAAGACCCCCCTGGCTGCGCGCCACGTTGCCAATGGCCGGGGCATTGTTGGGGGGACGTGGAGTAGTCACCTGCACTACTCAGGTGGCTGTTGCTGTTTGGTGGTGCTCACTGAGTTGGAGTAACAGCTCAGTCGTAGAGATTCTGCGCATCGCCTATGGGGGTTGAACCGCGTTTGAACCAGGAGACAGTGATAACGGACAAAATTACTTGTTCATTTTCATGCCATGAGCAAATTAGAATCGTCCCCTATCTGTAGTGAGGATTTCTGAGGCAACTCATACTTTGAGGCAACTCATGCAAAACAGGCGTCTCGGTATAGGGTTGTCCCCCATCGGTAGTGAAGGTTTTGCACACCCCTCAGCAAGGCCAAAGCGAAGCAAAACTAAATTAGTATTACAATCATTTCCTTCGTTACTCATATGTATATAATATTCCACCAAGATCGGAACATATAATGACCCCTGACAAATGAATGTAGAGATATTGAGACCCAAATGATCAAAGGAAAGGCCATGGATGGTTGGCACTAAGCCAGGCAGCCAGATCGCCGGCTTCGAATGGATTTTGATCTCCAAACGAATGGTGTTCGGTACGAGGGGTTTTTGTGTTGGGATCGGTACGTGATTTTTTGACCATTTAGCAGCCCCAGAATGGCATCTTTAAGATGGGAGTTGGAAAAAACCCTCTTCTTCATCCATCAACATCATCATCTAGTTGGGACATGCTCAAACCAACAGGATGAATCCAACATTTTTGATCATCCGTCGTGGGGGTTCTCGGAACTCCTCCCAGTTTCAATGAAAGAGTTGGAAGATCATCCAGTTATATAGATGATTGGAAGATCCCCACTTAGATTAATGGCCTATAACATGCTCACAAGAATCACTATAGAAACCCCAAAAAAAGATAGGAAGGTCATTTCTTACTAATTTAGAATTGGGTTGTGCTTTTCTACATCCTTTTGGAGCTTGCGTCCTGCCAGTTAGACCCGGACTCCGGTGCCTGCCACCTGAGATGTCCGTCCATGTCAAAGGCGCTCAAAGTACCAGGCGTGTCTTCCCCCGAGAATTCTTTGCTATAGAAAGGATGGTTGTTGTTCACGGCAAAAACCTGTGCGCAAAAAACATGATACAGATCTTTGGATATATCAGTTGATATTTCATGGCAGGTGATGTGATTTCATGGTTTTATCGGGGAAACTCTTGGTGATTTTCGGGGTACCCCTGTTTCTCAAACAGGATGTTGTTGTGCCAGGATAAGCACCAAAGACCGGAAATGGGGATCCAACAGCCTTACGAACGCAACACATAACACAAGAAGTGATGAATTTAGCCACCAGAGGTTAGGATTTTATGATCAAACACAGGGATTTCGTGTCTCAAGCATCACAGATCTTGAGGATAACCAAAGGACTCGACCAATCCCTAGGATGCCCTCCAGTAAAATAACATCGCAAAAGGGAAAATCCAGCATGTGTAGATCATTTTCCCGAACGGGAATCCCATGGATTTCAACATCTACGTTAGTTTACTGGAAGATATTTGGGACGAACTGGATGGAGCCTGCAGAACCTCAACAAGACTATGCACCACCAATGTGCCCACCTACATCCACCTGTTTTGCCCATCCGATTTCAACCCGTCCCCAAGCATCGCAGGCGTCCTATGAAAAATGAGGAATACTGCGACTATGGATTTCCTCGAGTATCAAAAAGAGGTGGTGCTCGCACCAAATTTCAGGAAAAAAAACAGAGGTTGAGTTTTTTTTCAATAACCTGACCAAACTGTAGTTGGTTCATCCCTAGTCGCCTGGTTGGATAAATCATATTTGTTTATTCAGGTCACGTTTTACCAAGCCCCCATGTATTAAAGAGAAAACACATTAAAACTTGGTGGATTGCCATACCCGTTCCTTACTCATGTTGTAAGAAACCAATGGAAACCATACCTTTGCCATGGCCATTTTTGGGGGGCACTCTCTGCAATCAAACATGGCAACTGGAGAATTTCAATGGAATGGGTAAATCATCTGCGAATGGCCTGGAACAATCGCTGATTGCCATGAGCATAAACCCTTCAGCCGCGTATGCAAGATTTCACCATTCCAATCCAAAACTAATTTATTTTAACCTACCCTTCGCCAAAGTTGGCCTCGTGTTTTCAATGGTTAAGCATGGTTAAACCCATTCTCACCAATTCCAACTAATTAGCATCGACATATCTCAATAGTTAAACCTATATTTTCATCTACCAAGTCCCCATGCTGTGTCATATGAGCCATGAAAATACCCCTGTCCCATCCCATTATACTGAATTATACTGCTTGATCGATGAGTACCCCATCTTGGCCACAATCCCAAATACACGTCAAGAAACCAGGTAATCAACAATGTTTTTATATAAAGGCTCATACACATGAAGTTGACGTACATAACTTGGTGAACGTTTGGGTCAATATGGGTTATAGCGCATTAAGTAACTATTTCGGGGGCTATAACCCAATAAACATAACGTTTTGGGTGGCTCTTCCTGTAGCTGGTGAATGCCTCGCAAAATGGTTCGATGATTTATCCATTAAATAGTCTGGTGATTTTCCAAAGTTATGTTAGTTTACTGATGAATAATTATGCTGGATAAGTGATGAATCCCAGTAATTTGGAAAATAGGTGAATATTAATTATGGTGAAATAACAATGGCCTCTGGTAAACAAACAGTTTCCCATATTTTTTTTGTGAGTAAAAATTGGGTACCCCATATTCCATTCAATACTTAAGATGGCTAATACATGTTTAATACTAAACATAGAACCATATTGCCAATACTTAAAATTACTTTACTTCGTGTGATCCCCACCATGACATTTATACATTTTGTTACTGGCAAATCTTCTGGCATTCTATCTGACATATTTTCTGGCATATCTTCTGGCATTCTACCTGGCATATCTTCTGGCAAATGTTCTGGCATATCTTCTGGCAAATGTTCTGGCATATCTTCTGGCAGATGTTCTGGCATATCTTCTGGCATATCTTCTGGCATATGTTCTGGCATATCTTCTGGCATTCCATCTGGCATTCTATCTGGCATATCTTCTGGCAAATCTTCTGGCAAATCTTCTGGCATTCCATCTGGCATTCTATCTAGCATATCTTCTGGCATATTATCTGGCAAATCTGCTGGCATTCTATCTGGCAAACATTCTGGCACTTTATCTGGCATATCTTCTGGCATTCTAGCTGGCATATCTTCTGGCATATCTTCTGACATTCTTTCTGACATTCTTTCTAACTTTCTTCTGCACATTCTTTGTCCCATATCTTCCTACATGAGGTCCGGCAGGGAACACTTGGCGTGGATACTCGCGTTTGAGGTCCGGCAGGGAACACTGGGCGTGGATGGTCGTGGTTGAGGTCCGGCAGGGAACACTGGGCGGGGATACTCGCGGTTGAGGTCCGGCAGGGAACACTGGGCGTGGATGGTCGTGGTTGAGGTCCGGCAGGGAACACTGGGCGGGGATGGTCGTGGTTGAGGTCCGGCAGGGAACACTGGGCGTGGATGGTCGTGGTTGAGGTCCGACAGAGAACACTGTGCGTCGAGGGTCGCGGTTGAGCAGGACGAGGAGGACGACGAGGAGGACGACGAGGAGGAGGACGACGAGGAGGAGGAGGAGGACGAGGACGAGGAGGACGAGGAGGACGAGGAGGAAGCAACTGACATAAAATCTAACAACCCTCACCTGGCAGGTGGGGAAAAAAAATCAAACCATAGAAGTAAAACCTCTAACCATATGTTTAACCATATTAACCATATTAACCCCGAAAAAACATATCAAGTAAAACAATCTTAACCCCTAAAACCTTATTAACCCCTAAAATATTAACCATCTAAGTAAAACCATATTAATTAACCACATTTCCCTCTGGTAAACTAACATAACTATGGAAAATACAATTTTGAATGGTAAATCAACTATAAATGGCCATTTTCATGAGCTTTTTGTATGTTTCCCTGGGTCCCAATCATTTTCACCCACCCTTCGCAGCGTGCTTCGGCTTCGGGCAAGGCGCCATGCCGTTGCCCAGCGACGCGCCGCCGTCGGTCCAGGTGCCCTCCTTGCCGCCGGCCTTCCACAGCACTTGGCCGCCCAGACCTGGAAACGGAAGCAATGGTGAGTTTCATATATATATAGTGTGTGTATATATATATATTTATATATAGAGAGAGTGTATATATATATATATATTATTGTATATATATATATTATTGTATATATATATATATTTGTATATATATATTGTAAATATATATACACTATATATATATACCCTATATATATATTATATACTATAAACTATACATATACAAAATATATACATATACAAAATATATACATATACAAAAAATATATATATATATACGAACACTATAATATATACTCTAAATATAAATATATATATTTATTTATTTACATAGTGTGTATATATATATATACTATATATACATATACATACACTAGGTGCGGCAGCGCCTTTGCTTTGCAGAAGCCATGAAGTTTATTTATAGATGCCTTCGGCTGACCCCAGAGGCGTTTGTTAACAAACAAATTCTACGCCCAAGGCCAATATGGCTCAGACGATGACACCTTGCAATCAAGACTTGGAATTCTGGAGGTCCCCAAACTGTTTTCACCTCAGATTGTACCTTAATTATTTTCCATTGAGCCATTGTTTAGTTTGAGTGCTATCTCTGATGGTTGGGTCCGCAATGAATGTCAGGCCTTGAATAGCGTTGCAATATACAAAGGTTCTACTACAAGTTCACGTCATGCAACGCAAAGAATATGAATGGCAGATAGGGTTAACACTGTTGCGCCACGCCTCAAGCAGCGCACAGAGTCAAACGGCGGCAACATGTGTATGAGGCAAAATCTGAAGCCAGAGGGTGGGTACAGCAGCTGTGGGCTATTTAAAAGTATTGACCGTCCACTTCTTGAGATACCCAAGTTTGAAGGTTATCCGCACAGACCCCCCAAAAAGAGAATCCAAGTCTGGGACATTGACAAATAGGGAGGCTAGGGGCAAACTATCCAACTCTTACTGCCACATGGCTGTCGCAATGAATCTAGCTGCCAGCTAGTGTAGCCACTAGAACCAAAACGGTTTTGAAATCATTCAAAAAAACACGAGTCATGAGCCTTTATAATTCCCAGTAAAAACGGTGAATAAAAAACGATTTCAATGTGCCAAAAAAAAAGTTTGGGACATGTCCACCCCCATTATCGATCCAGTTTTTGTTTGAGCAAATCTCAAAAAATCCAGAAACCATCACTGCTGCCGCCGTTAAACAATTTGGTCCAAAGACTCATGCGGTAGATTTTTCCGGTCATGTCTTGGAAAATCATCGTTTCCTCGCGAACGGTGAACTGGGGCGCAAACTGGGGCGCATCGGTCGTCATTCATATGGGCTTATGGGTAGCCATGAATCCCCGGGTGAACAGCAAAATAGCTGCTACATGGCTACCCATAACCACATATCAATAACCAGGGGATTCATGGCCAAAGAAAATATGGCATGATAGGTTTTAAATGGTTTTAATCATTTTAATCCATCCCCATGACTTACTTGAAACCACCAGCCACAGAACTTTTGATCGAACATGAAACCTCTCAGATCTGTCTCTTCCCCAACAATCATGGAGAGAACTGCTGGAGCTTTCTTGTAAAGATCAAACATCGTCAAACACTCACAAATGACATTGCAAAGAACAAACACACCCCCAATATCTGAAATCTGCATCCTACAAGGGGGCAGATTTCATCCATCTTCGTCTCATCAATTTGCATGTAAGCCACTGCCAATAGTAAACATATATATATATATATTTATAAATACATACAGTAGATAATGAATGATAGTGATCCCCCCTAGGATTGTCATATTCCCCAAGTGGAATTCGGCCACCCAGCCCGGCCGAATTCATCACCATCCTTGTCCGGGAACAAGGCCAGAAAGTTCCACACTGGCACGTCAGGTTCGAAGGTCCACAGAATCTCTCCATCGCTGGCGTTCAAGGCCTGACTGCCCATCCCTTGCAATCTGAAGTGATGGCTTTGATAGTTGGAAAGATTCGGCTAAGCTGAGGGCTCATCCCCGCGATTCGGTGGGTTAGCCCAAATCGCTGGGAGTCTGGCATGTCCAGCTGTTTCTAAGTGGATCAACTGTATGTCCTTTTGGAAAAATAGAGGTGCCAGTCTAGTAATGTCTAGTATACCAGCTATCCACTTATCATCATGTACCTGAATGTACCTCTTGGGTGTTCAATGGAGGTTAACTTCTTTACAAGGTGGTCCATAGGTCAGCTAAGTTGGTTTACAACTAGTGGGGTATATGGGTTTATAAAGCTACAAACATAAGTGGGGAAGCACCACACTGCATCTGATTCCCCCAACTAATATAATACATATATATATAATATATATATATATTGACTGTATGTATATATATATGGTTAATTAATTACCGATGTCAATCAGCCCTTATTGATCCTTCTTGGTGGTTGGTGGCAACTCAAGCCCTCAAACCCAAACATTGGGGGGATCACCGTGGTTGGCGAAATCTTCATGAATCCTCGCATCAACCAGTTGATGCTGGCCGAGGGTCGGTCACCAAATGATTCGCTGTGCCCATGGTTGAAGGCTCACGGCAATCACCGGCAGAAAAGACCACGCCCTCGTGCACCATGGTAAATCCTCAACTCGGCTGGTTGGGGAAAGCCATCTGAAAAGAAATTCAACCAAGAAGACGACCATGGACTGGTTGTTGGAGGCTGGAAGACTTAGATTCCTCTAAAAAGTAGTGATTCTCAGGGTCTGTGTCAATTGAGGGATGGCAAAAATGTTATATGGGGATCATCACAGGCTTGAAGGTAAAGAAAAATGGAAACCGCCACGCAGTCATTTAAGACCACAATTTCTGGTGATTTTGTCCAATTTTTGGGGTGTTGAGTCAATCACATATGTTGCTGAAACTTCAGCTGCAGGTACAAAGAAAATTGGAAGCCACTAAATATTCCCGGGCTAGTCATGCACCATTCACTAGTGAATGACTTGGGGAAATCAAGGGTCAGGATGCGACGTTCCCTTCCTGGATGCCTTTTCTGCCTTTCACAGACATGGACGCCCAGAAACAGAGACATGTGTTATTAGTATATATATATATAACATAATTATATATATATACACATAATCAAGGAAAACCAAAGCTCGGCAGTGACCATGGCTCAGAGATAAAACCTGCTCTTCACAAGTGTGTTGCGCTTGGGATTTTCTGCATATTCGATAGGCAAAGGTCCTTCCTTCAAGGTGGTTTCGAAGTGAAATGTGTGTTGGTTTATAGCCCCCATGAACGTAGATATTACCTACCATAAACCCGAGTTCAGTCATAGTGCTTAGCCATGGTCTCATGTGTCCCAAGGATCCGTTGTCTTGGCAGATGGCCTTGGAGGTGTTGGTGAACCACACCGGCTTGCCCGTCTGCATGCTCACCGCTCGCACCCCACCGCTGGTGTCACTGGTAAAGACGGAGCCTTGATAAATGGCAGGGGCGTTCATGAGATTCGCAGGGAGCACATTCACTTCCCATAGCTGCTTCCTGGGCAGCGGAGCTGAAGATGAAGAGGTGTCGGATTTTCAAAATCAGAGGGTTATAAGTTACAATGTCCAATATGTGTGTATATATACATATATAATAACTATGTATAAATATATATATATCATACATTGTAGATTGGGTAAAATAGAATAATATAGAATAATGCCAACGTATTCCAACCCTTTCATCATCATCTACCAGGTTTTTTTGAAACTGCACAAATGGAGCGGAGCATCCCAATGGTGGAGCCCACAATGTGGATGGCTTCTGTCAATGGGGTAACTCTCGTCTCTCATCTATCTCATTGTCATGATATGTTCTGATATTATACAACATGTGTTCATAGCCATCACCCAAATGTTTTCAAATCCCTTCTGGCTGAGCGAACAGGTTTCATCGAATCCACTTGATCTGACTACCCTCCAGTAATCAGCAATTTGCAGATGATTGTTCCATTTGATGCCTCCATGTTGTTGGGAATTTCCCAGTTAGCCATATTTGATGATTTTTGATGAATACCATCCGCCCAATATTCAACACCCCCTTTCTATGGTCAGTATATGTAAATCCACTAGTAAACCCTGGTTTCTGGAGGCTGTTTATATAATGACGAGCATCCCATCCTTGTCGAACTTTCGCAGCCCATCGGCAGCCGAGAGGTAGACATTCCTGAGTTGTACTTGGCGGAGGCTAGGGCGGTGCCCCCTAAGGTAGAAGGGTGATGTATAACCCCATCTGCTACTGGTTGGTGGTTTGAACCCCTCTGAAAAATATTAGTCAGTTGGGATTATTATTCCCAATATATGGAAAAAAAAGGTTCCAAACCACCAACCAGGTTATCACCATCAACCCTGCTAAAACTACTTAGAAATCAACTTAGCTCATTGCCTGGCACCAAATATGAGTGGATTGAGGTATCATCGCATGCAAAAACAAGTGGGGAAGGAGTGAATAACGATTTTCACGATTTCAATGGCTGATTGTCAGCTGCAATTGGCGGCTTGGTAGCCAGGCAAATACCAAGAAAATGATACTTAAATTGATCAAAAAGAACCAAAGAAGTGGTAATGTTTACAGGGACAGTCATAGAGCCCCTTGGAGGAAACGACCCCAGATTTTCTGTTGAGACTTCATTTTCCTTCCATCATCTGAGCTGCATCTGATGGTCGATGGCGGTGCCCCAGGTCAGGGTGTGAAAACGTCCTGCCGGATGATGCCAGGACCACTTCAGACTTTGGTTCAGGAGGAAAGGTCCAATCTCCTGTGGCGCCGCGACGTGACAGTCCATAGGAAGGGTTGATGATATATTTTGATGTGCATATATATAAATACCTTGACCTACTAAACCCTGGAAAAAAGTAGGGTTTGTCTGGAAAACCCGGTTTTCCGGGCTTGACATACCGATAACCCGGTTTTGCTTCCGAAAACCCGGTTTTCCATGGTTTTCCTGGAAATCGGATGACATCGATGAATTGGTTCATCACAGGAGGCTCTATGAAAGAAACAGCAGATCAGGAAGACACCAAATCACAAAATTGGTGGAATTGTGATGTTCAAGATTCAGAAGTGCCCCACGGTTGGCCACATTCATTCCAAAAGCATAAGAATTTCCGAAAGTATCAAACCACACCGGCCCGACGGTATGTGGTGGCCATTTTCATTCGGCTTTGGCAGGGCTCCCCAGTCAGCAGCTGCTTTGCTCCTGCGCATCAGGTTGCTGGGTGAAAACCATTTTCTTAGAGCCATTTGGGGTCAAACCGTGCCTGTTTGGCAAAATGAGTTCCGGCAGTCTTGCTAAGTCTGCACCCGATCCTGTGTGTGATGGCTTGTCTGATGAGTGGGACAAGATTGAGGTGATCCGTGATAAACTGAGAGATGGCCACCAATTGGTGCCAGAGGGGACGAGCACCGAAGGTATCCAGTCTGCAGTTGCAATCAATGAGGTCTTGAAGCCAGTCTTGGCCCGGATGGAGCTCCACTCCAACAAGTTGCCAGAAGTAGAGACTTTGCGCGAAGAGATTCAGAAGCTCTATGTGAAGAACAAGCAAAACCGACCAGCGGCCGATATCGAATCCGATGGCTGGATCATTCGAAAGCTTTGCACATTCGTGAAAATGAAGTGCCGGCGAGTTGAGGTCAGCCTAGAACCTTGGCCAATTAAAAACAACAAGTTAATGGCACCCCATCCACAAAGATACAGTTTCGGGACTGGAGCGACCTAAAGGGACAGTAAAATCGGAATTCGGTGGTCATTTTCATTTTCTGTTGATTGGTGGGCTGCCGCCTGTTAAGGATGATACTTTCCAAGCGCTAGTTCTGACTCTGGCACCGCACCTGGAGGACATATGCATGCTGTCTCGTTTTTTACATTGAACCATGTCATCGGATATAATAACTACATGAATTTGGACATTGAAGCAGAATCGAAAAACCATAACCTTATGGCGATATAATAAATTATAACCTTATGGCGATAAAATAAGATATCGGAAATTTGAAGATCAAAGCAACTAAAGCTTTAGATGCATGAACTTTTGCCCAGGAGGTTGTAACGGAAGTGAACTCCCGGAAGCCCAAGAATGAGGAAGAGGACATAAGTCTTCCAGTCAGTTTTCCATTCACCTCATACTATCACTTCTGGCACCCATGTGTCTTATGTGCAATCTAGGAACAAGATGAAGATGAGGATGAGTATGATCCGGGAACTAAACCTCCCGCTGCCCCGGCTAGTGTGCCTGCGGCAGCTACTCCCCCGCCTGCCGCTACGCCCAAACCCAGCGAGTCCTTGCCAGCCGAAGAGGTTCCTCCAGGTTCTTCAGGCCTGGCACTGGGTTTTGTCCAACATGAGAGTGTGTATGACCTAGTAAGCCATTCAGTATCTTGGCAGGTGATGTGTCCAAGCGCTTGGCAGCTGCCAACGATTTGCTGAACCAGTCCAATACTCAAGTCAACCAAGTTCCATCATGCTATCAAGTATTCAGCTTGTAGGGATAGAGACTCAGGATCCGCGAGAAGAAAAAGGAATTGGAAAAGGAAGAAGTCACAGGCCCCTTCATTTGTAGCATTTGAATTTGGTTGTTGGTTTCTTGTCTCAAACCTTCAAACATGACCATCAACACGATTTCCATGGGAGGATCTTCATCGGTTGGTGCTCCTGCCGGGGACTTTACTGAGACCCAGCCGGTGGATGTTATGGTATTGCCAGTGCCCCCCGACCGTTCCCAGAAACACATGTCACCAGAAACGAGCGAAGAGAAACGAAAGAAGTTTCAAGTAAAAAGCCTTCATACTGAGACTGCTGACTTGCCTGGTGTCCAATCCACGCCTGAGAGTGTCCAAGCGCCTCAAGCTTCTCTCCAAGCTGTGCCTGCCCAGGAGCCGTCTCACTTTCTACGCATTAACTGCCCAATGTATCCCTATGTTGAACTATGCCTGTTTGTTTCCAAAAAATATTTAAATCGATGTGTTGAAAACCTGCTGCATACCAGGAGGCATCCACAGCGATGGCTCCGGGAGTTGACGCTGACGCTGAGGACAGAGAAGTTTTGAGACGAGAAGATCAACTTAGGAACAAGAAAGAAAAGAAGAACAAAAAGGGCGACAGCAGCAAGCCGAAGCCAAAGTCAAAATCTAGAAAGGGAAAGGGAAAGAAAAAGACCACCTCTGCTCTTGACAAGCCGACAGCAAAGCCGGGTGCAAAGGCTCGAAAGCTTTTGCGATCAGCCAAAAAGAAAAAGCAGGACTCAGAAGAAGGTGAGGTAGGTGATGAAGGAACTGCAGCAACCGCAGCCCCCACAGCAAAGGCTAAGGCAAAATCGAAGGCGGCAACTTCCCCGAAAGGTGGCAAGGCCAAGGCCAAGCCAGGTTGTAAGAAGCCAGCAGCTAGCGACAATGTTGAGCCACCCAAGAAACGTATCCGGCGCAAGACCAGCCAGTGGGAAGACGATGACAAACTTTACGATCAAGAGTTGTATGAGGCAATCCAGGATTATGTTTACAAATTCACTACTGAGGATGCGGGCAACCAATTCAAGAAGAAAGTGAAATACCTTTTGAATTTTCAGATGTTGCATTGCACCATCGACCCCTACTACAGTAGGCAAAGTTGTATCACGAAGGCTCCCAAGGACATCACAGCCGATGGGAAAGACACGTCCTGGTGCTTCTCTTTTTATGCTGACTCAGAAAAAGATGGCCCCTATTGGCAGTTTGAGATGGCTTGCGCGATCATGTGCGCTCACCTCATGGTACCTAGACTCAAAGCATGAAAATGGAGTCCGATCCTTTGATATTATTTTGAGCCAAGGTGCTGAAAGCATGAGCTGTTGTCGACGTTGTCGATGTACTTCGTTCCAGCCATATCCAATCGCCTCATCGCGCTCAGGCACAGCAGGTGGATCTTGTGGTGGACAAATTGGACAAGGTGTCAAAAGATCATCCGATGTTGGCAGGGCTCCCTGAGAAGTTGCGCTACAACGGCCAATGCGTCATGTGTGAGATCAAGCAGGGTCAGGATGTCGACTAGCTGATTAGCTGGAATGCGATTTTCACCGAGAAAGCTGTGCCCTGTATGGCACAGGATTTTGGATACAAATCGCCACTGCCATTTTCGGCTTCCAACAATCTTCCAATGCTGGCAGTCAGTTGGTGTTCCGAGTGTTTCTAATAAAAACAACTTGACACTGGACACTTTCCTCGTGATTTAGTCGATCGGGCATGGTGGCATTCAAGATAGAAAGATCATGTCCTTACTCTTCAGGGGTCCCAGCTTGAAGGGTAGAAGGCGCCCCATGGTGAACAAGTTTCCCACATTTTTCTGTTGAAATCTGAAATTCCCACTTTCACTTCACTGGCTATAGGGCTAAGGGGTGCCTCGCCTTCATGTGCGGCTCGGCTTTCATTCCATGCCTCAGCCTGCGCTGACCGGAAGTGCCACGTGAGAAAATGCGTCTGTGTGAACTTTCCGATTGGGTGCAAATAAAATTGTGTCCCCAAGAGAACAAGCTCTTCAAGAGAAAATGAGGTTTGTTGTGCTGAAATGTGATCACCGATTGAATTTGCAGAATTGCAGCTCTGTGGCAGCTTCGTGTCTTTCAAAATTTGCTAGTGTTTTTTCGTATCCAGGAGTCAGTAGTGTTAAGGACTGCACCACACCAACTGAATTCTTAAGTAAAGAGAAGTGCTCATTTCAGCACTGTGGGCGAATCCCAAATTAAGCAATCATGTTTCTTTCTCCAGCTTCTCTCGCCCAGGCCTGCATGGGCAAATCTTCGAAGGCGAGAAACCTGAAGAAGGACCTGTGGAGGGTTCGGCTCCAGCTGAAACACCATGGTCGTCCACCTGGCTAGTTTAGCAACACTTCCACTTTTCACGAGTTGATTCATGCAATGTGCCGGATGAGATCCGATCAGAAAAAATCATTTGGCAAAACATGAAATTTCAATCAAAGATTTGCTGGCTCCAAGATGAATTTGGATCTTCTTGTATGGCGGTTGCGGGCCATGGGATGCCCGAAGGCAGGTTGTAATTTATCCCCACCAATCCGATGCTTTCAGATTCACAAAACCCGATTCCTTATAGATCCTTGTAGCACGTCCTTTCCTCCTGTGCTATCAGGCAGTGGTGGCTGTTCTGGTGATGCTGCATTGGGTTGAAGGCCAGTTTGACCTCACGAAGGACACTTCCGTCCGAGTTGTTTGAGGTGAACTATAGATTGTACTCAATCAGAAAATTTGAACATCACCTGCGGCAGGATATTGATTTTCTTGAATATTTCGCCGGAGCTGCAAACACAACAAGATTCATGAGATGTGCAGAGCTCCGATCGGCCAAATTTGACTTGTTATACTTTGAGCCCAAGAAGCAAGGCAAACGGAAAGGGTCTAGATTCACCAGAAAGACCGAAAGCAATTTCATGGATTTGCTCACTCCCAGTGGCTTCTTGTTTCTTGCATTCCAATTAGACTTGCGATTTAGAATTTCGACCTCTCTTGCCACTAATCCCACTGTGTCCCCAGCCCCAATAGCTGAGACGCCTAGGCTGGCTTTGATCTTCGTCCTCAAGGGCCGGTGCAAGCCGGGATTTCTTGTGGTACTGGCCACGAAATGCAGCAGCATGGTGGGTATCAACGTTGGAACATCCGGGAGATCTAAATGCAATAGCATTGGCTTGCTTGACGTGGCATCTGTGCTGATTTCCAATGCCTTAACAGAAAGGACTGGTTTGTTTTGCTTGTTTCATGCACGTAATTTTTGCAGTTGGTATCCAATCGGTTTGTGCCCGGCAACCCCTATCTAGGACATCCCTGCTATGTTTGGTGATTTCCTGCTTGAATGGAACCTGGGTAGTAGAACAGCCTGGCAGCTCAGTCCTGGAGTATTTCCCCGCTTTTCGCTTCATGATGAATGCCTTGATTCGCTGCCACGGACTTGGGTCCGTCATTTAGTGGCAAGATCTCGGAATAAGATTTTTGGCATGTACCACTTACTGGGGTAGCTAGCTTGCATGGCTTCTCAAAATGGTATTGACTTTTTTCCTTGGGTTGCAGCTCCTCCCAATATCCGAGGTGACCCGGGTCTCATGGTGGATGGCGCACTACGGAGGATTGTCCCCCAAGCGCCACTATGCTTGGTCCAACTCCCCAGCCATCAAACGCTTAGATAAAGGTCGGTTGCAATGGAAAAAACTGAAGGCTACTCTTCCCTACACCATAGAGACCGTGAAGAAATACGTGGACTCCGAGAACAGGACTAGATATCATGGAACGGGTGAATTGCGTTCTACCGAGTGGCTAGGATACAAAGATTGATGTATTCTCATGAAAAATCCAACCAAAGTTCAATTCTGCACATTGTGTTTTTGCATGCCCTTTTCCTACGGTATCCGACTGCCTGTCTGAGGGTCTACCCAATGCGCTTTGCCCGCCAATTGGTGGATATGCGGGCAGAGCTGATATCCGACAAGTTTGGTGCACCCGACGCCCCTGATCGGCTGCCAACAGCTGTGGAAACTTTTTCCACTATGCCTGATGATAGCCCTGACCAATGGCCACATTCCGATTTAAAATCAGTATACAATTATTTGCGAGGGTCAAAACACCTTCGCATTCCTAGTCAGTGGGAACCTCACCTCCCAAAGAGGATTTGAAGTGAAATGGGCCAATCCATCGGAAATGATATGGTATCTGTTTAACTGTCAGAAACAATCCGGCTACTTCCGAGCCATTTCAAATCGATTTTTTTGCTCTTTTGTCGGATTTTAACCGAAAAAAGTAGGGTTTGGATGAAAACCCATAATTTACCCATAAAAAACCCATAATCTTCCCATAAAAACCCATAATTTCCCAAAAACCAGGTTTTTCCTGAACCCGTAAAAACCCATAATTTACCCGTAATTATCCCGTAAAAACCCATAAATTTTTTATGGGTTTTCTGGCCCAGTTCAAATCCCAGCGCTTGGGGGAATTTTAGTGTTGGGAATCCAGAATGGATCCTCTGTCGGGACATGTGCTGAGGACATACATCGTGCCACAGGAAAAAGGCATTGAATATTGAAGTTTGGTACTCGTTTAAAGTTTGTGGATGGATTGAATCGGAAATTCTTATGATTCTGGTGTTTGACCATCCGTGTGCAAAAATCCATTTCATCCGAGCCATACCCTATCAACTTGTCGGAGCCGAGTCACGGCCAGCCACGGTCGAAGCATGGCATCTTCAGCCAGACCTGTCGGGCACTCCAGTAAATGGAGCTGCGAGACCCTGCGTGAAGGGTACCAGCATGTCTTGAAGGAATTGGAAACTGCTGAGAAACAAGCGGAAAGGGAAATCGCCGAATCTCGCTTGATGTTCTTACTGACTAGCAAATGACAATTCCAGCATCAATTCCAAGATATCATTCCAATCTCCAAAACCGGATCATATGCATGAGTTTACTTCCCAGGAACTGAATGCGATTCTCCAAGCTACAAAGAAATACGAGGAGGCTGGCCCTGCAAAAATGCACTTTTTGTGGCCCTTCTTTTTTGTCCAAAAATAGGGTGGTCACGAATCATCCGATTTGTTCACAATGAAAATTCTCTATTTCAGGCAGACCCTCATGCTCATTATGGAGCCAGCTTGGAAACGCTTCCGGTTCGGGACTAAGTGATTCTTCACTAGACTCTTGAACCACTGCTGCCCGCCGTTTGGCCCAGGCCTCTCCTGGTGCAATTGAACGTTCGCTTGGCCGCAATCCTCCCCAGGTGGATGTGATGCAGCTGGAGTCTTCGGTCACTCACCCGGTCATTGAAGTTCCAGACGATTCCCAAATTCCTAAGGTGGGGTGGTTCGTACCCTCATAATTTTCCATTTTTCAAACTATAATCAGAGATCACAATTCTTCACGAAGTGCACAAGCTAAGACATCATGTAAGTGCACATGCCACCGATCGCTAGGCTGATGAGAGTCACATTGCTACACCTGTTCGGAAAGTTCGGCCAACTCTGAAGCTCAAGAGGAAGCAGTCGGGGGCCACTTTGGGGAACCCTGGCAATTCTGTCAGCGCTGGCGCCAAAGATTCCAAACCCAAGAAGCCCATTGTTCTTACGTCCATGAAGAAAACCCGACAAGTTTCATGGCTTGGACATGTTTTGGCACTTTGTTGTGAATCAAACTCGCAGTTCAAACATGTTTGAGCATCTTGTTTAAGTAAGGTTCTGTTGCACAAGGCCGCATTGGCCAGAATCCGCCGAATGGTGGCACCCAAGAAGAAACGTCGTGACTTGGATGTTCCTCAGTTTGTGAAGGATCAATGGAATAGTGGAAGGGCTGTTCGGGACAACCTCGCCGAACTGCTAAAGCAAGTCAACTTCGACAAGGACAGCACAAGTGCTGAATTTGCAATCGCATCTCACAAATTCCGATTTACGGATCTTCTTGGTTGAATTCATTCAGAAACCAGGAGGTATTCATCAAGAAGGTGGAGATTTCGGTCCGAAAGGACAAAGTGATCGAAGTTACTATTTTGGAGGGATGGTACAGCGAGCATGAAATGTCCCAAGATCTGAAGTGGAGTGCGTGGGATGCTTATTATCTGGATCTACTGACTCGTTTCATTGTTTCCATTTGATTGCAATGGAATCCATGCATGCATATTGTCACTTGATGTTAGACCACTGTTCCTCCAGGGCCCGAATTGCTGGTGCAAAGCGTGTTTGTGAAGCCGCCCCGGATACGCTCGTGAGGCAGGCCATGGTATTTAGTCATTTAGTTCTGTATGTCATGCACGTGATGCTTTTTTGATGCCATCAATCCGAGTTTGAATGAGGGACGCATCGCTGCCCAGGACAAATATGTATGATGGCGTTCGAGAGTATCATGTTCAGACCCGTGAAAGTGGAACCCGATCTGAGAAACAGACTGAGTCGGAGCTGCGCAGCAGAACTGAGGATTGTCAATCTTTTGGATGTTTGTGTTGTCAAAACCTTTCCCATCGTGGTCCACCCGCTTGACTGCACCCTTCTGTCCTCTGCTCCTGCCAGGAAGACACAGGGGCGGCGATCCCAAATCCGGGCTTTGATGGCCTCGAGAAGGCAATGAACCGAGCGCAGGCTCCGAAGGTCGCTGCAGTGGCCGAAGCAACTTCGGAGGTGGGGTATTCATAAGTTAACATGACCAAGGGAAACCAATGCAAACATCATTACTTCACCGAATCCAAAAGGGACTGTGGTCACCAAAACATTATACCTGTTGCCAGTACAAAGATCGATTCACGAAGTTCATGGAGAGCGTTCTTCAGAAAAGTGGGAAACTTCGATCCCAGCTCCGGGACCTCTCTGAGAAGTTCAAAAGCACTGCGCAAGTCAAATCGTATTTGGGCCAACTTTTTCTTGCAGCATCATCTTTCCAAACATAAACCATTACCTAATGTTCTCTTTCCAAGGTATGAGCAGGAAGTGGCCGATGAGATTAAAGTCCTGGATGGTGAGTACGACAAGCTCAATGAGGTGCTGGCTCATGGTGCAGTCGATGGCTACGGACAACCGTTTCTAGCCCAGTAATCCTGGAAAGCTATGGCATCCCCCAGCCGAACCACCTACGAAGGATTGATTTGAGGTATTATTAAGTGCAATTTTCATGTTGCCGGATCGGTCATCGGTAGAGTTTGACAATTTCTTTTGCAAAGTTTTTGGAGCCCTCCGCATGCTGAGGTTTTGGGCCAAAGCAGAACCAGCCATGCGAGCCGCGACCATGAGGCACCCTTCCTATTATCGATTTGTTTCTCAATACAGGATCCGATGTTAAACTGTTTGGGATCCCGAGCCAGCAACGCATCAGGTGCAGCCGAGCGGCAGC
Organism: Cladocopium goreaui; assembly: GCA_947184155.2. Classification (NCBI taxonomy): domain Eukaryota; class Dinophyceae; order Suessiales; family Symbiodiniaceae; genus Cladocopium; species Cladocopium goreaui. The sequence continues at coordinate 261,927 of CAMXCT020002502.1, read as the reverse complement.
ATTGGAAGCCAAGCTGAGGTTCCAACCTCGACGGTTTCGGTGTCACATTGCCCTTTGGTTTTTTGGAACAGCAGCTCATCGGTTTCAAATTTGTGTGCTGAACAGGAATGCCAAGAAGTATTTCGAGAAGATCGACACCAATAAGCGTCCGGGTGAGAACCTCCCTGGCACAGGATCTAAAAAACCCAAGCCTACCGCTGCCAAGAGCAGAGCTTCGAAGAAGAAGTAGGTTGTTTGTATCAGCTCGACAAAAATGTCGCTTTTGTGCGTTTGTTTGGACTCTTAGAACTGCGGGAAACCCTGCAGCTTGAGTGCTACAAGCATTCTCTTTCATGGCTATGGATTCTCCATTTGCGCCAGGTGTTCTGAGTGAGATATATATTTCCGATCTTAGGCCCACACTGTAAGCATTTCATTTGGTCCAATTCTTTTGACCTGGCAGAGCAAAGAGCGGAGAGATGTGGAGAGAGCGTGGTTTTCACCATGCCCAATTTGGGGTCGAAGCAATCGTTGGTTGCAGGGAAAAATCATCTATGACGTGTGCGACACAACTTCTATAGATTGTTTTCATACTAGGAAGTGGCATGCCCGTCACAATCCGTGCCAGGAAAGCCTGCTGGAAGAACACTCCGAGGATTTGCCGCGGACATCGGTCAAGGAGTTCCGCAGCTAAATTTCCGAAAGCAAATGCCCCACAGTCTGTTTGTTCCACAAATTGGGGGAGAATATGGGATAATGTTTTTCAGTAAGGGGTTGAAAGTGCATGTTCTGATTTCTGAGAAATCTTGAATTTCCCAAAAGTTTTGATAGCCACAGTCGACAGTTATATTTGAGCCAACTTGCATCGGGACCCTTCCACCATATTTGAAATTTAAAACCCAATATAGATTGCACAGTGACAGCCGCTTATCAAATTTAATTTTCGGGGTATGTTGTTTTAAGTATGGGGTAAACACTCAGTATCACTAAGTAATTTTAGGGGGTTTGGTCGCTTAAGGTGTGGTAGCCTGAACCTTTCACTTCTCCGATGGTAGCCCTACACATCCGAGGCTGCTAGCAGGCAGGCCGTTCGAACGGCTCGCAACATTGTCGCTGATGTTGGCAAAGCTGCAGCAAATGCTTCTGGTGGGCTTGTGAGCTTCTCGGAGTGCAGTGAGGGCAATGCAGAGCGGGATGCCCATAGGTTCTTTAGCCGATACAATTTGAGACTTCCTTTGAATTTGGTGCCCATTCGCCCTGACAAGCCTCAAGGGATAAAAGGACTGAAGCTACAAGACTGGTGTCACTTTTTACTTCATCGGAACTGCTGGCACATGCTATGCGGTCTACTTCGGCCTGATCCAAGCCGTGAAAAGGCGATTTGGTCTGATTTTTGGGCTAAATTTGAAAAAGCACAGCCGGAGCATGAAGTTTTTTCGCTGGCTAGGGCAGGAACAATACAACTGTCGAATGCAGCTGCAGTAGTATACCATGGCGATGAAGGACGTGGCAGAAAAAAGCAACCATTCCTTGTCACCAGTTTCAAGTCCTGCCTTGGCAGGGGATTGGCACCTGGTTTGAGAGCTTCGAAGGCAAAAGGTGTTTCCCAGCACTACATCAAACAAAAATGCAATTATGTTGGGTCGGTTTACACCACGCACATGCTTTCCTGCGTTTTGCCAAAGCACCTTTACCGAAAGGATGATGAATCTGTGCAAGACATTTTCAACTTCGGAGCAAATTGTGCTGACGACGTTGGCCGGCATGGAGTGGTTGACACCAGATCTGGAGAACGTTTCTGGATGATTTGCATAGCAGTCACTGGAGACTGGCAGTTCCTGGTCAAATGTGGCCGATTGGCCCGCAGTTACTACAACTGTGAGAAAGGCAAGGGGCAGACTGGAAGGCAAGAGCAACCGAAAGGTATATGCCACCTGTGTCGGGCAGGACAACGTGATTACCCTTTCGAACAGTTGGGAACGCGGAACCCTTTCTGGCTTCCAACCATGCATACTGAATCTGGGTTCAAGTCGGTGCCAGCTTTCACACGCCTGATGTGCTTGAGACAGAAGCCAGAAGCAATGTTTCAGTTCGACATTTGGCATGGTTTCACGCTCGGTGTTGGCAAAACTTTTGTTGCCAGCACGCTGGCATTGGTGTCAGACCTGTTTCCTGGACGGTCCAAAGATGCTCGTTTTGAAAGCCTATCATCCAACTATTTGGACTGGTGCAAGGCCAATGGGCAAACTGCATACTTGAGCTACATTTGCAAGGAAACTATCTTGTGGCCAAGCACAAATGAGATGCCTTCAGCTATATGGTCCAAAGGTGCTGCAACCACAGTGCTTCTGAGATGGCTCAATGCTTGGAATCAAGATGCGGATTTGTCGGAGAACGTGCTTTACCAATTGCAAAAGGAAGCTTGCGGTTGCATCAATTCGTTCTTTGCACAGCTGTACGAACTGGATGCTTGGATTCCTAGTGCCACTGCCATTGAGCTCGGAGAGCTTGGGCTTCACTTTTTGGCCACTTACGACAAGCTCGCAAAGGAAGCATACCGACAAGGGAACGTGCTGTACATGTTCGTACCGAAACACCATCAGTTACACCATGCCTTTTTGGTTGATCTTTTTTTGGCAGGCCATCGGCAGCCGTATGTGATCAACCCGTTGATCTACGCAACCCAGTTGTCGGAGGATTTCATAGGCAAGGCTAGCAGAACTGCCCGAAGGGTACATGCTAGCACGGTGGTTGAAAGAGTCATCCTCCGATATTTAACAAAGGCCCATCAAGAATGGTGCAATGCGGGGTACATTATCAGCTGATGGGGTCGAATCAGCGGAAAAACGACAGTTTGTTGCAATGTGCTATTGCAGGCACGCATGATGCAGTTGTTCACCTGAGGCGACCAAACCCCAAATAATTGCTAAACCCGAAAACCTGGTTTTTGGGGAAATTTATGGGTTTTTTCCTAAACCCTTGTTTTTTTAAGGTTTTGGTTGCTTAAGGTATATATAGTGGATAAATATTGTCGATAATTAATGAATTGATAATTGTGGATGATATATGATGATGTAATTGATGTATGATATACATACATTTATATATATATATATGTATATTATATATATATATATTGTAGAATTATAGATGATACATGGTGATATGGATGCAGAGTGAATCGATCCCCTCAATGGAGACACTTGCTAGCTACGTGTGATGTAACCGGATTTCCTAGGGTTGATACAACTACTGAGCACTGACTAACGTCACTAACGTCACTAACGTCACTAACGTCGAACCTCAGGGAATATCCAGTAAACACCCAAGCTGATTGGGTCCCCCATTGCACCATCCTCGGAGACAGCAAAATTTGGGAAGTTCCCGCGGCCAGATTGCCAAAAGTACCTGGAGGCTGGAGAGTGGAACCAATGAACAAATCATCTAGCAGCCTAGCAGACATCATTACCGCACAGATTTGGCCTAGCCAAGTACCATGCTTAGATTACCCATCAAGTTACAACTGAAGTTTAGGACAAGCCCAAGATCCCAAGCCTAATTAGTGGATTATAAACTCTAACCCCACTTTGCCACATCCGCCACGTTACGCCCATCACCCATGCAATGACAACCCGAACAGCCCGAATCATGTCCACGCCGCCCCATTTTCGAATCATTTTCAGAAGCCACCACTTTTGGTCTACAAAAACAATAACAAGACCAAGACGCTTGGGTGTATGTAAAAATGGGGTATGCCGTAGTCATCTTAAAACAAAAAAATATATAATAATGAATACATGAATAAACCATTGGATTCTGAGGTCCCTAAAATAACAAGACCAAGACACTTGGGTTCCACCCTCCGCGCGTGCGACTGCAGCAGGTTACTGCCACTCTTCTCGCAGTCATCATAACACGCGCCCAGAACCAGCGGCAGGGCCAAAAGCGCAGCGATGCAAAGCATGGCGTGCGGCTGATGGTGCAAAAGATATTCAACTGGCAAGGCAAAATGTGGTCTTAATTTTGGCATATCCGTAGAATTTCAATGAATTCAATTGATTTCATAGAATTTTCCTTCGGATTCATGAGAGAGGTTTCTCAAGAGTGAATAGAAATGAGTAGAATAAATCTTTGATGCTGGAGTTGTAAGTGTAGTTTGATGTAATTTGTGTTAACGGCAGGGAAGGAAGGGGTTGGGAGATTGAAATAATGTAGACAAACGCTGCATGTGGAAGTTCTTCATCACCTGGTGAACCGTGAACAAGCTGCTGTTGGGTTTCAGCGCTTGAGCAGTCAATCACCGGTTCCAGAATATAAGGCCTGGGGAGGGCGACTACGACCATGAAAGTCGCTTGTCCACCTGAACAAAAGTACTTGATAGCATGAAACGTCATATCTGTCCCACCAATCTTGAACATTTTATGGGGCCATCAATCGACGGAGTATTCGTGAACTTGTTGAAGAACTATGACGTGACAAAAGAAGCAAACACATACAAAGCAAGCCTTGGCATAGTTTGGACGGTTTTTTGATGCCCAGCTGTGAATAGTGACAAATGCATTCAAATCTGATGTTGCACATATCCGTAGAATTCGAACGGCAAACACGACGACCATCCCAGGCAGACGAACAAATATGATCATCGCTCAATCAAACGCATCTTTCATACTCATAGATATTAAGTATAAGCATGTAGGTACAATTAAAATTTCTGATGTAATTCTTCGATTATCCCAATATGACAAAAATATAGCCATCATAATATGACACTTCTAGGCCTTTTCCATCCTTTTCCATCCTTTTCCCCTTTTTGGGACGGAAATTCCTGGGTTCTCCCGCTGGCATGAGGCCACTAGCCAACTTGTGCAGAGGCAGCAAGGCGTGCCCGATACGCTCCGAATAGGTCACTCCCTGCGAGGGACTGGCGACGTCAGATGGGGTACCTTAAAGTGGAGCCGCAAAAGACCATGGTTTCCTGGGAAATCCTTCGATGAATTCACGACCCGAGTCCCACTAATGTATATAATATTATATACACCTATATTATTATATATAACTATATATAATATATTATCTATTCAATTCTATTCAACATTAAACCATCGTCATTCCTTTTATGACATTAAGCAATATATTTCACCATCCATCTGGTTTTGGCGTTGCTCACCCAGTCACCACCGAGATCATCCTGGAAACCAAGCCCTCTTAGTTCACCAAAACCACTGCGTGGAAGGGAAGTCCCTTAAGATTTACAAATAGGCTGGTTGGTGGTTTTAACCATCTTGAAAAATATGAGTTCGTCAATGGGAAGGATTATCCCATATATTAATATAATATAATATAATATATATATATTATGGAAAATTAAAAAAATGTTTGAAACCACCAACCAGTCGGAAAAAAGCATAAAAAGCGATGATCTCACCTGACATCATTTTTGGATCGCCATAGACATTTCAGGGCTACAGAACGACATATTTTCTTATGCTGATCTCACCTGCAAACGGTTCAAAGCACTGTATAAATATATGGCAGTGTGTCAAAACCCTGTACCCCTGGTGAACATCAAAATAGCTGGTAAATGGATGTTCATTCCCCTAAAAAGGTATCTATAGGTATTGATCCATACCCATATAACAATATATACCTTGATCCCATTTTTTCCCCGGCTAAAGACCAGAGGCACCTCCAATAAGCGCATCCAATAGATCAGCACCTGAAGTAAAGGAACTGCGTGTCTTTCTGCTATGATCAGGGGACTTCAACAAATCCCACACCCCACTGGATCGGATCTACCACAGGCACACAGGAATCCAAGAATTGGTTTAGAGAAAAATTGTAATTGAAACCGGAAACACTGATACATTCAGTGTAAAAAAACAAGCAGGTTGCTGCAGATGCTCCTTTCATTCCGTTCAAAACAGAAGTTCATGGCCAATCTTAGATACCCTTCAAAAAGTTTTTTTTAGCTGGCCTAAACAAGCCACTCAAGGTTCCCCCAGAACTTCCCCGAGCATCCCTGCGATAAACGTCTGCAGCACGCGCGAGTCGTATTGCCACAGCAGCAAGATGGGCAAGATGCTGCGCAGCAAATCCCAAAGATTGCCTGGCAGTACCGACATGGAGGTTTTCTAACATCATCCAAGTCATCGAAAAAACCATTTCCCATAGTTCAGTATTGAAACCTATGGTTGGTCCCAAAAATTGGAGGGTTTTCACCGGCATAGAAATACAGGCTTAAGATGGCTTAAGGAACAAAAAACCCGAGGTGTATCCAAAAATTGGGGCTCGCCAAAGCATGTGTTCTGTTTTTTCCACGGGAAAACAATGATCAAACATGACCATGAATTTTTTTCGGGGGGTACCCCTTGAAAGCCTTGGGCACCGAGCTTTTTTTGGGGGTCAATGGATTTCGAGGCCTCTGGGATTCGCTGGTTTTGTGACTAACATAGCCATGGATGGCCCATAGAGATGGTTTACCGTTCTTAAAAATGGCTATGTTAAATTACCAGATGGTACATATTCCACGTCTTGGTTAAATCATGAAAGCCAGTTTTCTGAATGAAATTTGACAGAACTGTTGTCTTGCTTTCAATCTCAAGATGACCGCCATCATCAACGAACCTGCGTTTTTGAAGCCACCAATAGTCCCTTCCCCTAGGAAAAAATACACCCACACGGGACCCCAAGTCGTGAACAGATCCAATACAGTACTAAACCAAAGTCCCGCTTGGGGCTATCAACGAATTTTCGGGGAATGAATGGATAGATTTCTGAAGGCTATTTCTTGCCATCATTTGGATCTGAAATAGTGTACCCAAAAATCCATTGGTTAATCCTCATTATCCTCATTATATAAATGGCTATAATTGGATATACCCTATTTTCAGACAGATCCATGTGGTGATATATCCCCATGATTGGCTGAAATCCAACTGAGAGCCATTGCACGCCAGCGGGGCCTGGTCGCATGTAGCTCATTGGCTCTCCGATGACCTTGCAGTGATGTTCCACTCTTGCTGCATAGCTGAGTATTTTTTTATGGCAGATCAACTTTAGATCAACGGCTATTTCAAGGGGGATGGGAGTGCGGTAATGAATCAACACTGAAGGATAGAAGCACATATCACCAAAGATAATTCCAAGAGAAAAACCAAGTGGGTGATACATCCCGCAAAATGCAATATATTTATATTTTATATATCTTATATATATATATCAATGATATTTTGGCCCCTTGCAAACCATTCCATCTTCTGCCGAATGTTTATTCAAAAAGAAGAAAACAGTCATCACGTAACCGAATTTTGGTCCATGGTTCCTCGGAAAAAATGAATGAACAAGGCAACAGTTTCAAGTACTGTAATTGCTGAGGTTCTAAGCCTGGTTTTGCTCCAAAGGGTTTTTATACCTGTTGTCGGGATGAATCGGAACCAATGTTGAGATAGGCCTTTTTTGTTTACAGTGGAATTGAGGGATCCATACCCTGGATGGGATTTTTTCCCATGAATTCACATTCCATGGTGGATCTTAGATATCTGCCAACAAAAATCTCATATATTTTTGAGCTGGTTGGCACATTTTATCATAGCAAAAGATTATATAACTCATTATAACTCTAACGTAATCTAACCTAACCAATAGATACTGGTTGACCTATTTTTGCTGTGGAGGACATTACGACCCTATTTTACCATAACCAGTCGATTTTGCTCAGTTTAATACTGAAGTATCTAACCAGTCGGTTGACCCAGATTCTTGGACACTGTATTCCTGCTCATCATGCCATTCGATGCTAGGAGTTGTCTCGCTGAACATCACCCAATCCTTTTTTTCAGGATGCATTGCACTGCTGGTTATGATTATTACTTCGCCGAATTCACTGAATACATGGTGGTTTCTTAAAATGGGGGATCCGAAACCATGGGTTTCAATACTAAGATCGTTCAATTTTGGATGATTTGCGGGTACCCCCTTTTTAATTTTTTAGGAGACCTCCATATGTGCATATACAGTAATAATCACCATCATAAATATCATAGTCATGATAACAATAATTGTCAATACATGATAATACTGGGAAACATGATAAGCATGATAAGCATGATGATAACAATGAGGATAAGAACAATAAGCAGGTGTAAAAGCTGATGATAATAACAAGAATAAATACCTTGATTTGGTTAAAACATCCAAATCTGCAGTAGAGTGACCATTGTGCCCCAGAACTGTGCGACTTCCAGCAGCAAGTCGACAATACCTCTGGCGAATCTTCGCCACCAAGAAGCCACAAAACGCCACCGGTTTTTTTTTATAGGGAAATCAACAGATAAAACTAAGCAACATTAAACTGGAGTGATTTGAAACTAATGATACTGTAATGAGTCATTACAAAACTTTGATTGCATAATCAAAACCCGTCACTGTAAAGTTGTTTTCTTTAATTTTGTCCAAGCTGGGACCGCATTAAGAATTATCAACGGCTTCTCCGGGACCAAAGCATTTCCTTGACGCTCGGATTTTCCTGCTTCAAATCCATTTTGCAAATTTTGCATTTCTGAAGGAAAGTGTTCAAGACACAGTGACGGGCAGGCAAACCGTGCGGAGGCTGAAAACAACACATGAAAAACATAAACGAAATATTGGTGCGGGCGTCAAACATCAAAAAACTTAAGGAGAGAGAATTTTTTGCGCACCCAAAGTTGCACCAATAATTGGTGAACCCCGCCACCCTCCCTGCCACCCTCCCCGGCCACCCTCCGAGCACCGCTTTTTGTAGGGATGTTTAGCAGCCACTGGTCCTACCAAGTAATGACGTAATTAATGTCACCATATTTCATAATGGATAAGCGACTTTCTCTTGTTGGCAGTTTCAACACAACCCTCCCCCGTTATAGTGGTAATAGTGGCGATGTAAGCAAGGAACAGTGATTCTGCCAGCAATTCTTTGGGACATTGGGATAGGAGGGCCCACAGGGCATCGAGCTTGGATTGGGATGGTAAAGGATAGAATAGACATAGAAACTATTTCGATCAAAGCCTGGGCTCAGGCTATTGCGGCTATTGAACTTTGAAACCCATTGAAACCCATTGAAACTTATGAAACCTACCATGAATCACCAGCCTCAGAGCTTCTCAAGCTCGCTCTGTCTCGAGCACACACCGCACACACGACAGCCGCGACAGTTGCACCGCGCGCCTTTGGCGATGATCCAATCAGCCACCACACCGCGCTTGTACACCTGGGACTGCCGGCGACCACTTTTGGAGGATCACGACCCACGACCGACCCGTGGTCAATTGATGGTTCAATAAGCCATGATTAACGATGGTGAATGGGTTTCAGCCGGGGTTTAAATGGTTTAGGAACTACAAAGAAGTGGGATGTCGCCCTAAACACCAAGGTTATGAACCACAACTACTAAATTCTTACAGCCACTGGGATGATCCTCCACGCTATTCCCCAAGTGGCCGCCAAGAAACCTGTGTGATGAAACTGGGTTCAAACACACCTCAGTGCGGCTGCGCATCCCGGCTTGGCTTGAGATCGAATCCCAATCATCTTCCAAACCGGTCCAAAGAGTCCAAACCCCATAAAACATGATGCGCTGATTGCAAGCAATGCTTAGCATATTTCAGCTGACACCCCCAAAATCAATGATATATATCTTTCATGTTTGGCCGGAGATCCATGTCTTATTTCTGGAATCTCCATATTTTTCCACATGAAAATAGGAGAATTACCCCAACATCTAGTCATTTCATCGCCCAAGAGGCGAGAAATGTTGTTCTCCAGCGTCTTTGGGTCGTTCGCTGCCTGCCGTTTCCCAAGAGCATGTCGAAATATTTGAGGTTTTCTTGAGTCATAGGGGATCCCTAAAACCTATACTAAAACCATAGGTAAACCTATACTAAGTCATGGTCATCCATGACGACTGGATGAGAACTGGGGGTACCCCCATGACTAAACGGACACCTCCATATATTTGATCTGGGTCCAAGAATGACTGTGTTCCCTCCGATCATCGACCATTTTGGTCCAGCTGGCTTCGGTGGATACAGTGGATATGACGGATATGAATCCAAATCGTGAAAAATGGCTGTGGTGTCAAAAATTTTCAGGCCCAGGTGATCCGACGATGTAGGGCCGTAGGGGTATCGAATTTTGGCCACTCCCACCTTTGGGTGGGGCCGCCATTTTTTTAGCTACGGAGCACCAGAAACTATTGGCTTTACCCTCTGGTAAACTGTCCAAAAAACGAACTGGAAAATCACCATGCTATTTTTATGGGTAAATCCACTATTTCGACTGGGCCATGGCTTCAATGTCGCTATTTTGACATAACCAGAGGGTACCATGGTTTACCACATCAGCTCCCAAGTCTCCATGGCGGCCCTTGAGGTAAATCCCCATAGGCGGTCACACCAGATCGTATGAATCTTATATGGTTGGTTCTATCCCCATTATTTCCGCCTAGTGGTTGGTATATGTTGGTATTATATCAAAAATATCCAAAAATGACCACCATCATCATATGTCCGCAGAATCTATGACTTCTCACAGATATATGAATCCATGCATATTCAGCAATCCATTAAACATGGTTGCTTCTCTCCCCACCTAAACTGGAGGTTTCCTAAACTAGGGCTACCCCAAATCATCCAAGCCATGGATGACCATGACTTATATAGTATATATTGAAACCCATGGTGACTTGGGGATCCTGCATAACGACTTAAGAAACCCCTATGTAGAAGTAGTTGTTTTTACCAAAGCTAACCAACTATGATGGTTATAGTTATAGTTGTATATATATATTATATATATAGTATATTAGAGTTAGATTCTCAGTATATTCCCAATATATTCCATGTTAACTTGGGGATCCCACATTTTAAGAAACCCCGTTTCTGGTATGATACCACCCAATCGCCTCATGAGCCAAGAAGGTTTCGACCAGCAGCAGACCAAGGCCCCAGACGGAGACCAAGAATTGGGCCTGGCGGGCCGTGCTGAACGGCGTGTTTAGATGGTTCCTATGTAAAGGGGACAGTGAAGATGGAGAAAACATGGAATTAGACCGGAAAAATGACCAACTTAACTTTTTCGTACTCATTGAGTGATTTCAGGTTTATATAAGTGAAGTATCAAGTATGAGTAAATGAATTGTCTAGCGTGCGGGGAAAATGGCCCTGGCGACCCATTTTTCAGGGGGCGCTACAGTGCCAAACAAACCCATAGATATGGATGGTTCGAAAGCCTGTCATCAATCGCCTATGGCTGAGACCCATTGAAATCGTGTCAAACATCCTACACAACAGCATGCAAACATCAAACCCGAGAACAGGAAAAAAAACGAATCTGGCTGATTTTAACGAGATCTAACGAGTCACGAGTCACCAGGTGGATAGAGTTGCCTTTTGCCGCAAGATATACGTGATGTTCAACTCTCATTTGCCGTCAGCCATGAGCCAAGTCGCCACATCCACCCAAATGGCACCATTCCAGAAGGTGTAGCTCACAGCCTCAACTCATCAGGCCATCATCATCCAATTCGTAGGGGTGAAAATAAAAGAATGTGTGAAACCACCAAGATTGTTGTTTGTACTTATTGTACTGGTTGGTGTACAAACATCATAGTACAAACAGTTTTGTTCTTCTTGTTGTCGCTGTTGAATGTGTCGATGATGTTGATGATGATGCTGTTGTATGGTTCAGTGCAAGTAGCGGTACCCAGTCCCGGTAATGACAATTTATCCGAAAACCCCCAAAAAAACTCCATTCGCTAACACAAGCAGGGAGATCCACCCCGAGAAATAGCACGAGAAAATCTCTGTCCATGGGTCCCTGGGTTGCTGCCGTCTTCTTGGACAGCCAAGCAGTACCCCTCTCGCCAAAAGCAATCAACTATAATCAACTAAGCATTGCTTGTTGAACATCAGCACCTGAACCCAAAACAAGTCGATGTTGGTCGATGTTGGCCGCATCTTCCCGACCGGAAATGGAGCCACTTTAACAGTAGCAATGAGCCGACGCATCTTCGGGGTACCAATAATCATTATCCGACATGGTAAACATACAAAAAGCTATTGAAAATGGCCATAGAAATAGTTGCTTTGCCCATTAATAGCATGGTGATTTTCCACAGTTATGTAAACGCTTACCAAAGGGTAATATAATTATCAAATGATTCTTACTGTTTGAAAAAAGCAGGTTTTTCTTATAGGGAGGTTTTTGAGTTACGAGTTTACACAAGCAAATGACGGATTTCTACAGGTGAAAAAAAAAACGAATTGTGTGCAAAAAAGATTGAACAACTGATTAATTATTCCAAAGTTGGCAAGCATTTCAAAAATGCTTCAACCCGGTTTTTCGGGTACGCCCGGTTCAGAACAGCTACCTGGCAGTCCAGCTGGTGGTCGCCACATTTCTGAAACATCCCCAGCTTCAAAAAACGTCCAAGCAACGGCGCGAATGGGCACGCACCTTGTCCATGCTCGGATCAATGGGGGCACAATGATTACCCGACATGGTAAACATACAAAAAACATATTGAAAATGGCCATTGAAATAGTGGATTTTCCCATTAATAGCATGGTGGATCTTTCCATGTTTATGTTAGTTTACCGGAGGGTAGTGATTAATGTTGAATTGGTACTTAGTGGTTCATCCCACGAATCCTAAGTAGGTTATAACCCTGGTTACAAGTGGATTAAGCCTACCTATCCCATTTATAACCAGGCTTATAACCTACTTACCAAGTGGGATGAGCCACCAAGTACCCTCCTAAATGGAGGTTTAATCGAAACACCTTATCAATGGTAGAATTTCTATTACCGGGTTTGATTCCCGGAGGGTAAATGATTGGATTTAATGGGTATTACATATTAATGGTACTTGATAAATGACTGGAAATGATTGAGTTTTGATGAAATTACTGGGTATGAATGAGGAAATTAAGCCGGCAAAAAGTGTTGCTTTTTATATAGCCGTGTATGAAATATTCTCAGATCTACAAAAACAAAAAAATGCATGACTTGTCCTACCAGTACCGCTCAGGAAGGTTTGATGCAGCGGGACGGTCCCGGAAAACATGTTGAACCATATTGAACCTGATGTTTCCAAGTGCCCACTTTGAAGAGACAATACATAATATTTATTATTTATCATATTCAAAACCAATGTGCTAAACTGCGAAACTCACATGGCCATGAAGGGGAAGATTCGCAAAACATCCTGACATGGTACGGTTTTCGTGGCCCCGTTTTCTCTAACAAGCATATGCTGTACGAGCGATTTACATACTACTCCAGCAATGATGACCAAAGATACTCGAATTCCAACATCATTACCATTCTGGCAACATTCTTGGGTGTCAACTATCTAATTAGCGGCTTTGACTCATTCCCACACATATTGTGTATTACATATGATGTATATGTTTTATGTCCATGTTTTACATCAAATGTGTATATCACATATATATATATATATACATATATACATATATACATATATACATATATATATATACATATATATATATATACATATACATATATATATACGTATATATATATACACAGAAATATACATATATACATATATATACATATATATATATACATATACATATATGTATATATACGTATATATATACATATGTATATATATACGTATATATACATACAGTATATATATATACATATATATATATATACATATATATATACATACATATATATATAATATATACACAGGATATATGCATATATATTGTACGTACATTCTTTTATTGGTATGTACGTGGTTTTGATTTACATGGGGAGTTTAGCAGTAGTTTCGAGAGGCGGTACCGTGTGTATATATATAATATAGCGCAGTATAGCGCAGTAAGGATTATTTTTAGTTTGATTGAACTTAACTTCAAGGATGGCATTCAAGGAATAATGCATTCAGAATGCATTCAGAATGCATTCAGAATGCATTCAGAATGCATTCCTAGCTAAACCTCAGAACCTAAGATTCCCCCAATACTCTTGAACAATTCTTAGGTATACTTAAGAACCTAAGAACCTAAGATTCCCCCAAGACTGTTGAGAAAATCTTTGGTTCTTAGGTTCTTGGGTTTACCTAAGATTCCCCCAAGACTCCTGAGCAAATCTTAGAGCTTAGATTTGGGGAAGAATGCATTCTGAATGCATTCCTCTGGAAATGCATCCATCTTGAGTTTCCCTGAATTAAGTAGGTGGGACTGATTAATGATTAAGCTCGCATGAAAAAAAAAACAACAACTTTGCGGTCTTTTCCCCAAGCCTTAAAAAATAATGGACACACTGTGAATTAGTACAAAGGATGATCAAACGAGCCTTTTTCTCTTGAAGAAAAAAATAATTGACAAGAGCAGACTTTTTCAAAGTACTACAGTACTGCATCGAATGAGGCGTTCTGTGCCAAAGCAATGTTGCATTTTCTTGAAGGAATGTCCCACCATGTTTAAGGAATGTATCACTCTTTCCAATGGAAAATGCAAAGCAGTAAGGCTACACTACAACTCGTTTCTAAATATACTACTGTTTCAAGTGAATACTGCATAGACTAAGAGAGCTTTCTTATTGAAGTAATTCTGTGCTCTTTCAAGTCACTTTTCTTCAAAAGCGGCACTGTTGATTAATCTCACAGACTCACAGAGGTAGCATTTGTGTTTTTTCCCCACCTGCCAGGTGAGGGTTGTTAGATTTTATGTCAGTTGCCTCCTCCTGCCTCCTGCCTCGTCCTCCTCCTCCTCCTCTCCTCCTCGTCCTCCTCGTCCTCCTTGTCATCCTTGTCGTCCTTGTCGTCCTCGTCGTCCTCGTCGTCCTCGTCGTCCTCGTCCAACTGCGACCCGCGATCCACAGTGTTCTCTGTCGGACCTCAACCACGACCATCCACGCCCAGTGTGCCCTGCCGGACCTCAACCACGACCATCCACGCCCAGTGTTCCCTGCCGGACCTCAACCACGACCATCCCCGCCCAGTGTTCCCTGCCGGACCTCAACCACGACCATCCACGCCCAGTGTTCCCTGCCGGACCTCAACCGCGAGTATCCACGCCAAGTGTTCCCTGCCGGACCTCATGTAGGAAGATATGGGACAAAGAATGTGCAGAAGAAAGTTAGAAAGAATGTCAGAAAGAATGTGCCAGATAGATATGCCAGAAGATATGCCAGAAGATATGCCAGATAGAATGCCAGATAATATGCCAGAAGATATGCCAGATAGAATGCCAGATAGAATGCCAGAAGATTTGCCAGATAGAATGCCAGAAAATATGCCAGAAGATATGCCAGATAGATATGTCAGAAGATATGCCAGAAGATATGCCAGAAGATATCAGTGCCAGAAGATATGCCAGAAGATATAGATATGCAGATAGAATGCCAGAAGATATGTCCAGATAGAATGCCAGAAGATATGCCAGATAGAATGCCAGAAGATTTGCCAGATAGAATGCCAGAAGATAATGCCAGATAAGATGCCAGAAGATGCCAGATAGAATGCCAGATAGAATGTCAGATATGATATGCCAGGAGTGCCAGAAGATATGCCAGAAATATTGCAGAAGATATGCCATAGAATGCCAAGATATGCCAGTGCCAGATAGAATGATAGAATGCCAGATAGAATGCCAGATAGAATGCCAGAAGATATGTCAGAATATATGCCAGAAGATATGCCAGATAGAATGCCAGATAGAATGCCAGAAGATATGTCAGATAGAATGCCAGAAGATATGCCAGATAGAATGCCAGAAGATTTGCCAGATAGAATGCCAGATAGATATGCCAGAAGATATGCCAGATAGAATGCCAAATAGAATGTCAGAAGATATGTCAGATAGAATGCCAGAAGATATGCCAGATAGAATGCCAGAAGATATGCCAGAAGATGCCAAAACTAGAATGTTATGTCAGATTAGAATGCCAGAAGATTTGCCAGATAAATGCCAGAAAATATGCCAGAAGATATGCCAGATAGATATGCCAGAAGATATGAAGATATGCCAGAAGATATGCCAGAAGATATGTCAGAATATATGCCAGAAGATATGTCAGATAGAATGCCAGAAGATATATCAGAATATATGCCAGAAGATATGCCAGATAGAATGCCAGAAGATATGCCAGATAGAATGCCCAGAAGATATGTCAGATGCCCAGATAGAATGCCAGATAGAATGCCAGATAGAATGCCAGAAGATATGTCAGAATATATGCCAGAAGATATGCCAGATAGAATGCCAGATAGAATGCCCAGATAGAATGCCAGAAGATGCCAGATAGAATGCCAGAAGATATGTCAGAATATATGCCAGAAGATATGCCAGATAGAATGCCAGATTTGCCAGATAATGCCAGAAGATATGCCAGTGCCAGAAGATATGCCATATAGAATGCCAGAAGATATGCCAGATAGAATGCCAGAAGATTTGCCAGATAGAATGCCAGAAGATAGAATGCCAGAAAATATGCCAGAAGATATGCCAGATAGATATGCCAGAAGATATGCCAGATAGATATGCCAGAAGATATGCCAGATAGAATGCCAGAAGATATGTCAGAATATATGCCAGAAGATATGCCAGATAGAATGCCAGATAGAATGCCAGAAGATATGTCAGATAGAATGCCAGAAGATATGCCAGATATGCCAGAAGATATGCCAGATAGAATGCCAAATAGAATGTCAGAAGATATGTCAGATAGAATGCCAGAAGATTTGCCAGTAAGAAAATGTATAAATGTCATGGTGGGGATCACACGAAGTAAAGTAATTTGTTTAAACAAAGACAGTTTACATCTTTTTATTTCAAGTATGCACTATTACTATCAAAAAATGGGTGTATATAATGACTCTAGAAAGCATAACGTAACAGTACTTGTGCCACATGTGCAGTGTTTTCTTTTAAAAAATCAACCTTGTTTTTCAACAAATGTAGTTTTACTTAGAGAAACACATGCATGTTCTTCAAAGTAATGGCTACATGTTTGAAGATAGTCTAATTTTACTTGAAGATATACTGCATTTGATTGAAAGATGCCTTGTATGTTGCAGGGACTTTTTGTGCAACATGCTTCTTCCAACATGCTTCTTCCTTCCAGAAGCATGGTATCAAGTACGTTATGAAATGGATGTGCGCTTATGTTTTAAATTTAGCAATGCATATTTACATGTTGGGGAAAAAACAACTACCTGATCGAAATGAAGAGCGATGGCTTCAAGAAAGGTGACTTTCTGCAAAGGAATGCTACCTATTGAAAAGGAATACTCTTTTTGCTTGAGGAATGCTACACCTTTGAATAAAAGTGTCTGTTTGTAAAGCCTGCTCGTCAATTAAGACTGTCTCTTCAAGAGAAAGATGCATATTTGATCGTCTTTTGTAGTCATTTCAGCGTTTTCACTGCCTTTTTCAGGTTTGGGGAAGAGACCGAAGATTTTTTTCACGTGGGTTGAATCACTACTTAAGGGAAACTTTGCAGAGAGGTGGAGCTACTACTTAAGACATATTTTGGAAGGGCTAAGAATTAAGAGGTCCCAGGAGCTCCCTGGAACCAAGAACCAAGAAACAAGACTCCCCCAAAATTTTCTGTGCAATCTTGGTTCGTGGTTCTTGGTTCCAGGGAGGTCCTAGGACCTCCTAAGACCCACACATCCAAAGTATTGAGCCACGGCAGTAGTACAACAAGAGACAGAAGCTACATAGTAAGGCCTCCATCATCAGCACTGACTGCTCAAATAACAACAACTTCCACCATTCTATACACCGTCTGCAGAAAACAAAGTCATATCTTGAAAACCTAAGCTTTAATTAAAAGATAGGCACCTGGGGGGCTAGCATATGTATATAATTAATTATAATTATTATATTGGACATATGATCACATATCATATATACCCTCTGGTAATTTAACATAGCTATTGAACATGACCATTTATAGTGGATTTTCCCATGAAAAATTGTGATTTTCCATAGCTATGTTAAATTACCAGAGGGTATATACCAGAGGGTATATGTACGTAATGATATATACACAATCTAAACATCAACATGATGAATGTCCCACAAAACCCCTGCGCATTGCTTTATCGGGGGCGCTTGAAGAGGAAGAGCGCGTCGGGCTGCACACGTTCCGAGGCGTCCAGGACGGCGGAGAAGAAGTTGGGCGAGATGATGTTGGGAATACAACAGACCTGGCAGTGTGTCAAAAGCCATGGAATCCCCTTTTTTGTTCACATCAAGTCATAGCTGGGATTTATGGATGTGAATAACACCCTAAAAATGGTACTTATAGCTATTGATCCATAGCCATTCTATGGAAAAAATGATGGCTGTTTGATGACACAAAAAACCCTGGGAGATCTGTGGAGATTGGTCAGATATGGTCAGATGATCATATTGTATAATGTCAACCCCGGATTAATAAACCATGGTTTATTAATTAGGGGGGTACCCTTCCAATAGTCATAATATGATACTTAAATGGTACCCTCCCAATTAAACAATCTAGGGGTTTATTAATCCAGGGTTGACATTAATAATGATCCATGTGTATAAATGATATATCCATGCGATGTGTATGAATCAATGAATACTGTATATTACATACTTTTTTTGTACGTGTTTGTTGGGTTAAGTTGCGTCAATTTGGGTTATATGATCAAGGGTTTTTTATTCCGTAAACACATGCATTTCACCACTAAACAAAGGGGGCTCAACATATTTTGGACCTGCTTCCGCTCAGTTTGGCATATTTACTGTAGCAATAAATACAGTAATCCTATGTTGGGGTGGCAACAAACCTGGCAGCTGCGAATATCGCAAAGGAACATCCACGATTTGTACACATAGCTTTGGGGATTTTTCAGTAGATTTTCACGTTCAGCGTGTAACAAAACAATACAAAACAATTGTAATCTTGGGTGATTGTTGGTGAATCTCTCTAGCCCCATTCAACCAGCAGCCAGTAGAACTCCATAGACCATGGAAGTATCAACCACCATGAGATGGAATTCCAATTTCAGACAACAGGAACTGGTGGCCACCCCTCAACCGAAATTACAAGCAAAGCACCAAAAGACAACAGTCAAAAGTGAAAACAAACCTGTTTAACCCGGGAAGAAACCTACCAAATATGACAATACCAACACATTCCAAATAGTTGTGACTCTATGACAATACAAATACCCTCTGGTTTTTCCTAACATAGCTATGGAAATCACCATGGAAATCACCATGTGTAGTAGGTGGATCATCAATGGCCCATTTGAAAAATGTTCCATGTGAGAAACTCAACGTCTGCGGTCCAGCCTGAATCATGGCATCGAAGATTGGCGGTTCCTGGCAGATTTTTGGGAGTATCCAAATCTAGACGCCAAGGCGAAAAAGCTGGGCCCCATACTTCGGGGTGCAACATGGCTTATGACTGAGTATAACTATGGGAATAACCATGGAATAAGCTTCATAAGTTGGGATATAACTTGATATAACCCCTAGAACTGTGGTTAAATAATGTCAAAAATAACCCACTTATTAGTTGAACTGCCCTCAATCCAATCATTTTCATCATAGTCCTCAATATCAGATGGCTAAATTAGGGATGAATTCCCAATTCTATCCAATTGTCAGATTCAGATTCAGGTGATTAAGGCCTTTCTCCAAATCGGGGTACCCCAACAGTTCTCCAATTTGGCAGCCCGAACCATGCCTCGCATTGGGTGATCTTCTTATGCCACTCGGGTTCCTTGTATTTTTCATCGTCATAACCTCAGCGTTGACGAAAAAAGTTGAAGGACTTCGGGCGGAAACCATGGCCAATCTGTAGCAAAAGATACATTGAGTTGTACTATTGTGGATGTTGGATGGAGATATGGATATGTGTGTATAGCATTGAGATACATTAAGATACAGGTAATGATGGATAAAATATGAACAGATATTGGATCTTGGATCTACACTAAACTACATCCATCCGGGATGGTCCACATGTGATCATCTTAGCAGAGCATGTTGACTACCGTTCTGCAGTCAACCATCGTGGGGCTCTATGCGAATAATTTTACTAATGTCTATGGGTTAGTTAGCTGTTCGAAATTATTTGTGCTATGTCATTTCTTAAGCTTTAGCTACGCCATGTTTGTGGGTTTCACCGCTTCACCATCCATTTTTGGGCCAGAAGCCTATAAAAGGCTTGACCTACACACCCAGTCTCGACCCTTCCCAACTTGCACACTTCGAGATGCTCCACTCTTTCTCTGATTCGTAGCGAGTGTAAAAGCCTTGGAATTGAAAAAGTGGTGAGCGCGGCCGCGAATGAACCCACATGTGTGGTCAATTTCAGTATTGGTCACAATTTTGGTAAACCATCTAATCTGGGAGGCTCAATCATTTTGAGCCAAACATGGTTCAAAAAAAGGCTTACAGCTTCCTGGCCCCCTGAAGAACCTGGAAAATCCCGAAGGTGCAAAAGATTGACGTCTTCTCTGTCTGTTTACCATCAGAAGGCCGAAAACAACCGCCCAATTGCGCAGAATCCAAGATACGACCCACTCGAAGAAAAGGACTCAAGGCTCTCCTTGGATATCTTGGCAACTGCAGGTTGCTTCGAAACACTCCAAAGAACACACGACCTGGCATACTCAGAGGGGGTTCACAACCGCAATGGTCTATCTGAAAATAGGCTATGCCCTCTGGTAAACAAACATAGCTATTGAAAATGGCCATTCGTAGTTGATTTACCCATTAAATACCCATTAAAAATTGTGATTGTCCATATTTTTTGTACGTTTACCAGAGGGTACCCCCATTAAAAATGGTTGTTTCAATAGGGAAATCATGGTGAACCCCATCTGATTTAGCAGTACAGCACCTTGAGGCGCCGACACCAGCCTGCTCCTGGAGGCAAAACTTACCTTGGTCTAAGGCGTTTTTGCAGCCAAGCGAAAGCCCAAAGTTAGATGCACTTAGTGATACCCAAAAAGATAGAACATGGGAAATTCACCACTATTGTAGACATGGATTTCACTTTTCTATCTTTTTGGGGATGTTATAGTTATTATAATTTGGTGTATTATTGGATCTGTTCATATTGGGAGCCTTGGGGACCCCTAAAACACAGCGGCACACTGCTTGAGTAGCACCATCCACTCGGCCAACCGGGTTCCTTGTCCAATTTCCCCCAGTAACATCACCTCTCAGAGGGGACTTTGCCATTTAACCACCGTTGAACCACTATTGAAGTACCCCACATAAATATCATCTATCATCACCCTGTTTCGCGTGAAAGGTCGGGGGAATCTGACAGGGCACCCGCGAGGGAAGAGGATGCCACCCTTCGCTGATCACTTTGGGTTTGGAGGTCACGCTCTGCAAAATGCTGGCGGCCGCCTTGCTCCGGCGGCCGATGACGGCTGGCGATGTAGCTTCCATGTTTCAGATTGCGTTGGAATCGAATCATGTAAGGATTTCCATCGTCACCACCACCACCATCATCATCACCACCATTTGACCACAATCATCATCATCATCATCATCACCATCACCATCACCATCACCATCACCATATCATCATCATCATCATCATCAATAATCATCAGCATGAGCGACTCCCAAAATATTGGATAGCGCTTAGAGACTTCAAAAAAATGTATGATTTAATGTTGTAAACCCCAAGGACTTGCCCATACTCAGATGGAGACCCCATGAGGAACGGTGCTGAAGCAAGGAAAAAAATGATGGGTAAAAGTCAAGGGGGTATGATGGGAATTTCAACAACAATCATAAGCGACATTGAGTTCATATGAGCAACGGACAATATGGATCAATATGGTACATTACCCGGAAGTGCCATGAGCAAAACTGGCTCCCCCCCCTGCACCTATCGGTTGTGACGGTCTCGTGAAGGCAGGGAAAGTTTGAGGCAGCCCTCTACTGGTCTGTTCATGCGACAATATTGTCAGGTACTCGTATGTATGTGGATATTGGTGTCGAACACGGAGAAGCCTATATGAAACAGGGTTGCTCCCAACACCCCAGGTACAAGGGGGGGTGGTAAAATGGCCAATTTACCCCTTGTGGCTATCATTGACCTGGAATGGGTTTCAGCAACCCTGTGAATAAAACAAACAAGAAGACACTTGCATTTCATGCCCTCAAACCAAATTTCAAAACCAATCATGTTTATTCGGACTCCATGCATCAAAGAGCTTCACAGAACCTTCAGAGGCTTGTTGGCCTGTCCTTATGTACATGGGAAAAAAGATATACATACATACCCATAAACCAAATCATAAAATTGATCATATAATACATATAATACATATAATATCGTATAATATATATATATATGTTATTGGCAGTAGACCCAAAATGGATTCACCTGAATCCTTGCCACGACCTCCAGGTCAAACGCACGGACTCTTTCTCCACTCCATTGCGCTCGTGACTCCACGAAAGGTTCCTAAGGGATTTGGGCCGCATGGCCAGATGAAGCAATGAGGTACCTGCAGGATGCTGTGGCACTAACACTCACTATACTTAAAAGGAAAAAGAGGGAGTTGCCACTCCTTATATCACAAAAACACTACGGAAACTTTCCAAGTGCCAGACATCAAGCGATCATTCACTTCGGATTCTACTTCACAATTCGCAAGGTGCTGGTGCCGGGGATGAAAGGCAATTGATCTTCCCCTTGCACTTCAGCTGAACGCACACAGAGATAGGAGGCCAAATCTAGCAAAAGGCCTTTGGCTGAATCGGTCTGAGAGATGACCCACTTCACATATCGGGCCTTCTCCTGATCATGGACAGCTTCAAAGAGCTCACAGTAGGACAACTCAGCTTGGTCGCGCTTCTTCATGTACTTTCCAAACTGAATCACACTGCGTTCCCACGTCTGAACATCGATGACATCTTGAGGCAGATAGATGGGCTTACCGCGCGGTGTCACACCAACTCGTGTTGGCTGAGGTGGTCCTTCCATCTGATAGGGAACTTCAGCGGTAAGGACACGCTTGGAGCCAAACTCTTCCATCAGATCATCTCCTCTACGTTTGGAGGCGTCAGACATAGACTGGGCTTCCACGATTGAAAAACTTCCCGGAGTCGATGGCTCTACCTCCTCAGAGGAAATGCCAGCACGGGCCAAAAGTTCTTGCAACAGAACCTTCTCCTGAGGGGTCAAGGGCTGCGAGCTCTGACTCTGAGACATCACTGAAGCAAAAACGGTCAAAAGGGAAAAATGGCGCAAATCAAAATCCTGTACATGACTTGAACCAGGTTGCTTGGCACGCAAACTTTACCACCCATGGTAAACATAGCACAAAACTGACTATACACAAAACTGGTGAGTAACACTCTTGAAGATCTCAATGTTTGCACTGAGATCGCGCATGCTTTTGGAACTGTGAGTCGTTTGTTTGGAGTTTTCTGTTTTGAACACGTCTCTGCCTCTCGGCTGCTTGCAACTTCAACACGGCTTCTTCAGAACTTATTTGGTATGTGTTATTTCTGATGCATGCCCTCAAAAGATCAGTTGGATCTCCAGCGCTTTTTGTCAAGGAGTCGGCCAGCATTCGGTTGGTCGGGACCCAACGGATTGATGCACCTAATCTTGACAGACTTTGGCGGAGAATAACAATGTCTATTGAGGTTCTACGATCTTCAACAGAAGTAGGAGAAGAGACAGCTATGAGGTGATCATACAGGGACTTGCAGTCTGTGACTATTACTGGAGTGCGATTACGCAAGTGCTGAGCATACTCTCTAATCTCCCCAATTCCATCAATTGCTTCGGCTAACAGCAAGGAAGTCCATTCCAATGTGCCTGTCGCGGCTACCATGGACTGGGCTTCGGCTGCAAGTGTTGATCCTACGGCACGAGACAGTTTAAAGGATTTCCAGACAGCCGGGGTCCAACTGGTTTCTCTTCCAGCATCGAGATCAGTAGTTGAAAAACCAATGATATAACCCGCTTGAGTGTGAACTCCTACATTTGCCCATGCTGCATCGGAATGACAACACAACCGCAGCTTCTGCACAGGAATTGGCTGAAACGTCACTTCCAAATCGGAAAACTGTTTGGCTCTTCTGATGATGTTGTTGGCTTCGAGAAGATGATGAACTGTTGGATCAGGAAAGGATTGCTGGCTAATGCTAGTCTGTGCTGCTATGTCAGGTCGGCTCTGTGTCGCCAGCCAATTGAGACTGCCATTGATGCCTCTCAAAATGCTGACTTCTTTTGAGTCAAGCTTGGCACTACGATCAGCCTTTCTTCGTTGAGGAAGGTGCACCGGTTTCAAGGCTTCAGCAAAGTTTTTCTGATTCATGTGAATGGCCATGGTAACAGGGTCTTGTTTGTAGTGGGCTCCACAAAATTCACCTTCATTTACTCTCCACTTTCGGTAGGGAAATCTGTGTCTCAAGTAAGCCAAAGCCTTTTGATACTTTTCTCCACTGCCTCCGGTGGCTGTGTCATCTACATGAGCACCTAAGGCACCTACCAAACGACCGTTCTCTTTCAACCAGTAAAGACAGTTGTCGAATTTGCTACGCTCAAACCCAGCCTTCAGCACTTCGTCATTGAACACTTTGTACCAAGCAGCAGGAGCATCGTTTTGACCATAAACGTTGCCTAACACTTCCAACAGACATTCTTCATCAACCCCAGGAATTCCTCCAGCTGGAATGCGAGCGTATAATGGTCGGTAACACCTAGGTAAGGGTCCCGCTTCAAGGAATGCTCCCTTGACGTCTCCTAACTGCAGCTGCCATCGGTGAGATGACATGAGTTGGAACAAGACTGTGCGTCCCATCTGAGACAATGTGGGTGATTGCAGCTGTCCGGCTGTGGCTTTTGCGGACAGATCTGGGTCAAGGTGTCCTTGGAGACACCATCGAGCTTTCACCTTCCAATGATTGAGATTGTTGGGATCAACAGCTTGTCCAGTTTCTACAAGGTCTTCTTCAGGTTTCTTAACAATGACAAAACGACTACCCATGATTCGGTGAGCTTGGTGTCTACGGATCCAAGCGGACTCCTTGGCAGGGACCACACGGACAGCGCCCTTATCAATGAGAGTTTGCCATTCAGTGACCTTGGCCTGGTCGACCTTTGCCTGAAGAAAAGGTTCATTACGGCTTGAAGGGATCTCTTTCTGTGCTCGTTTGTTATAGTACTGGTTGATGAACACCTCCACTGCGTTGTCTTTGGCATCACGGAAACTCTCCCAAAGTTCACAGGACTCTGTGACAGAGCAAGCTGCATGTTCCACGTACGCAACTCCATGTTCTACGCAGTCAGCAGAAACCTCTGTCTTTGGTACTTTGGCAGATGGCGCGTCAGAAGTCTCAGCAGCTTCTCTCTTGCGTTCAGATCCGGTGGTATCATCAGCCATAACTGTTTGTTCACTGAGTTGGGGAACAACCTCATTCATCACTTCAACAAAGTCATCATGTTTCATTGCTGCCGGTCGGAACATGGTGAGAGGGCCACTCTTAGCTAGGATACGAGACCTGCGGACTGGGCCATACGCAGATTCATCGGCAGGCTGAGGCAGAACGGCACTTGAACCACTTGCTGAACTAGATGAACTACCACTGGCTTCAGGGACATCACCAGACTCTGCATTGACTTTTGGGGACAGCTCTTCACTTGACAAGGGAGACTTATCAACTGTTTCGGCTGCACGACTGGGTGGTTCAGGTGCTGGTGCTATCTCAGGCCGTACGGATGGAGGGTCAGGCATTGTTGATACAGCTGGCTGCACAGGCGGGACTACGTCTTGCTCTTGAGGAGGGTATGCTTGAGAAATCAAGTCAACATACTGAGAACTGCGAAAGGTTCCTCCCTCAATCATGTCTTTGATACCCAAGAGCTCAGTGCCCTGTGTCTCAATCAGCGCCTTCTCCTCCTGAGTTGCCAGTCGAACTTGCTCTGGAGCACATCGGAGAATGTGGTTGCGGTGAGCAATCACTACATTACGACCAATGAGTCCAAGAACAACCCCACTACCATACCATTTACCCCCTTTAGATAACAGCCCTTGGTGCCACTTTTGATCCCTCCAATAAGCTACCACATCTCCCGAAGCAAAAGGCTTGTCACGGCGAGGGCGTGCTAACAAGGCTTTCCGCAAAGTGCGGTCATCATGCAATTCCAGCACCGCTTTGCGTGCTGTGTTGCGGAGTGCATATGCTCGGGCAATGGAGTCATCATGCAGGGAACAGGTATTGGGAACCACGGCTTGAGGCTCGCTCATCAAATCTCCGGGGATGTCAGGGTTCCTTCCGAACACTCTTTGGCTTGGGGTAAACCCGTAGCTCTGGATCATTTGGTTCTTGATGTGGGCATGGACAACACATTCCAACCACTCTTCTTTGCTTTGGGGATTGTGGGACTCCAAAACCTTAATGAGGACTCTATTGAACCAACCTCCATGGACTTCGGTCTTCCCTAGTTGCCAGTGGGCACCAGCAGCTGTCACATGTACATGCGTGCCCTCAAGTTCCACAGGTTCAACCATGGCTTTTCCCAGATTGGTTCTGGCAGGGTCCAAAATGACCTCCTTCGGTGGGCCAGCCCATTGGACCCAACGTTCCAGGTAAAGTTTCCGGATTAAGGCTGAGGTTTCAGTCTCAAAGAACGGCAACATCAATTGGTATGAGGTGGTATGGTCAACTATGTTCAGTGCAGATATCTTTTGATTGGGTTTCCATCCTTGCAGAAATTTGACATCTAAACCAATCCGCTGATTGAACTCAGTGACAGTGCTCACCTTACCTGGATTTGGAGCTGAAGGGGCTTTGCGGGCAGTGCAGAAATCACAACTGAGCTCACGTGCCAACTTGATTGCTAAGTCTGATGCCTGTCCATGCTTCAAAACCCTGACTAAATCTAAGTTACTGGGGTGGCCTAGATTTCGGTGCAACTTGATCAGCGACTGTTTGACCTTTTCAGGGTCTGTTTCTTCCTGCATGGCTAGGGCTTCAAACACGTTAGATGGTGGCATGTGGCAACAGTCCAGGCTACATTCCAAGACTTCTGTGGGACACCGAAAACGTGGGATGGTGTCAAGGACTGCTCTGACAAACTCAGGGGTATACCTCCCAGCATGATTGCTCACGGCTCCTATGCCTGGTTCAGAACCAGCGACTTGCCTGTGTTCTCGGTGATCTGGGTGGCTAGCTCCTGGGCAGTTGCGACGGAGTGCGCACATGTCAGCATGACTGCAAAGCAATCGGGTGCTCTTCCGAATGAGCCTTTTGGATTGGTTGCCACGGGCTGGCACATGCAAGTTAAAACAACACATGTGAGTGACGAACGAATGCAATTCTTCACACCATTGTGCAAAGTCTGGATCATCCCAATAACATGACGGGCTTGGGTGCTCAAACATGACTCTCCCCCCGGACTTGATCTGCTGACGTATGAGTCTTTTGCAAAAGGCCTTTTGTTTCTTCAACAATACCTTACGCCTCAACACCTCATGAACGGGCATGTGTAAGGAATTAAGATGGAACCAACCACCGGCATTGGTGCATGGGGGGCATATGACCATTAACTCTGGTGGGTGTTCTTGCATCTCCTGGCATACCCACTCCTGCGTCTTGGGATCATCCAAGTTCCAGCCCGTGGAAGTATCCATTGAAAGGCCTTTGAGGCCCATGCGTTCCACCTCTGGCACAAAACGCGGTGGACAGAACACTTCTACCACGGCATACTTCTTACCAACTTTGGACCTTTGGATTCCTGTGGACACTTGTTTCTTGAGGCTACGCAGCTGTTTTCTAGAGATACCCCCAGACTTCTTACTCACTGGGACCCCTTGGACGGCATGACAGACATCGGACTGACACGGCGGTACACCCTCGGACGAGGGGGCATTTGACATGACATCAGACCTCTTAACCTTAAGGTTATGATCGGGTGGATTATGTCTATCATGGGGCCTATTGTTAAGGTGATCATGGGGATGACAGGACTTCACGGCTGGCACCTCTTTGGACGTCAGATCCTCTGAGGGAATGACGGGCTCTTCAGGAATCTTGTCAATCTTTGGGAAGTCCATGACGTCCACCACATATTGTCCAGCAGCATTGGCCTTCAAGGCCATGTCAACCTTTCCATGAAACAGTTGCAAACGATCAGAATGGAAGTCAATGGTCGCTCCAAGCTTCTTCAGAGCAGGACGGGACAAAAGCAACGGGGCGTCCCCTTGAACAATGGCAGCTTGAATGGTTCCAAAGCGACCGGAAAGACCCACTGGCATCACCACTGTTGTGGATGTTGTTTCCCTGTCACCATTTCCAAATTTGAAGACATTGGTCTCAGATTTGAACGATGGAGTAAATCTTCCATCGGACTTCCAAAGCTGTTGAAACTGTTTCAGCGTTCGATCACCTATGATTGTCTTACCACATCCAGAGTCCAAAACTGCAAAGCCTGGGCTACTCACCAAAAATACCTCGGTGGTGACATCATATGTCGATTGATCCTCAGCGGCAGATCTGTTGTACGCTTGTTGTTGCAACCGTTGTACCAAGGTCAATTGACATCCCACCGAAGCCACGAATTCCGGTTGTGCCTCAGGCATCTGCTCCTCAGGAGCCACATATCCTGCACCACTTTCTTTGACTCCAGGCTTTGGTTGTGATGAGGAAGACGTCGATGATCCTGCAGGTGGGCTGGAACGCTTTTGGCGGCATTCTCTGGCCCAATGACCTACACGTCCACATCGATTGCACTTTGTCTTGCGCTTCATCTCTTCGATCTCAACTCGAAAAGATCTTTTGAGATCCTTTGCTTGGTCAAATCTTCTTGATTTCTGCAAACGTGCTATCTCAGCACGTTTTTCTTTCCAAGTAGACGCAAGAACTTCGGCTACCTTATTCTCCTGAAACTCGTCTGTTTCATCCAGTGCAAAGTCAGTGTCATGTTCAGCTAAAAACAGTTCTATGTCGTCAAAACCGTTGATCTCAATTTCATCTCCGGGTACAGCCCCAGTCTCATCGCCTTCTACCAAAGCTACTGCCTTGCGACGGCCCACAGTGAAATCGGGATAACAACTGCGCATGGCCTTGCTGACTTCTTCTCTTTTGAGAATGCCCAGTGACCTACCTTTCACAACCGCCTGCTGTTCCTCTGACAAGCCACTCCAGCGAAGAAGCACAAAACCTCTGGCCTCTTCAGGAAACTTAACGCCTCCCTTTCTTTCGCATCGGTCAAACAACTCAGTGGCCCTACTGATCCAGGCACGAAGAGATTCACCTTCCTGTGCTCTCAACGAAAACACCTCGTTCAAAACCTCAGCTAGTTCATCAGTTTGGTCTCGTTCGGGAAACCTGGCATCAAGCAGCTTCAAAAGGACTGTCTCACCACCGTCTTTCTGATACTCACTAGGCTCGACATGCTCCACTGTCTCCAAGGCCTTTCCTGTCAGGCACGTAAACAGATAGGGCCCACGGGCATCGGGCTGCAGCTTGTCGAGAGTCTTGAACTTGTTTGACAGCCAAAGCTTCCATCTACGATACTCTTTGTAGTCCTCCGACTCGCCAGAAAAGTAGCGAATCCCCCCAGAGCTCTCAGAGGAAGAAGCTCCGGAGGACATGGATGCTGTGCTCGTTGTCCCTCCTGGGACTTGAGTGAATTCCAGATTGCCGGTTTAAGCGGACCGGCTCCGCTACCAATGTTATTGGCAGTAGACCCAAAATGGATTCACCTGAATCCTTGCCACGACCTCCAGGTCAAACGCACGGACTCTTTCTCCACTCCATTGCGCTCGTGACTCCACGAAAGGTTCCTAAGGGATTTGGGCCGCATGGCCAGATGAAGCAATGAGGTACCTGCAGGATGCTGTGGCACTAACATATATATACCAGGTATTTGTGGGCTGCACTGACCACCGTCCTTTCCACAGAAACCCCAAAGGGCCTCCGGGAAATCTCGCAGAAGTTTGGCAATGTCCTTTCGCGGAAAATCCCAGTCGGGGCCAGAATTTTTTTCCCGCGAGAAAATCCTGGGTATGTTGACAGACAGATGCTTTCTATACCCGGCCTGGTAAACATATAAAAAGCTATTGAAAATGGCCCATTTAATCCATAGAAATAGTTGATTTACCTATTAATTCGATGGTGATTTTCCAGTTCGCTTTTTGTATGTTTACCAGGTTTTTTTTTTGTATCCAACAAAAAAGTGATGAGAAAGGGGTGAACTCCCAACAATATTGGATAATATTGAGATATGTGACCAGAAACATGATATATGGGTGTGTCTGAGAATGGGCTGTAGCAACATATTCTTTTTAAAAGAGAGTGATAAATATTCAGTGGATTGAGTCGGGTACCCGATCTTTCAATAGACCCACAGGGTGGCGACATTTGGATCATGTGCATTTTTGGAGGTGTGGTGAATGTCGGTAAATATCTAACACCTATAGACTATGGAGATCTATGGAGCATGACACAGCTTTTTCGTGAAACGGGATGATCTGGGACATCCAAGGCGAAGTCACTCTCGAAAGTGATCCGCGTCGCAACCAAGCGTATATATATATATATATACACAATATATATATATATATACATATATATAATGTATAATATATAATATAATATATATATACAATATATATACATATACAATATATATAAATGAATATAAAATCCAGTATGACACGGATCATTCACGAATTCAGGGCCATGTTCAAAGGATCAAGGCCCATACAATGCAGGATTAATTAATTAATTGTGATAAACAATGATTAACAATGATTAATTACCATAATCAATTGTGATATTGTAATAAAAATAGTTCATTATTAATCATTGTAATTAAAAAATGATTCAATTCTTTGTAATCGAGCCTGCATCACCCTCATTTGCAGCTAGATGACCCATCACCAATCCTACATCCCCACTACTTGGGGGTCCAGTGATTGTGGCCATTTTCTAGGGAAAAGTTTGGCAAATTCCTTCATTTTTCAGACCCAAACTTGGAGTCCCGCCTTGCTGCTCATCTTGTCAGCCAGGACCTGGAGAAATTGTGGCTAAACGATTTCTCCATTTCTTGGTCAAAAGTGAAAAAACTTTCATATGAGTTCTAAGTCATTGGTGAAATTGTCTTTTGATATGAACATGTGTTTTGTTATATACGTTGTCTTAAAACATAAAAATAAAACGAACTGAAAAATCCCATGGTGTGTTCAGCACCTCATGGCAATCCCCATTGGGAATTGCCATGGCCGCCTGGCGCCATCACTTTTTTGGGAAGCAAAAAACCCATGACCCGACCTCCGAGATGGTGCGATTGTCGTTCTCACCTGACAACCGGGCTAAGCCATGGCAATCCATGGCGTTTCGGGCGCAGCAAAAGCCATGCAGATGTCAGACATGGTGGTAAATGACTCCATGTGGCAAAGTATAAAAAGGCCCATGACTGGATGTTGGGATACAAATGGATAGAATTCTACTCAGGACAATCGTGGATAATGACACTTTTTGGATAGATAAAATATGAACCTTGTCTATCTCTTTGGTGGGTTGCTATAGGATAGTAATGCCCGTCTTAGTGGGGAAAGGGGAAAGGATGATTGGATGCCATTGGGACACATGGGTTCACCTGAGCACCATGAATGTGAATCTCTCTACCTTCAACCTAGTGAAACATGATGTCTGTGTTGGTTAACTGGTTACATGTCCATGGTTTTCTGCTTGCGTCCTTTCAGTCCTTTCAGTCCTTTCAGTCCTTTCAGTCTTCTGACAAAAAGCTACCGTTTTTCCAAATCAGAAATCAGACCCGTTTTTGGAGGGCTTCCAGGGCTCCAAGCCTATCAGGTGAGGCCCCCCGGTTCTGTTTGTTGCTTTATAAACCTATCAACTGTAGTTTATTCCCCATAAAACTCACAGAACTCACCGTGAATTTCCGAAAATTTTCCAAGTCAGCCGTGCGGAACCAACTCAGCCTTCCTTTGGGATCCCCCGATCTGGCGGCATCGGGTTCCACCCTGAGGCCAGAACTGCACAATTTATCCATGAAAAGGGGAATGCACTCCTCGGGCGGGCGAGGAAAACAGCAAGCCGGCTGATCTCCATGGCCTTTTAGGGGCAAATCCTTGCCGTTTTTATGGAGGTTTTTTCATGTTAAAATCATCGAACTAGATGGTGGATTGTCAAAAAAGCCATGTTTGTTTGAGTATCAGTGGGTAGATGAGAAGAAATCAATGGTCTCAGTCTTAGTCTGAAACCAACAAAAACTGGGTGTAAAATGATAAAGCACCCATCAGTCCACCATCAGATTCAATTTTTCAGGAAATTCATGAATTCCAAAATCCATCAAATTGGAGCAAGCTGACATTGGATGAATTCGAGCTACATTATCCTTTGCAGGGCGCATCAAGTCAGATCTTTGGTGTGAGCGTGATGCTTTCAGGAACTTGGGAGGTTCCTTTCACATGGATTACTCTGCGTCTTCTATTGCAAAACATATCCCACATGGTGAGACGATTTCAGTATGAAAGCACTGGAATTGAAAGTTCATAGTTTTTGAACATATCCAGCTTAGCACCGGACGGGAATTTTAAGTGCAACGAGATACATAATTCGTGTTTTTGTGCTAGGCTAGTTGTTCCCATTTTTGCTGTTTGTATGTATCCAAATTCTTGACGGCTACAGTGCTATCTTTGTGAGAATTTGTGCTTTAGTATAATTCCCATTCATTGCTGTGGCATTCACGCCAGGTTGATCAGAAGACTTTTTCTCTCAAAACGGGGCATATGGTTTTCTATCGCCAGTGAAGTCAGGATATAGCACCATTTTGGAATAATCTCTTGTGTGTGTGTGTCAATATATATATATAGATATATCCCGTTATATCCAATGAAAGATCCCTATGTTTGGGGTTGCAGTATTTGGATACATTTCTTCTTCGATTCAACCCACCATTTCTGTTTGGGCGTTCACAGCTGTGATGCAACCGGAGGACCCATAGGAACTTCACGACGCAAATAGCCATATTATTGGTACAATACTCAGTACAGACATGTATAAACCCAATTCATCATCATTGAGCCCTATTGATCATTAACCACGAATCATCATTCATACGAAAACTACTGTACTCATCATTTATTACTCATTCATCATTATCTCAGCAGTAATAACCAGTCATCCAGTCATATTTCCTGCGTCTGAATCCCGCGTCGACCTGAAATCCAACGCATGGAGGGTTTTGGGCCTATGCCCTACAAATCGGATCCAGTTCGTGTATAATCCATATATGGAATATATATATATATATACATATATATATATGTATATACCCTCTGGTTATGACTAACATAGCCATGGCATAGATGGCCCATAGAAATAGATGGTTTACCTGAGTTTACCTACTAAAAATGGTGATTTTCCATGGCTATGTCAAATAACCAGATGGTATGTAACCCATAGAATCCCATATATACTGGTTGGTGGTTGACCTATCCCTCTGAAAAATATGAGTTCGTCAGTTGGGATTATGAAATTCCCAATATATGATAAAATTTCATGTTCCAAACGACCAACCAGATAAAGATAGATGAAAAATGCTGATTGAATTCACCCATAGAAGGTGGGGATTATCCATATTATATATATATATGTGGGGATATTCCATTAATCTCAACGCCCCCTTTAAAAGGACCAACCTTGAGCGCCCGGTTTTCGCCGCGCTGGGCCCCATGCCGGCGCGCAGTGAATGAAGACGCGCAAGCTGCTGAGACCTCGATATCCAGGTTTGTGGTATATCATGGTTAACTGTCCCATAACTATGGAAAATCACCATTTTCATGGGAAAACTCACTATTTCAATGGATATAAATGGCCACTTTCAATAGCTAACTTTGTATGTTTACCAGAGGGTATATCATGGTTGATATCAGTCAATAGTTGTTTTCATAGCTGGTTGGTGGTTGCTGCTAACCCCTCTGAAAAATGATGGAGTTCGTCAGTTGGGATTACTATTCCCAATATGGGAAAAAAACATGTTCCAAACCACCAACCAGATATTGACTAAGCTATCAATGTTCATAAATATCCATTAATACAATGATATATATATATATAGATGTGTTAACATCCATTAATAGTAATTAAGCTTAAGAGTGATTGAGAGTTATTAAGAGTAATTGTGAATGATTAATGGTTAACATATGGATTACCATTAATAGTGATAAATATCATAGTTTATACTTATTGTCCATTAATACTGACTAATATCCACTGGTCAATATCCATTAATAGTTGTTAATAGTGCTTAAGAATGATTATGAATGATCAATGGTTAATATATGGATTACCATTAATTAATATCCATTAATACTTGGGCGTCTCTATCCATCCCCATTTCTAGTACGTATTGACTCATCTCCAATAGGGTACTTCAAAATCCAGAGGTTTATCATCCAGTTCCTGTGAAAATTGCCAAACAACGAGATATCCCCCATCTTCAGAAACACCCAAGATCATTATGATTCATAATATGTATGATATCAATGATATCCCTTTATATTCCATCATATCCCTGAATGTCCCATGATATCCTAATTCTGGCTGGTTATATCCTGTTTACCATAAAACATGCCACTTTTAAGGGCTTAACCCTGCCTCTCACCTTCCTCTCCTTAGTGGCTCACTCTTCGGAGCAGCTTCCGCCAAAGCGTCCTGAAAGAGCCATCCCGTCCAATTTTTGGGGCGCCACCCGCCTCGTAATCTAACATAGCCATGTAATGTGACTCATGAAAGCATTCTGGTTGGTGGTATACCTACCCCTCTGAGAAATATGAGTTCGTCAGCTGGGATGATTATTATTCCCAACTGAGTGGAAAAATAATCCAAATGTTCCAAACCACCAACCAGAAGTAGATGATTTACCTATACTAGCAAAAAAACTAGACATGTTCATGGCATTTCATGGCTATCTCAAATGATCAGAGAGAAAATATAGAATGATGATCTTAAAGTTGGAATAGGCTGGGCCCATCTTTGTATCCTACGGTCCCCTCTGGGCACCCCATACAATTCTACACATCATCATGGCAAATATTCAAGTACTGTCATGAATCCCCCCTTCAGAAGACGGGGCAAGTTCGTATTGACGACAGGCTTTCAAATGGCTTTTGACACCTATTGTTCCAGTTACACTGGCCCTAGAAAAGTGGCAACCCAGAAGTGGTCCCCTAGCCTTGTCCATCTTGCGAAACCTCCGGATGGGAAAGGAAAAGAAGGACTGGGTATAATCTACTCAAGTATGGCAAGATGTGCAAAATGGGGCACATACCTAAAATGGTCATTTCTTTTAATGATGATTCCTAGAAAAGGTGGGATGATTTTCTACCAACCCATGGACCATATTGGACCGATCTGAAAGAGTCCCCGCGGACCCGACTTGACCCATACCCAAGGTTTGGCACGTCACCATGTTATTGCCCCGATTTACTTCCCATCCCCTGAACAGCCTGAACGCCTCATCTTTCCTCCACTCGTTTTCTTGTTGCCACTTTTTTATTACCCATTTTGAGGCTTGAATATCCCCAGTGGTTGGTTATAGTACACACTGCTGAAACACATATATTTGTCAATTGGTATCATCATCCAGTTGGTGGAAACAGACTAAAACATGCTTGATCATGTTTCTTGGCTAATCATCTTACAGGATGTTTTAGTCCCTTTCTACAAACGACTGTTCATCCATAGTACAACAAGCGCCATTCTCTACACTCAGAATCCCCCTTGACTATATGCTTGACTATTTCACTGGAGACCTCAACCTGGTTATGCATCATGACCCCAGAAAAAATCCCCAGCCAAATTGGTTGGTCCATACATTTTCCCCCACATGAAGCCATAAAGTCTCCGAGCAAAACCCCCATATTTGTGGTAAGTCCCACTCAACACTTCAATTTTCCATTAAAAAAAATCTGTTGGTTACATATTGCCGTGAAATCCCGGTCAAATCAAAATCAGTTGCCAAGTCTCAACTTGATCCACCACTACTTCCAAGTCCGTTGGATGATTTCAATGAATGCTTCATCCCAAATTCTTGACTGTTAAATCCCTGTCTTTGAAACCAGAGCGGGCACCACCATTTCAATATTCACATCCAAAGAATCCCAAACTATTTCATGCAGAATAATTTTAATGTTAAATAGAGATGAATCCCCAAAAACATTTGATGTTTGAACCCTTCAGAAACCATGGCCAAGCGGGGGACTTGCACATATATTATCACATAATTCACATATTTGAGACCATTTACCCTCTAGGTAAACTAACAGTTTGCGACATAGAAAATGGCCATTGAAATAGTGGATTTACCCATTAAAATAGCATGGTGGATCTTTCCATAGTTTTATGGGACAGTTAACCATGATATACCACAAATCCATGATAGCATGGTGATTTTTCATGGCCAAGCTGCTTGATGCCAATCTCCAGCGGTGTCTTGTCCCGATCCTCACGGCTGGGATCCGTGAAGTCCCCCTCCTGCCGTAAAAGGAAGACCGCTCGAGGCTACCGAAATGTGGTACCTCTAAGTCATAATTAGCTGGGTATGATATCAAATGTGTTATTTTTGCTGGTTAATAGTGGTTAATCATGGGTTAATAGTGGCTTAATAGTGGTTAATAATGGGATGATAATCTGGTTGGTGGTATACCCTCTGGTAAACATACAAAAAGCTATTGAAAATGGCCATTGAAATAGTGGATTTTCCCATTCATAGCATGGTGGATCTTTCCATTGTTATGTTAGTTCACCGGAGGGTAAACCGGATGTGAATAATATATGAACCCCAGTGGCCCCAGTCTGGTAATTTCATATAAACACAAGTAATACCGGATCATTACCTGTTATATAAACCCCAGTCTGGTAATTTGGTATATAGGTAACTAGACCACATGGGAATCGGGAGAGGAAACTAGACCATGTGGGGGAAGAATGGGATTCCTCTTGGATTTTGACACGATTTTTATTTTGGTCCAATATCCAAAGATGCCAGGTGGATTCTGTGATAATTCCATATAATTCCTGTATATTCCAGGTGGATTCATGGCTGAACTAATCATCAGCCGTTTTGAACACAGCTAAGGATTTGACCAAACCCAACAGACATAGGATGTTCACCAAGCATTTGGGTGGTGCTGAAGCAAGAAAACACATGGGATTTTACCGGCAATCATAGGGGATTTGGCACATAAACATGCTGCTTCACTGCATTGAAAGGAAGATGGAAACCCACGGGGTTGACCACTCTGAACTTCCAACGGCTTCACCGATTTACACGGTTGGCTTTCCTGAAAAAAAAAGACGCGTTTGCGGATGAGTTGCCAGTATTTAGCAATGTAGATCAGTAGAGTAGATGCGCTTGTTCTTAGTCATGCGGCGCACACAAAAAAATAACTGACTACCAATCATAAAATAATATGAAATAATCAAATACTCTGCAGAATACACCCCTCTTTTTCGCCAAAGAATTCTCTGCAGCCACTCCTCCAAGTCATAGAGGGCCAGCAGCTTCGCCGCCTAAAACGGGGGCTCCAGTTGTGATCAACTGGGATGAATTGGGTAGGATTTATTCTGCCTGCCACAGTAAGGTGGGAAAATAGATCAACATAGACAAATAGTTTTTCAACGTGCTGAAAGCAACCAGTTGCGGCGTTGCGGAGCCTCAAGCTGGCTGGTCATTTCCATGGTCTAACACAATGAATTGTGCTTGGTTTGCCCACAGCATGTTGGCAGATTTTGCTGTGGACAAACCTAAAAAGATCATGTTGGGGAAGAAATCATCGCATCCCGAATCCCCACGTGAAAAATACTCCCGATTTTGAAACTCCCGATTTCGCTCGTATTGATTGAACGGGGACCCACATGGGAGCAACTCACTACAACACACATCGAATGATCCAAAAACCATCAACCATGAACGGCCATGGACTAGTTCAAATAAGCCTAGTATGAGACACTACATGGCCATGCTAACCCCAAATAGATCCAAACAGTATAGTTAAGACATGTCAAACATCAAAATGACTGGATATTCCGGTCCCCGGTGATCTCAAAATCTGCAGCGTACCGGGCCATATCCCAAATTTTGGTGCTTGAGACTCACAACGGATCCCATCATTCGCAAATGACTCAAGTTTTCCTGCTGAAAATGAAACATGTTGACTGATTAGATCAGATCCCCAATCGATCTCAGTATTCACGGATAAATTTGATAGTTTGAAGCCTCATTTGCCTTGTAAAAACTGCTATATGGGAAAATATGGTTGTTTCTATATACAATTTCACCCCGATTATATCCCCACCATATCCCGTTACAGTATATTCCCACTGTTGGAAAGTCATAGTCTTCCCATCATTGTCTGAAAATAGGGTACCCCCAAATCCCCTGGTTAATCATAAGTGTCCTTATCAAAACCCCATAAATTGAGGTATAGCCCATTTTCAGACACAACCAAATATCATATATTGTTGGTTATGTCTCCCACGATTTTTTTCCCCATTCCAAAAAAACCCACGACATTTCATCATTGCATCATTTCAGAAAGCTGGAAAGTCAGTCATAGTCTTCCCATCATGCTTGGATTTTCCATTACCAGCCACCATGGGTCGTGACGGTCTCCACCTGGTCGGGCACGTTGGAGGTGTCGCTGCCAATGCTGTGGAGGCAGGGAATTTCCCCCTGTCGACTGGCCTGGCTCCACGGGTGGGGACCAGGCCCCCACAAACACGGTGCCTTTTTTTGACCAAAATGAATGTTTTTCAGATGATTTAAGCCCCATGAACCAACCAAAAGATGGCGCTTAGTTTGTACTATCACCCACAAAAATTGGTAGATGGGTTACCTTCACCGATGTTCAGGGATTGGAAGAAGGGTTACTTTCGCCAGGTCTAATTGTCCTCATTTTTGTTGATCTTTGCCAGGCTGTTTACTCCCCCAAAGGCCTTCCAAACTGTAGAAAATCTATGGTAAATTGATATATCAAATTCCATCTTTTCAAAACCATAGATTTTCTACAGTTTTGAAAATAAACTATGATAAACTATGATAAACTATAGAAATTCAAAACCTATCAGCCTATCCATCTTTTCCATCCTGCGCTGAAAACCTCAACGAGACCACTCTGAGGTGGGATAACGTTTCAAGGTAGCAAAACATTACTCAGTGGGTTCTGAACATGAGTAGTTAGAGGTGATTGCTACATGTGTATATATATATACACAAATAAATATGCCTAATGTATATATATATATTATAATGCATTATATACCTCCCTGTACAATATCTGCATATTCTATAATTCAAATACATTTGGAACTGTCCTTCGTTAGGCACATCAATCTATCCTAGGGGAACTAAATGTCGATGTGGAAAGCCTATGGTTTTCCCGTTCGGACAATCTACAAATGGTTGATTTTTCACGTCGATGTAAACGGTTATCCACTTGGTATTCAAAAACAAAAACACCCAAACAATATTATTGTTCTTTCGCAAAACATAAAGGACTCGGTTTACCATTTCTATATATGGGTATGTCTCAAAATACCGTGTCCAACCCGGGAAGTTTGACTAGGGGGTATGATTCGTGGGTGTGATTCGCCCGGGTATGATTCGTGGGTATGATTCGCGGACCTTGATTTAGTGTTTCCCTGCATCCTCCGCGTATAGTTATTTGCCCACACTTACCCTGAAAATGTTTCAACTGTTGGTGATTATACCATACGTGGAGCGCTCTGGGGCTGGCATGCTGTTGACGCTGTGCGTGCTGCTGTCAGAGTGGTGTGCGCGCTTTGGAGCGGGCATCGTGGTGCCGTTGGAGTGCCGCTGCAAGGTGCTGGTGCAGGGTGTTGCTTGCTGTCAGAGTGGTGTGTACACTTTGGAGCGATGCTGGTGGCGCTCAGGGTATCTCAGGGTGCTGCTGCAGGTGCTGCCTGAGGGTGATGTTTGAAGGTGCTGCTGTCAGAGTGGTGTGTGCTTTAAACCCTGCTTTGGAGCGGGCATGCTGGTGAGCGGATGCGGGTGGAAGGTGCTGCTTGAGGGTGCTGTCGAGCTAGCCTGCTGGTGCTGCTGCAAGGGGTGATGTACCCAACTCGTGCTGCAAGGGTGCTAGTGAAGGGTGCTGCTGCATGCTGCAGGGTGCAGCTGTTAGAGTGGCGTGTCCGCTCTGGAGCTGGCTGGTGGTGCCGCTGCAGGGTGCTGCTTCAAGGTGCTGCAGTTAAAGTGGTGTGTGCGCTTTGGAGTTGGCATGTTGGTGCCATTGCAGGATGCCGCTGCAGGGTGCTGTTGTCGGATTTTTCGCAGAAGCAGCAGGAGGCATAGTGTAGCCCGTGGCGAATGGTTGCAAAGAAAGAGCTCACAAAACACAAGTTCTGACATTGCAAATGTACCAAGGTTCAGAATTGGGAAGTTTGAGGTATGATTCGGGTATGATTCGGGCATGATTCGGGGTATGATTCGGAAACCCATCTTTTTTTGAATTCAGGAAGCTTTGTTGCTTGAGTCTTTTTTCCCCACCATTAACCTACTACGATTGCTACTCAATGGCTGCAATGGCTCGACCTGCCAGACGACCTTGGACAGGACCTGAATATGAAGAATGTGAAGATTTAAATTAAATGCACATCTATAATTTATATCCGCCGGCCTGCCGGCGTCTCTTCTGGATGTTCTTCTCATGTACCTTTAGCTCAGCTACGCTTAGGCTTATGTTCCTCTTCGACGGATTTTTGGTTTGGTTGCCAGCCAGCCAGCCAGCCAGCCAGCCAGCCGCAGCCAGAGTCATACCGCTCATCAGCCTCATCAGCAACACAGCAAGCAGCCAGCCACGCAGCCAGCCACCAGCCAGCCAGCTGCAACTAGCCAGCCCTATAGCCAGCCACCCAACCAGCAAGCAACTGAGCCAGCCACCTAGCCAGCCAGACACCCAGAGCCCGCCAGCTTAGGGACAATGATGAGACTCTGAGCGCGTGCAAAAGATTCGCCACTCCGTGAAGGTATGTGAAGGTAGCCAGGGATCATCGGGTCTGGCCAACACTGGTCAATTAGCTTGTCAGGTCCATTATAACAAGTGAGGCCAATGCAATACCAAACGATCCCAAAAGAAACATTCATAATCGTGATTTTTTTGGACAGGATTCGGGGGTATGATTCGGGGGTATGATTCGGGGTACGATTCGGGGGTATGATTCGCACAAATCGAACTTCCTGCCTTTACTAAAAACTGCACGCGTTAAAAAAAGACACAGCCATATGTCTATCCATTTATTCTCACCTACAGTAGCCATTGTATGGTTTTTTCCCCTCTATTCAACCAATCGGAAAAAAAAAGCATCGTTCAAGCGCACGCGGCCGCGCGACCTCCTGCAAAATCAGGTCCTGCACCAATTTGATGGTGTTGGGATCTCCGGTCTGAAATGCCACGTGCATACCTCAATGGTTCGGCCCTGCGAGGGCATGGGGAATGTAAAATATGGGGGAAGACTAGACCCGTCCTGAAACACCACGAAAATCAGACGTAAAAGCGTGTATATACTATACATAAGTATATTATATTATATTATATTATATTATATTATATCATATTATATTATATTATATCATATTATATTATATCATATTATATTATATATATGATATGTATGAAATGAGCCTTCTTGAAGAGGCACTGGTCTGTTTTCCAATTTGTGCAGACTTTGGGCCGATCACTTTATACAAGCCAGGAAAAGTGTCTGAACATGTGGATTTTCAGCATTAGCCGTGGCATTTTCGGACACATAAACCCCGCCCTTAGAGTCATCCAAGGGACAGGACAATCCGTTGGCATTGTAGCTGTTCAGGATATCAGCTCCATTGTCACACAGATAGCGGATCAACCTGAAAAATCGTTGAACCGGATCTGATGTGGTCAAAAAAGAAATGTTGGTCTTCTGAAAATTGAAGAGACTTGGATCATGATCATTGCGAGGACCTAAAATTTTAAAACTATCCAACTCAACCGCACTGTAATTGCAGTTCATCCAAACAACCGCATCCGCTTGATGTGCAGTTGTTGGAGACCTTCTCATCCATGTGCGGGGATTTTTTGGTGCGATCAGTCCAGATTACAATCATGCACTAATAGTGACATGATCAGTTGTGGACGGTCTTCCCCTTTTATGGGATGCAAATCCCATTGCGAACCAAGGTCAGTTCCGGGATTCTGCTGTGAAAAAATATCTTCCAAGTACCCTCTGGTAAGCACGGCGTGCGTAAAGAGCTATTTACATCCGTGTTGGTATTTTGCTGTATCATTTGCGAATGATGTTGATCTCCAAAAAATCAAGCAATAATGATACTTGGAGGATTTTCCAGGGCAAATTAGCATGGCTTCATAGCTATAGCAGCTAGATGGGGCCCTGGGGCTGTCTCAAAATTCCTGGCACCATTCCCATGTTACTCGGATTTGCTTAAGAACCCACAACTCTTGACGGGTAAAGACCTCTTGCTGTTTTGGGAATTCCCAGAAGGTCACCTTCTGAAAAACCGGCTCAGCATGGTTTATCAGCATCTTACAGTATCTTACATATAAAAATTGCTCTAAAATTACTTAAAACGACTTAAACCGACTTACCCTCTGGTTATTTAACATAGCCATGGAAAATGGCCCATTTGTAGATGGTTTACCTGGGTTTACCTATTAAAAATAGTGATTTTCCATGGCTATGTTAGTCGTAACCAGATGGTATGTAACCCATAGAATCCCTAACAAGATGAAGCCCACGAACCCGAATGCTCACACGTATGTTAATGGTACAGATGTCAAAACACATGGTTATGCAGTCACGCACAATACCTTTCTGCAATAGTTTATTTGAACAGTCTTGTGCATGTTTCCCTTGTTACCAGTCGGCAGTGTGGAGTGGAAAGTGTAGAGTGTGGAGTGTGGAGTGAGAAGTAAGGAGTGTGGAGTGTAAAGTGTGGAGTGGGGAGTGTAGAGTGTGTAAAGTGTAGAATGCGGAGTGTAAAGTGTAGAGTGTGGAGTATGGAGTGTAAAGTGTAGAGTGTGGAGTGCAGAGTGTGGAGTGTGGAGTGTAGAGTGTGGAGTGAGGAGTGTAAAGTGCAAAGTGTGGAGTGTGGAGTGTAAAGTGAGGAGTGTAAAGTGTGGAGTGAGGAGTGTGGAGTTTGTAAATTGTAGAGTGTGAAGTGTAGAGTGTAAAGTGTAGAGTGTAAAGTGGAGAGTGTGGAGTGTAGCGTTTGGAGTGTGGAGTGGAAAGTGTAGAGTGTGGCGTGTGGAGTGTGGAGTTTAAAGTGTGGACTGTAGAGTGTGGAGTGTAAAGTGTAGAGTGTGGAGTGTGGAGTGTAAAGTGTGGAGTGTAAAGTGTGGAGTGTAAAGCGTGGAGTGTGGAGTGTGAAGTGTAAAGTGTGGAGTGAGGAGTGTAGAGTTTGGAGTGTGGAGTATAAAGTGTGGAGTGTGGAGTATAAAGTGTGGAGTGTGAAGTGTGGAGTGTAAAGTAAGGAGTGTGGAGTGTAAAGTGTGGAGTGTGGAGTGAGGAGTGTAAAGTGTGGAGTGTAAAGTGTGGAGTGTGGAGTGTAGAGTGTGGAGTGTAAAGTGTGGAGTGTAAAGTGTCGAGTGTGGAGCGTAAAGTGTAGAGTGTGGAGTCTGGAGTGGACAGTTTGGTTTGTGGTGTGTAGAGTGTGGAGTGTAAAGTGAGGAGTGTAAAGTGAGGAGTGTAAAGTGAGGAGTGTAAAGTGTGGAGTGCGGAGTGAAGAGTGTAGAGTATAAAGTGTGGAGTGTGGAGTGTACAGTAAAGTGTGGAGTGTGGAGTGCGGAGTGTGGAGTGGAAAGTGTAGAGTTTGGAGTGTGGAGTGTAAAGTGGGGAGTGTGGAGTGTAGAGTGTGGAGTGAGGAGTGTCAAGTGTAAAGTGTGGAGTGTGGAGTGTAAAGTGTAGGGTGTGGAGTGTGGAGTGGAAAGTGTAGAGTGTGGTGTGTAGAGTGTGGAGTGTGGAGTGTAAAATGTAAAGTGTGGAGGGTAGAGTGTAAAGTGTAGGAGTGCAGAGTGTAAAGTGTAGAGTGTAAAGTGTAGAGTGTGAAGTCTACAGCGTAAAGTGCGGAGTGTGGAGTGTAAAGTGTAGAGTGTGGAGTGCGGAGCTTCCCCCATAGACACGGCGATGCCACAGGAAAACCAGAGACTAGAGACGAGACATGTGGGCGCAAAAAAATGAGCATTTCGAGCGAGACTTCCTTCAATTTTGATATTCTCGGCACGTTATCAAACAGGTTGGAATGTCACAAAGTGCCACGCCTGCCAGGCAAAACGACATGACAACCTGCTTGGACACATTCGAATAGGAGATGTTTTCCAGCTTCCCCTATAGACACGGCGACGCCACAGGAAAACCAGAGACTCGAGACGAGACACGTGGGTGCAAAAAAACGAGCATTTCGAGCGAGACTTTCTCCAATTTTGATATTTTCGACGCATTATCAAACAGGTTGGAATGTCACAAAGTGCCATGCCTGCCACGCAAAACGACATGACAACCTGCTTGGACACATTCGATTAGGAGAGGTTTTCCAGCTTCCCCAATAGACACGGCGACGCCACAGGAAAACCAGCGACTCGAGACAAGACACGTGGATGTAGAAAAACCAGCATTTCGTACGAGACTTCCGGCAATTTTCAGAGTTGGCAACATGACAAAAGGACAGGTTTTGCAGCTTCCCCCATAGACACGGCGAAGCCACGGGAAAACCAGAGACTCGAGACGAGACACGTGGGTACAAAAAAACGAGCATTTCGAGCGAGACTTCCTCCAATTTTCACACTTTGTAGCTTCAA
This sequence comes from Cladocopium goreaui, assembly GCA_947184155.2. NCBI lineage: Eukaryota > Dinophyceae > Suessiales > Symbiodiniaceae > Cladocopium > Cladocopium goreaui. The sequence continues at coordinate 217,058 of CAMXCT020002502.1, read as the reverse complement.
AATCGACCTGTTCCTACGAGTTTTCCTAGGAACCTCTAAATTTTGCTACCTCAAAATCGATGTTTCGTGCGAGGCTTCCGTCAATTTTCAGCACATGTCACAAAATGCCACGCCTGCCACAGAATTTGCACCTTGTCGCCACTTGACGCAGCCCTGCCAATGCGATTTGCAAAAACACGCAACGCGACAAGTCTAAAGTGCTGCGCCTGCCACGCAAAATGACGATGGACACGTCCAAAGTGCTGCGCCTGCCACGAAAACTGCCACGCATCTTCTGAAAACGCCACAAAAGTATTGCGCCTGCCACGCAAAACGATTTTCAACACGTTGCAAAACACGTCTGAATGTCACGAAGTGCCACGCCTGCCACGCGAAACGAAAAGCAACGACACGTCTGAAACCTCCAAAAATGACCACCTCTGCAGAACTTCCCATAGGCACGGCCATACGGCGATCGCGCGGACGGTTGCGAACGGTTGCGGACGGTTGCGAACGGTTGCGAACGGTTGCGAACGGTTGCGATCGTGAACGCAACGTCGAGCGAACACACCCTCAACCCCCAGACCCCCAGAGTGAAACGGGAACCCTTGCTACGCATTCGGGAAAAAAAAACCTGGTTGGTGGTTGACCTATCCCTCTGGCAGTGTCTATGTCAATTTACCAGAGGGTAAAACCACTTAAATTTGCAAATCACAAGTGGGCCCATCAGCCGCCGAAATCGCCAAGGATCTGCCGATCCCCATCCCGCGCTCCGCCCCGACCCTCCTGCAATGGCATCAACGTTAAAGGGTCCGGGAAAGCCCACAGGAAAACTATGGAAATCCACAAGAAACCCACAGGAAATCCACAGGAAAGCTATGGAAAAGTCATGGATGGCTAGCTGATTTAGCCACATGTTTTTTTGGTTTCCGCTCTTTCCCCGGTGTTTTAGGGAGGACACACAGCATCACACAGCCAACGCTGGCCAACGCTTAGCGTTTCCCAAGAGTTCAGCGACGGTCCTTAAAAACAGCGGCTTGCAAGACATCGTAGTTGTCCACCCCCTGTCGCTTGACCATACCTGGACCCAGGTGACCCAGGTGACCCAGGTGACTGTTTAGAGTCTCTACATGGATCTTACCACGGAGAAACCCGGCTGATGGCTGATGGCTACACCACATTCCACCAGCGATGTTCGCCAGGGCGCTGTTGATATCTGCATTCCTCTGTAAGAGGGCCTCCACCTCGGTTCCACTTCGCATGAGCCACTTGAGCGGTTGCAAAGTTAAGCCAGAAATTGGAACATGGAGCCACTAAAAAACTTAAAAGCTAAGGGCAGTGCGGGAATTGAATTGTTGCACGTTGGTCTCTATCAATCTATCAATCTAGCAATCTATAATTCTATCAATCTATCAATCTATCAATCCATCCATCCATCCATCCTATCTATCTATCTATCTATCTAATCTAATCTAATCTAACCTAACCTAATCTAATCTAATCTAATCTAATCTATCTATCTATCTATCTGTCTCTCTCTCTCTCTATCTATCTATCTATCCATCCATCCATCCATCCATCCCTCCCTCCCTCCCTCCATCCCTCTGTCCGTCCGTCCGGCCGTGGGTGTGTGGGTGTGTGGGTATGTGGGTGTGTGGGTGTGTGGATGTGTGGGTGTGTGGGTGTGTGGGTGTGTTAGTTAGTTAGTTAGTTAGTTAGTTAGTTAGTTAGTTAGTTAGTTAGTTAGTTAGTTAGTTAGTTAGTTAGTTAGTTAGTTAGGTAGTTAGTTAGTTGGTTAGTTAGTTAGTTAGTTGGTTGGTTAGTTAGTTAGTTAGTTAGTTAGTTACCTCGTTCGTTCGTTCGTTCGTTCGTTCGTTCGTTCGTTAGTTAGTTAGTTAGTGTGTGTGTGAGTTAGTTAGTGTGTGTGTGAGTTAGTTAGTGTGTGTGTGTTAGTGTGTGTGTGTGTAACATCTGAATAGATGTAAAACTTCTTCTCTCTCTTTTTCTTCCTTTGTCCTCTCCCTTTCTAATTCTAAATTAAATTTAATGCAGGGGGCCAGCGCATGGCATCACGACGCTGGCCAACGAAGCTAGTGATGTCATGGGAAGCAGTTGGAGACGTCCAACTGTGTACCTGCAGAAATCAAGTTGAACTGTTGAACAAGCTGTCTTGTTGCTGCACTGTTGTCGCAATCTGGAATCAATGTTGAGATTTACATGCATGTTTCAGGATTCAGTTCCTGCCGGATCATATAATGATCCATTCTTGTCTAGTGTGATTTCCATGGTGGCTCCGACATGGTGCCATGGAGCCATTTGAGGCAACCCTTTTCAGGGTGAGTGTCGACAGTCTTGAATTCTGAATTCACACATTTTAATTTGGTAATTCATCTAAGTAAATCGCAACAGTTGGCCTTGCGGTTTTGCACCTTTGAAGACGTCCCGCGGCTCCTGTGGTCCCAGGGATCCTAGCGCTTTGCACTCTGTCAAGTGAAGCCAATCCGAACTGCCAGAAACCTCCGTTTTTGCAGCAACCTTTACAGTCACATTACAAGAGACAGAACGCAGGCAGGTACACGATCTTTAGGTGCGGGTTTCTTTCTTTGGATGGTCTCTGGTGAGGTGAAACATATTGTGCACCTAATTCGATGGAACTTGATAGCCGTTTGATGCCATTGGGGCACGACTTGACCACGGGCCTGTTGTGGCACAATTGCACGAACAGTAGGTCTAGGAGCTGAGTCCTGTTCGTTAACTACTTGTTTTGGTTTTGTTCGTCATCAACTAGTTCCCCATTTGGTCCCTAATTCTCCCCGCGTGCCTCTCCGTAATGTGTCGTGGGGTTTTAGGTGTGTGCGCTGTTTTTGTCAGGTCCGTTTCGCCGTGTAGGTTGGTTCTGGAGGTCCGTCTGTTCCCCTCCCCCCCCCTGCGCTGTTTTTGGCCGTTTGCCCTTCGTGTGTCCGCTTTTTTCTTCCTCTTGCCTTTCAGGGTTGACCCGGCTCCGGCCGGGTGTGTGTGTGTAACATCTGAATAGATGTAAAACTTCTTCTCTCTCTTTTTCTTCCTTTGTCCTCTCCCTTGCTAATTCTAAATTAAATTTAATGCAGGGGGCCAGCGCATGGCATCACGACGCTGGCCAACGAAGCTAGTGATGTCATGGGAAGCAGTTGGAGACGTCCAACTGTGTACCTGCAGAAATCAAGTTGAACTGTTGAACAAGCTGTCTTGTTGCTGCACTGTTGTCGCAATCTGGAATCAATGTTGAGATTTACATGCATGTTTCAGGATTCAGTTCCTGCCGGATCATATAATGATCCATTCTTGTCTAGTGTGTGTGTGTGTGGTGTGTGGGTGTGTGTGTGTTAGTTAGTTAGTTAGTTAGCTAGCTAGCTAGCTAGCTAGTTAGTTGGTTAGTTAGTTAGTTAGTTAGTTAGTTAGTTTAGTTTAGTTTAGTTTAGTTTAGTTTAGTTAGTTAGTTAGTTAGTTCGTTCGTTCGTTCGTTAGTTAGTTAGTGAGTTAGTTAGTGAGTTAGTTAGTTGGTTAGTTAGCTAGCTAGCTAGTTAGTTAGTTAGTTGGTGTGAGTTAGTTAGTGAGTTAGTTAGTTGGTTAGTTAGCTAGCTAGCTAGTTAGTTAGTTAGTGTGAGTTAGTTAGTTAGTTAGTTAGTTAGTTTGTTAGTTTGTTAGTTTGTTTGTTTGTTTGTTTGTTAGTGTGTGTGTGTTACTTAGTTTGTTAGTTAGTGCGTGTGTGTGTGTTAGTTAGTTAGTTAGTGTGTGTGTGTGTGTTAGTTAGTGTGTGTGTGTGTTAGTGTGTGTGTGTGTGAGTGTGTGTGTGTTAGTGTGTGTGTGTTAGTGTGTGTGTGTGTTAGTGTGTGTGTGTGTTAGTGTGTGTGTGTTAGTGTGTGTGTGTGGGTGTTAGTGTGTGTGCGTGTTAGTGTGTGTGTGTTAGTCTGTGTGTGTGTGTTAGTGTGTGTGTGTTAGTGTGTGTGTTAGTGTCTGTGTGTTAGTGTCTGTGTGTTAGTGTCTGTGTGTTAGTGTCTGTGTGTTAGTGTGTGTGTTAGTGTGTGTTAGTGTCTGTGTGTGTTAGTGTCTGTGTGTTAGTGTCTGTGTGTTAGTGTCTGTGTGTTAGTGTCTGTGTGTTAGTGTCTGTGTGTTAGTGTGTGTGTGTTAGTGTGTGTGTGTGCTAGTGTGTGTGTGTGTGTGCGTGTTAGTGTGTGTCAGTGTGTGTTAGTGTGTGTTAGTGTGTGTGTGTTAGTGTGTGTGTGTGTGGTAGTGTGTGTGTGTGAGTGTGAGTGTAAGTGTGAGTGTAAGTGTGTGTGTGTAACATCTAAATAGATGTAAAACTGTTCCTTTTTTTCTTTCTTTCTTCTTCTCCCTTTCTAATAAAGCAGGGGGCATGGCAGCTGTTTCCCTAGCCATGCCAACGAAGCTATGGGATTCAGCCGGAAGGGAATGTGGACGCACATTCCTGTACCTGCATTTTATTCATCTAGGATTTTTTTGTTTTCCTGATTAATTTGCATGTTACAGGACTTCAGTTCCTGACGGATCTATTCAAAGATCCATTCTTGTCTAGTGTAATATCCATGGTGGCTCCGACATGGTGCCATGGAGCCAATTGAGGCAACCCTTTTTAGGGTGACTGAGGACAGACTTGACTTCCGAATTTACACATTTTAACTGGTAATTCGTTTAAGTAATGCGAAACAGTTGGCCTTTCTGTTTTGCAATTTTTTCGAGATGTCCTGCCGCTCCGGCTGTCCTTCATGAACCTGGGAATGCATTCTTTTCAGAGTGAAGCTGAACTGAACAACCAGAAACCTCGTTTTTACCGCTGCAGCTCCAGCTTTTGAAAACATTGTCGCAACAGCAAGGCAGGTTCATGCTTTCCAGGTGTGGTCTTTTTTCCTTTTGACGGTTCTCTGGTGAGGTTAAACATATTGTGTACAGCCGTTTTATGCCCCTGGGGCTGACCTGACTACCGTCCCGGCAAGGGAACAACGCACGACCTTTAGGTTTAGTGGAGCTGAGCCCTTGTTTAGGTTAATTGTTTTGGTTTTTCACACTCGTCACCAACTAGTCCCCAATTTGGTCCCTAATTTCTTTCTTTTTTCTTTTTTTCTTTTTTTTCCCCCGTGCCTCTCCGTAATGTGTCGTGGGGTTTGGGTGTGTGCTCTGTTTTTGTCAGGTCCGTTTCTCCGCGTAGGTTGGTTCTGGAGGTCCGTTCGTTCCCCTCCCCCCCTGTGCTGTTTCGGCCTGTTGCCCGTCGTCTGTGTCCGCTTTCTTCTTCCTCTTGCCTTTCAGGGTTGACCCGGCTCCGGCCGGGTGTGTGTGTGTGTAACATCTAAAAATCTAAATAGATGTAAAACTTTTCCTTTTTTTCTTTCTTTCTTCTTCTCCCTTTCTAATAAAGCAGGGGGCATGGCAGCTGTTTCCCTAGCCATGCCAACGAAGCTATGGGATTCAGCCGGAAGGGAATGTGGACGCACATTCCTGTACCTGCATTTTTTTCATCTAGGATTTTTGTGTTTTCCTGATCAATTTGCATGTTACAGGACTCAATTCCTGACGGATCTATTCAAAGATCCATTCTTGTCTAGTGTGTGTATCCTCTTCATGGTTTGAGGATAGCCGATAGTCGCTCCATAAATTCACCTGCCAATTGAGTCCCTCTACCGTTGTCCTTGGTTCAATCTGTGTCCCTGCTGGTTGGATTCCAATCTTTGTTGATTACATCATTTAAATCTCCATTTTGCTGGTCAAAGTCCCCTATTTCTGATGCTGAAATCCCTCAAATCCTGGTGCAAGCCATCATGAAATTCCTCGTTTTAAGCTGGATTGTTGACCCAAGCAGCCACCTTGAGTGCATATAAGTACATATAAGATCATATGGTTATGGGTCAAAACCCTGGTTATGGGTCAAAACCCTGGTACCCTACCCCAAAATAGATGGTGAATGGATGGTTCTTCTCCCAAATATGGTGGGCCTCCGGACCAAATTCTGATGGCCACGGCTCGCGGCCAGATGGATGGCTTCGCCCGTGCAGAACTGATCCTGGCGGGTGTAAAATGGTGGGATGAAAGGTAAATCCCCATAGAATCCCAAGCCCAAAATCATGGAATGCAGAGAACCATGGGGGTTTCCTAGTCACTCACTGCGTGAAAGACAACTTGATCAGCTGCTACCTGTCGCCATTTCACTGAATGGTACCATTAATATTCTATCATTTCAGTTATAAAATCTATATACCTCGAGTGTGAGAAAGCAATCGATGATACTCTACGTCTCACAGCTGGGCGGCAGCATCAGCGCTGTGATCAGAATTCAGCACGGAGTACATTAGCTCCGAAGCTACAAATTGCCAGTCTAAATGGCACCCGATTAAGTAATACTAAGTGTCAGAAGGCATCGAAGACGGCAATTTCACCAACAATTTATATCAGAACAACGCCGAAAACGGATGGTTTCTCATCCTAAAGTAGATCCTCAAATCACACATTTACCTATTTTTGTGGGTCCGAACAAAGAAAAACATCAGGTCGCCAGCCATTGCCCCCGCCTCGCCCTTATGCTTGGTCAAGTAGCCAAATTCTGGGCGGCATATATATATATATATACTGGTTGGTGGTTTCAACCCCTCTGAAAAATATTAGTCAGTTGGGATGATTACTCCCAATATATGGAAAAATAAAACATGTTCCAAACCACCAATCAGTATACATGTGTGTGTAGGGGATTAGGATGGAAAATCACCATTTATCATAGTAGTAAAATCAACAATGAACAGACATGAACAGACCATTTTCAATAGCTATGTTCTCAATGTTAATCCCATCCCCCTTAAAAACATATGTTCATATTGGTCCCACCCACAGGAACCATGGTGGATGTAGGGGATGAAATCACATATGACTGGGACCTTTTGGAATTTTTGGCTGTTTAATATGAGGTGGATGGGATGACAAACGGGATATGTATTGGGTACCCGGCCTGGTAAATTAACAGTTCGACCCTGGCAGTTGTTGGGGTTGGAAGATTAGTGAAACCATAAAAACTAGGCTATGGATTCAGGGTCTACAAGTTAATTTACCAAAGGGTATGTCCTATGTCAAGTAAAATTAGTAGGTGGCTATCTCAAGATCTTTTAATGCTTCGTTGAACAAAACTCTTTTTGCCGGTCTCTTCAGTCACACACGCAGAATCAAACGTGACCAAACACCAGAAGCGGGGACTAATCAAATGGCATTGACTCAAAGTGGAACGAAAAAAACTGCATGTCACACCAACTGGATATAAACACCAGTTACATCAGTTTTATCCATATGTAGTTATCTACTATATGTTACAATGTAAACACCAACATTGGATATGTAGTTACAGCTATCATTCCATCGAGATTGCTGGATGCCACCCAGGAACTCCAACGCCATCCCAAAGTCGTTTCATCGGTGCCAAATGGGGGTTTCCGAAGTCATGGGGGTACCCCGACTCATCATCCATTTTAGATTGGGATTTTCCATAACAAAAACATACAAAAACCATCCAGCGATCAAGGGGTACCTGCAACATGGAAACCCCCAAATGTATCCAACTGTGGGGAGTGGACAGCTGATTTCCCACCTTCGCGCGTGCGGGAACCTGCCAGGGAAACACCAAAGAGGTCACCATTTCTTCTGCGATTTTGCCATCTACCATTTGGTTATGACTAACATAGCCATAGAAAATCACCATTTTTGATAGGTAAACCATCTGGTCCATTTTCCATGGCTATGTTAAATAACCAGAGGGTAAAATGGGAAGTTCACTACTGAAATGGGGAAGTTCACAAATACTTTTGTTGCATGTGAAACCCCAAAAAACTCAGATTTGAAAATGAGCAATGAGGATTAAACCAACAACCCCATGGATCCCAATTAGTGACACACTCCGCCGTCACTCCGCTACTGAGTTTCAATGGAAAATCGCAAAACACATGCATCCGCTTCTAGATGATAAAATAATAAAATATGTATTGAGACTTTCAATTGCTTTGAAATCTTTGAATATAATAACACATGCCATGATATATTAATATCAAAAATCATATTCTCACTATATCATTCTATCTTATATCCTCCTTAAAGCCTTAGCTTTTGAGATGTTCAGTGCATCTCCAGCTCCTTGGACCATCCCGGATGGTGATGGACGCAAATATCCTTTTGGCCCCGAGAGGAAAGTCATCAAAACTCAGCGGAAACTTTCCCAGTTTGGGATATCACGTTATTATATATCTGGGCAAATTATAATATTTCACTAACCTGAAATAAGGTCATTTGGGGATAGTCACCCCTACTAACCATCATTCCCAGTGAGGTCGCAGTGAGGTCGTTATAATTTACCCATATATATATATATATATATAAGTTACCCTCTGGTAAATTAACATAGACCCTACCAGAGGGATAGGTCAACCACCAACCAGGTTTTTTTGGGGGATTCTATGGGTTACATACCCTCTGGTTATGACTAACAGTTCACCATGGAAAGATCCACCCATTTTTAAGTTCGGTAAACCATCTATTTCAATGGGCCATCTATACCATGGTTATGTTAAATAACCAGAGGGTATTATATATATATAGGTTTCCCTGTTCATTTGAGAGGATGAGGTCACTCTCTGGGAGGTGATTTTTTTTGATTATTTGGTCAGATGGTTTTTTTTCGACCTATGATGGGTTATCATAATCCCCCAAAGCATATATTACTAGTGCCCACGTGGCCACATATGAAGGTTTCCTAAGTCGTGGGAAGTACCTCAAATCATCCATGTTGACTTCGTGTTCCCCACGACTTGAGAAACCTCCAGATGACTTGCTGTCTGACCATTGAAGTCAAACTATATTCTTCTCCACTCCCAATATATGTCATATATGCTCAACAATTATAGTTATACTGTATATTATAGTCGTATTCCCAGTATATATTAACGTATATTAACCATTATTAGCCATTATCAACATATAGTAACCAGTATTAACCACCATTAACCACTATTAACCCATCAACCACCCTTAGATCATCCCCCCTTCCGCACCGGCGTTGTCCAAGAGCTCTTCCAGTCGATGCAGGTTCCCCTCCAGCGCGGCTTTGTGCAGCTCGGTGCCCTGACACCGCCTACGCCGTAACGGGCGGAACGGGCCAGCCGCGGAAATCGGGAGGGAACCGTAACGGAAACCTGGAGTTTTCTGGGAATTTCATGAATTTTAAAGGGATTAAAGGGATTTTAAAGGGATTCTAAAGGGATTTTCGACATAGCTAAATCACAAATGGCCCAAATCGTTGATTTACCGTTCTTAAAGATGGTGAATTTCGATAGCTTTCTGTATGTTTACCAGAGGGTAACGGAAACCTGGACCCCTGGAGTTTTTCTGGGAAACATCATCTATATTCGTCTATACCATCCTGGAAATACCCTACGCTTAAGCTTTCATGACCTTCACCATGCACTCGTTGTGGGACTAGGACTGCTGGGATAAGCCAAACCATGGTTTATTATGTTTTTCACTTCAAAAGGAATAATCATTTGGGGTTCAACCATATCTGGAGATATAAAAATCGAGTGTTAAAAATCGAGAGTTATAGATATATATATATATATTATTATATTATATTATATTATATTATATATATATACAAACTCATATGTAGCTGGATTTGCATCCTGAGGAGCCTGTTAATGGCCCGATCCCATGGTACCCCTGGGAATGTCCAAAAAAACCGATTTGATGGATGGCGTCCCCCGCTCCAACCATCATCTATCAATGATTATGACGACATTTCTGGAATTCTACGGACATCTCTATCATGATCATCATTCCATCAACCATTTATCAATCCAGCCGATATAATGATACCCTAAATTGTTTTTTAACATAGCTATATGGAAAATGGATGGAACATGGCGCATTTATAAATGATTCATGATGATTTAACTATTAAAAAATGGTGAGTTTCTATGATTTTCTACAGCGCTACGTCAATACCCCGAGGTAAATGATCCATGTTCACCATCCAGGAAGTGCCCTGACGAAGTAGAACTGGAAGCCGGACATCATAAATGTCCATTACATCAAGTATCAGGTGTTAAATATACTTATACACATTATGTCTATGCATCACATATACAGCGCTACGTCAATACCCCGAGGTAAATGATCCATGTTCACCATCCAGGAAGTGCCCTGACGAAGTAGAACTGGAAGCCGGACATCATAAATGTCCATTACATCAAGTATCAGGTGTTAAATATACTTATACACATTATGTCAGGCATCACATATATATACATACAGATATATATATATATATACATCATATATATATATGTAGTTATATACATCATATATATATGTAGTTATATACATCATATATATACATCATACATATATATGCATCATATATATATATATAATTATACATATATATATAGTATTTACATAGGTATATCATCTTATATCCATGTCTAACATAACCTGTGGATTCGACCCAAAAATCGGTCGCCTGTTGTTCCACGTGAACTCATGTGGGCCGCATCCCTTCCTGGGTCGATTGGAATTGAGATCATTATCTCAGGATAAAACTAGGACATACATATGTATATATATATTGTGTGTATATATACATATGTGTCTATGATTATGTGCATATATATATATACACGAAACCATCAGCTTTGTTGTGCTCACATGAACCAACCGACAAGCCGTCAAGTGCATGTGCAACGATGGGTCCTCACCAGTCGAAACTGTTGTTTAAACTCCGTTTAAGTGAACAGTGCAGTTCCAAATAATACAAGCGGATATTACCCTCTGGTAAACTAACATAACTATTGAAAATCACCATTTTAATGGGAAAATCAACTATTTCAATGGCAATTTTCAATAGCTATGTTAGTCATTACCAGAGGGTATAGTCTAAGAGGTGAACCTACCATGGTTGACGCACAATTTTTAAACCCTGGCCAGGCATCACTTTCTGCTGAGGATTGACCACGTCCTGTCCCTGAAGGCATGGCGACACGCGCGAGATTGTGACATTTTTTGAGACAAAGTGACCCACAACACTGCTCGTTCTTACTAGAAACCCCAACGTTCGGGGCATCTGATTCGGAGCCATTTGGAATATCCTGAAATCAGGAGCTGGCAGTGGAAAAATCCCTGAGGGTGCAATAGTTCAACATGTTGGAAAGTTATAGTGGTAGAAGTGATATCATGACCCATTCAATACAATGATGTTTGATGTTGAAGCTGATGTTGCTAATTTTAGGGATGATTTTCCTTTTATTAGGAGGAATCCAGGAGGAGGACCACGACGACAGCCCAGGTCATATCTAATCACTTGAAGCACTATGGCACTGTATCCCACCGGATGTAGTGAACCCAGATATACCCGACCTGGTAAACATACAAAAAGCTATTGAAAATGGCCATCGAAATAGTGGATTTACCCATTAAAAATGGTGGATCTTTCCATAGCTATGTAAACGTTTACCAGAGGGTAAACCATACACAACCTCTGGATATTCCGTGTACCGGCAAGCCACAAGATGATCATGTTCATCACTCACTTGTGATTCACCGGATGCAGCGAAATCCAGCGAATACGTCCGACCGTCCGACAATTACCCTGACCATCCAAGACCTTACTGGCTGTCCTTACTTCGGAGTATCCCTCAAGGTAGGATGGAAAATGCCATGGAAAATGCCACATATGTGGGGAAGAAAAAATCACACTACTGTAGTATCCCTGTATTTCAGTGGGTCGGTATTCTCCTACAGTATTTGTTGATTAGCATACAAAGTATTATATAAGTATCATATGTCATACTTCATGGTATTCAATGTCATTATATCAGATAGTGTATATATAAAATCCACACATTACAGTACCCTCTGGTAATTTCACATAGCTATTGAACATGGTGATTTAGTTCGTGGATTTACCCATTGATAGCATGGTGGATCTTTCCATAGTTTTTCGTACGTTTACCAGGCCGGGTAGATATTCAACTCATAACCCATTGAAGTCCTCAAGTGGGTATGGGTCAATACCTATAGCCTATAGATGCATTTTAGTGGGATGAACATCCATTTACCAGCTATTTTGGGGTTCACTAGGTACGAGGGTTTTGACCCATCCCCAAGTGGATTCTCCCCAGTGCAACCAGAGACGTCCAGAGCCTGCGGAACTTCCGGGCTGAGCGCTACCTGAGGAAATTTGTGGAAAAGGCGACAGGCTGTGACGAAACGAGGGATCGCCCTAACAATAGGCAAGTTGGTCTTTCAGGCTAAGTTGGATTTATGGCAGAGATATCTATAGTTTATCTATGTTTATCTTAGATGAAGTTACAGCACAGTTGAGCCACGAACCATGGAAAATTCCACGACCGTCACGTTGTGTGATCCAGTGTGATCCGGCGAAGCCAAGTTGGACGCCGGGAAGCGATGTCCACCATGGATGAACAACTACCCGACCTGGTAAACATACAAAGTTAGCTATTGAAAATTGCCATTTATAGATATTTATAGTGGATTTACCCATTAAAAATGGTGATGTTCCTTAGCTACGTTAAATTACCAGAGGGTATCCATTTTTCAGATATTTTTCGATGAACAGATTCAAGGAGTTTGATCCTGTACCCATGTGGCTGATAAGTCCAGAGCAGATAAGGCGATCAGCTATCCATTCACCAAGTTTTCCACATGATTCACTGTTTAACAATGTTGTTGTGGATGAAATTGTGCTAAACCACCGTTTCTGTTTGCTAAATCTCTAGATGCTTGCTGGTTCAAACCGCTTGAAATTGTATTGTTCTAAGAAACACCAGACCCCTACAAGGTGGTGCTCCCCTAGTTATAGATTGGTTTATAACCCCATTAACTATAGATATATCACCTATAAACCATAGTTGTTGGAGTTATAAACCAACTCAGCTATCTTGGGAGCACCACCTTGTAGAGCATACTCCTTTCTCGACTTGAACATGATGCACGAGAGGATTCGATGACATCATTTTCAGGATGTTGGACGACTGTGTGCTCCAGAGGTATGTGGAAATCATCTTAGAATCATGTGTTGATCAAAAAACCTTATTGTGTACGTGTATATATATATATGTATACATATATATATATACATAAAAATATATGCGTACTATTTATCAGTTATATATTCATTTATCATTGGTTAAATCCTCATTTTGGATAAATTCTCCCATCGCCTCAATGTCTGGTTGTTCTCGGCGCACAGCGCCCAGCAAGGCGTTTTTGGCTGGCGGAGCGGGGTCCAGGATGGCGCAACTGCGATAGAAGGGGGGTTGGGGTGATCCCTCCTCATATGTGTAGATATATATATAATATGTAATATAATAGCACATATATCTGGGTAAATTATAATAATTCAATTAACCTGAATTAAGGCCATTTGGGGATGATTTCCCTTACTAACCATGATTCCAGTGAGGTCGCAGTAAGGTCGTTATAATTTACCCAGATATATATATATAATAGTATTATATATTTATACCCAACAAAATATAGAAAAGAAAAATCCTACTAAAATAGTGGTAACTTTCTGTCTATCCTTTCTCGGGGTACTAACTATCTATATATATATATATACACACCTGGGTACTAGTCAGATACTCGATATTTGTGGGACTTGGGCACCATTCGGAGCCACAAAGCCTGGGGATCCCTGGGGCCCGCTTTCCTTGGGAATTCACCATGGCACCAGGCTTGTTCTGCCATGAATCTCAATACTAGAAACCCATTGGAAGCCCTCACTTTCACCTACATACAACAATGAAAACAATACATATATGTTACATACATACATATATATATATATATATGTGTATAATATACTGTATATACTACAATCTACTAAGAGGTGTGGCCGAAGCCAACCCATCAAGTTTCAACTTCGCTTCCCAGCTCCCAGTGGGCCTCTTTCCACCGCCCAGCCAAGCTGGAAGAAGTTCGGCGACGGTGTCACTGTCATTGCAGTGCTGTGGGCAGGAGACAAGCTGCTGAGCCAAAGCGAACTGACCAAAAAAAACCTGAAGGCCGGCCACCATCCCCAAAAGATGGAGGATTATGGCGGCAAAACCAACTTGGGCCATTGGTTGTACTAGGGATGTAGGAGATACTTGTTTGATCAAACCATCACCACCACCACCACCGCCGCCACCGCCACCGCCACAACAACCACGACAACCACAAGAACAACAACAACAACAACAACGACAACAACAACAACAACAACGACAACAACAACAACAACCACAACAACAACAACAACAAACATAAACAGCAACAGCAGCAATGTGGCACGACAAAAGATGGAAAAGTGCTTGATTGACAAGCGGAAATGAAACAAAGGACAAATTATGGGAAAAGGGCAAACCAACATAAAGGTATAAATTACTGCAAGCAGCAATCATGCAGATATATCATGCAAGGTTGCGCAAAAGCTTAAAGGTTGCACCAAAAGAAGTCAATCACTTGGCTATCCTCTTCCCATTCATATGGAGAGAAAAAGTGTCACTCAAGAGTGCTGTTGTCCAGTTTTGCGCGGTTTCCACAGCAGTGGCCAAAATGAAAATATGTGCACTGCAAAGCAGTTGATGCGCAGCAAGATTTCAAGCAAGATTTCAAGCAAAGCCTCTTGTGGCCTCCTGATACCCGAAAATCCCATGTTTGTTCATCATTTTTTTTCAGTCAAGAGTAATTTTTGGGGTATACATACCCCACAAATAAGGCAAATCCATGTGTATCATGTATGCACGCCCATCATTCAGGAAATCCCGGAACAACCAAACAGGCCCTAAACAGGACAACCTGCGATCGTCGCATGGTAGACTGAACACTGTTAGTGGTTAAATATGGAGACAAAGCCATCACAGTGTGAACTACCAGCAGCATCCAAGAGCTATCGTGGTACCAAACAAATACTGGGATATGCATGGATTTAAAATTATTCAAAATATCAAAAAATGGATTGAGTTGCTACAACCAGCAAGAGTGTTTATCTATCGGATACAGAGCAACAAATATACGCATATATATAGATATATGATAGATATATATATATATATGTATACGTAATATTATGTTCTATTATGATCATGTTGCTACGCCAAAATATGCCAAAAAAAACATCTCACCATCATGGAAAATATCTGAGATCTTCTGAGATCATGTGACCGTCTCATTTGTCCAAAAAACATTGACACAACAGCTGCATTGGATGACCAAATTTTTGCTACCATACACAAGGCCTATTTTTGAGGCCTATGTAAGTGAATATCACCACAAAATATGGCCTGAAATATGGTACTAACGTACCTCCATTTTAGGATCCTGAAATTCCCATTGACTTCAGTTTACAATCCTGAAATCCACATACCCTCTGGTAAACTAACAGTTTGCGAACTGGAAAATCACCATGCTATTAATGGGTAGTCATCAATTATTTCGACTGGGCCATTTCCAATAGCTACGTAACAAATTACCAGACGGTATTCAATGGTACAAAAACCGGGTCTTTTAGCAATTTCCACCTCGCGAAATCCCCCATGTTTGCTGATTGGAGCCACATGTTGCTGAAATCCCCCAATATGCAGCCGGTTGCTGGACATATTTCCATGTCTTGCCAAAGATTTTTGAGCATTAAATCCTATTAAAGTAATCACCAAGCTATCGAAGACTATCTGAAACTATCCAAAACCATCTAAAAGTATCTGAAACTATCTAAAACCATCTAAAAGCATCTAAAGGTATCTAAACCTCCTATCTTCATCCACCTTTTCCCCCCGGGCCCCGGTTTCGCATCGCCAAAAACACCGCACCTGTTCCCACCTCGGCGGTCGCCACTGGCGCCAAGCGCCGTAGAGGCACGGAGATGGCCATGGCCTGATTTCATCATGGCCTGCTATAGATATAAAATATTACTATAGATATATATTTTGATATATTATAAATATATTACTATATTACTATATTACTATATTACTATATTACTATAGATGTTATATCAACAATAATATTATTATTGCATATTATTGCTATAGATTTAGATAGATAGCTATTAGATAGAGCTATATGTTCTATCATTTTCTAGTTGACACTAATCTTCCAATCCCTATCTAGCAGGGTCTATGTAAATTCACTGGAGATTACTAGATTCTAGTGAACATAATATTTCATGGTAATGACTACAGAATTATGACAGTATCTATAGTTACTGTATCTAATGATATGGTTACTATGATGATAGATATCTTGTATATAGTAGATTAAAATGATTATAGTATAAGTTCCAGATGATTACCACTATATATATAATGAATGTCTACTCATGGGTACATAATGGTACTGACTATCTATGGTAATGATAAATGTATCCATTTATATAGTAATATATAATGATAGTTAGCTCTGGATATATCTATCATTACCATTATCTATATTATCTATAGTATATTATAATCATCTGGGAATAAAGTAACCAGTAATTCGGTAGCTCTCGAATCTTTATCTAATGATTAGCTGATGGTTATCAATAGTTAATATAATCTACAGTGAATTGCCATAATTATCTAGAAATTACCTATAGATAATTAAGTATTTAACTATAGATAGTTACCTATAAGCATTAAGTATAGATGACTAACTATAGATAATTAACTATGGATAATTGTGGTGATGATAGATATATCTATAGATAATGCTAATGATAGCAAAAATGGTAATTAACTATCACTTGACCATAATAATCTATAGTTAATAATAAATAACTCACTATAGATAATTACCATAATTAACTATCATTACCATAATATCTATGAACTAGTAATTCGGTAGTTATCTATAGTTAATATTCTACAGTGAATTACAATAATTGTCTAGAAATTAAGTATAGATAATTCATTAATTATAGCTAATTAACTATAGATAATTAACTATGGATGATGAACTATAGATAATTATGGCAATGATAGATATATCTATAGCTAATGGTATAGAGAGGTAGCGGTACTGTATTTAATGCTAATAATAGCTCATCATTTAGTAGCCATTGTTGTGGTGATTATGGATGCCCTAATAATAATGATGCTAATGAAATTAGTGACAATGTAGTAAAAATGAAAGCGGTGATAATAATATAGTTGCAATAATTAGAATAACAAAAAAAATAAACTACCAGTTTTATATGAGCAGTTGCAAAACACTGGCGCTGGTTATATACATTTGGTGGGTTAACTTAACTTATATAATATATTTGAGATCATCGTATACCATCATTGGAATCCCCATTAACCAACAACAATAAATTATGTTCTAGCTGATTGGTGTTTGACATTGCTCAAATAATAGCAAAAATATATCATAATATATATATACACATATATATATATATATCATGGAGTGTGATAGAATATTCCGATAATATGACAATGTCATAAGGGAAACACCTCAAAACTCGGATCTTATGGAGATTTCAGCAACAAATAATAGGGGTAATTGGGATGTTATGTAATCATGGGGGTATGAACTCAATACGCAGAAGTGGTAGGTCCATCCCGATGAATAATTGGAGATACACGTGGGGGGTTCAATTCCATCGTGGAGGCTGTCCTAAAAGTGGGGATAAGTAACCCCCAACTGGGGTCATGTTATTTTTCGGGTGAAGGTGAGGTCGTAAACAACTGGATTGATTCTTTGGTTTTTTTGGGGTTGTTAAAAATTCTTTAAACATGGAAACATCCCATTGAATAACTCAGGTTCAAGCCTTGGTGTTCAATTTTGATCGGAAGCCCATCAGATCACTTCCGAGTTCGCGGAGCCCAGCAATCTGTGATGATTTCCCCAAAGCTCCAGTGGCTTTCGCCGAAGCTCGACATGACCTGGCTGCAAAAGGGGGAAAGATGGGGAAAGATGGGAAAGGGAGGCAAAAGTTCTGCGACCGCAATGTTGGGGTTCAATGGGATTAACAACATTGGTATTATAATATATTGTAATATATATATGATAATCATTTATAATCCCTGTCATTGTCATTGGTGATTGCTCAAATGTATTATGATCTCTATCATGATTGGGATAGTCATCCAAGATCATCCACCGATCACTCCAGTGAGTGACTACGACTATGGGCAATATGGTGTACAAGGTGGTGCCCCTAGTTATAAATTGGTTTATAAACCCCATTAACTACAGATATATCACTGTATAAACCATAGTTATTGGAGTTATTGGCACCAACTTAGCTATCAAACGGGGGCACCACCTTGTATATAAACTATTGGGACTAGATTCTATTGGCCCCAGTGATTGGGACTATTTGATATAAATTAATTTATTGTTGGAATTTAATATTGGGCTAATCAATTCTTGGGGCTATATTGTTATTGTTTGTGCCCTTGATTATTGGGACTTTTTTTTAACATATGCTAACTAAATGGATGATATATAGATATTGGTATTTTATTGTACCAATGAATTTGGCAAGTGAATTCGAACCCATGAATAATTCGGAGTATCCCAAAAATATGCGAATGAGAAAAAACTGATGTGGGGCTCCTCACAATTTGGAAAAGCGAATCACCCTCACAATAATAAGGAACGACTCGTCCGCCTGTGGAACTCACATACCATCCGCTCAGCCGCCCAGTTGCCAAGTTAGACCGGTCTTACCGGTGGGTACTCTACAGCAATGGATGCCGACAAAATCAAAACTCCACTTGGCATCCAAGAGGACAATCGATTCCATACTGACAAGAAAAACACACTTTTTCAGAATGTGGACCCTTTGAGTTTCTGGTTGGTGGTTGCTGCTAACCCCTCTGAAAAATATGAAAGTCAGTTGGGATGATGACATTCCCAGCATATGGAAAAATAAAAAATGTTCCAAACCACCAACCAGGTTTAAAGTCTGCCTTCAAATTGTGATTACCTCGGAAAAGGCTGTGGCTTTGCAATCAGAAACTTCCCACGCCCATCCATTTTCTGTGGTGATCTGTGTCATCGATCGCTGCAGTCGTCCGCAGTGCTGCAGTTGCAGACCTTCTTAAGGTCTTCGCTGACGTGATGAGATTATAGCGAGTGGCAAACTTCTTGAAGTTCGGAAGCACGTCTGGCAAATTGTTTCCTGGCTTCTGAAAAATCCAGAAAGCTCAAGTATGCTCAAGTCATTGAACAAATCCTCCCATTTAAATCATTTATAAGTTGTAAGTTCGAAAATAGCCAGAAACATTGCAACCGACCAGTTTCCAACTGCTCAAGTGGCCATGGCATCTTGCCATGGCTTTGCCAAAAGGATGAACTCATGGGGGAAGCCACAAACATCTCCGACGTGAACTCGATGGGTCAATATTCAAGACCCACGGAGATTCCAGATGTTTGTTAATTATTAGTACAATGTGAGGCCCCCGTTCGATAGCTAAGTTGGTGAACATAACTCCAATAACCATGGTTTGTGGTACTTATATCTATAGTTACTGGGGCTTATAAACCAACGTATAACTGGGGGGCCTCACATTGTAGATTTCTATACATGTCTATACATGTCTAATTATATAAATGGTAATTTAACTATACATTTCTCAAATTCGCCATTCATTTTTACCATTTGTAATCCATTTGTCCACATCTTCGACCGGACCCACTCAGCTAGGCTTCCAATCACCACTCTTGGCCAACCTGCACAGACTTGCCTTACACCGCTCCGCTGCTTCCTGCGCAATCTGCTGACGAAAGCTGCTACTAAACTTTGTGCAGAACCGGGCGGGCCACTTCTCTCGCGGACTCCTGCCCTCAACGATACACATCATGAAGTTGCCACCGCCATGGACGTCTTTCTTCCAAAAGTGGATCACATAGCTGTTCAACTTTGGTCAAAACAGGAAGTAATGATTATGGCACTCCTCATCGTCACAGCTTTGGCAATCATTGTAGCTGATGCTGGTCTGCCAATAGCTGGCCCCAGGCCTTGCTGACTTTGGTGGTCTGAAACACTTCTGTCCCGGCGTCATTCCGCATGGAACAGTCCTCTCCCTCCATTTCCAATGGACAGCACCAGCAAGGCTGAAGAAGCACACCAGAGTGGCCACAAGAGCCATGGCAGGTGGACAAGATTTGATCATAGTCACTATGAAATTCGCAAACCTACGAGCCCTCTGCGTTTCACAACGTGATGGGCCACACGATGAAACCACAACTCCCAGACCTCTCGCTGCACACTCCCTTTCTGCACTTCGAAATGCTCTAGAATAAATGAAACCTCTTGAAACATATTGAAACTCACTATGTTGGAAAGTTTCAAATTGACCCTTCAATCTGTCCAACCTATTGATGGAACCCTGTCTCAACAAAAACATGCACGGCGCACCATCTGAAGCACGAACTTGTCCACACAGCGCGTGGCGACGCCGTGGCGAGATGATTGGATGAATGAGTCCGACAACATCTAGGTTTGTCTGAAAACATATGGTACCCGTAAATCCACTTGCCATGAATGGTGTGGTATGCCCATTCACAGTTGGATCGTCTCCGATTTTTCAGTGGCCCCCAATGGGTTGAGTCCCATGGGCCCATGGCTCATTTCATTATTCAATGGCCAGGAAGTGTTGGTTTATGTATATATTAACATATATATATATATGTATACTTATACATAATATATATATATACACACTACATATATATATATACATAACACATATAAAAATATATATGCCCAATGGTTGCTGGTGAGATGTTCTTCAAATTGACCGGATAAGAACTTTCTTGGGGTGATCCAAGCCTTGCCTTCACGCCAGTGCCCATAATCTGCTCCTCAACTATCAGCAAGGAGAGGATGCGGGTGACCAACCGCCAGGGAAATGACATGTAGTGACGACCCTGCTTTGGGACGTGTAAAAAAAAACATTTCAAATCCGAAACCAAAAGGTTGAAATATGACTTGAAATAGGTCGAAAAGGTGAAATATGACTCGATATCCTTTTGAACCTTTCAGCTGCAGAAGGGCACCAGGGAACACATGGATCTACTCATTGAAAGTTGGAATTCATCAAGACAAATTGGTTTTTAAGCATCGAACGTGTGGGTAGAAAGCAAAAAAAAACATTTCAGTGGAAACAATATGGATCTAAAAACAAACATATCATTGATTCTTGCTATGAAAAACATTGGGTAAGAGTAAGCTGCCACACGTTTTCTTGCAGGGCATCTACCGTTGTACAACCGTGGCGGCGGGGTTGGCTGGAACGAAAAGTGGTGCTCTTTCCGAATAGTTCCTTATTCACCAGCTACATGGTCAAAAACAAGATCTAATCACTCTGTTTTTTATTTCTTAAAGCAGTTGAAATAGTTCAGAACGGTTTTTAGACAATCATCATTAATCGATTGAAGCCCAGTTGCTGGATGGTGGTTGTCATTTTTGTTGATCCCTACTTTTGCGGCTGAAAAATGCTGAAATCCAGGCACCTCGGGGAGCAAATGCAAACCGCGGCCCACATCTAAGGCTTCCTCCTTCTGGGCAGCCTGGACGACCCAAACATAAAGGATAGGATATCGGGATATCACTAGGGTATGGCTGGTGGAACCAACAGAATTCGAATATGGATATTATATATATATAGTAAAAAGTTGATATCAGACGTGTATATATATATATATCAGCATTATATCAGCTGTAGCTGATCAATATATTATATTAGAATATGGATATTATAATTGCGAACAAAGATCAGTGTATAGTTGACCAAGAAAGCTATGGATTTGTATGTTTCAACACATCCTGGAACACTTCTTCCATCCCTTGAGAATCAAAGCTGATGGTTGAGCCCGTGATAAAAGTCTGAAAGTCAATTCTGACCATCATCTCATTACCAGCAATGCACGATTTAGAATATGTAAAATATAATATATATATACACGTATCTGTGTGCGTGTGTCTACGTATATAAATTCGTGTTTTATTTTTTCTGAACATAGTAACATAGTTGTTTCTTCCTGAAACCACGAATCAAACCACTAGTGGTCGGGTGATGGGTCTCCATGAAGTAGGGCCCGATACAACAGGCATAATGCACCAGTCAGGTGGGAGGGACCCATTGGATCCCTGAGTTCCAATGGGTGATATGAAAGCCAACACCCCAACCTGTTGCTTTCTCTTGGTATCCCCATGTTGCTCGAAATTACTAGTTTAGCCACATCAAATGGTTGGAATGTGTCATCCCAGTCATAAAACCCTCTGGTACACATACAAGGTTAGCTATTGAAAATGGCCATTGAAATAGTGAGTTTTCCCATTAAAAATAGTGGATCTTTCCATAGTTTTTTGTAAACGTTTACCAGAGGGTCAAAAAAACCCGTCCCAGTCACAGAGTCCACGGATCCGCCTCAAAGGCCTCCGCTTCCAACACGGCGAAGAGCACACGACGGGGCTCCTTCCAATCCATCTCGTTCACAACACCACCCAGTCCACAGCCAACGATGAGACCCTCAGAAACGGGGCTGGGAGGTACTGGGATGCCGCGAGATATAACATATGTAACTTGTTAGTAAGTGGGGTTATAACATGTTATAACCCACTAAGTGAGATAACCCCACTTAGGGGACTTAACCAGGGCTATTAACCAGTTGCTAATTGGGATCCTCCAAGTTGCAGTATCCCATCGCCAAAAACGCCTGCGCCAAGCCTTGAACTTAATCCCTAGTTGGGGATCAAAACCATCCTTAGGATGATACAGTGATAGAAAACTATATATTGAATATCATATATATGTGATATATATATATGATATATATATAATATATTATATATATATATGATATATATGATATATATATATATGTGATATATATGATATATATATATATATGTGATATATATGAATATATATATATATATGATATATATGACAATATATGATCTATATATATATGATATACATGACAATATATGATATATATATATATGATATTATATATATATATGATACATATGACAATATATGAATATATATGATAGAATATATATATAACCACATTCTTGGTGAGGTCGGATATAGTGAAGTCGCTATGATTTATCTTTGTACCCCCAAGTTGAGCCAAAGCATGGACCAAGCGCCCCCGCGCGTGACCACACTGCAACAGTGGCCTTGCTGTTTCAGCAGGATCTGATCAAATCAATCAGAACAGCAGGATCTTCTACGGCAGAAAACCATAGGAAAACCATAGGGAAACCATAGGATAATGGTGATTTAACCACTATAAATGGGGATTTAATAGTGATTTTTAATGGTGAATAACAATGGGTTAACAATGATGAATCATGGGATGATATGGGATTTACCCTCTGGTTATGACTAACATAGCCATGGTATAGACGGCCCATAGAAATAGATGGTTTACCGTTCTTAAAAATGATGGTTTTCCATGGCGAACTGTTAAATAACCAGATGGTACATAGAGTATATATAGACATTGTCAATCAAGAAATCGATCAATAAGACTCGAGGATTCAAGCACCACGGCAAAAAAATGACCTGGTCATATAAATCAACCACAAATATCGGGGTTGGATTGTCGCCTGAAGGGATATCACTACACAATGCATCTCACAGCTATTTTAGCATCACTATTAAATGCACCTGCTGAAATCCGACTCCCTTCAAGGCTCGTTTTTAAATCTTGATTTTTGAGGTGGCTTTTTGTAGTCCGCGGCAGTGCACATTTCTTTCCCATAGCTCTGTTTGGTGCCATGTTGTAGCTGAACCAGCATGAGCACAGAAGTCCCTTGTCCAAACCTATTCCCTCATGCCTTCTTGACACCAAACGCATATCCTATGCCTAATTTTTCTTACTGTCTTTGTCATCCACTGATGGGGCATGATGAAGACAACATTTGGAGCCTGGGGCAATGAAGTCAAAACTATTAAAAAAAAAAATGTATGGGCCAACCACCTACCGACCTGGTGATCATCATGATCGCGGTCAGGAATACGCCAGACTGGGCTTTATGTGGTGCCTTTTTCCGTGGCACATGTTTTGTATGGTTTGGTACTTTTTTTTGTGTTCCTGGAAAAGAATTTGACACATTTTGGTACTCATTGCTTTGAAGTCAGTTGATTTCAAAGGAGGAGAACCGCCTTTGGAAGACCGTGCTTCCAACCAGCATGTAGATTGAGACTGAGCATTTTGTAGTCTAGATACGTGGATCACCTGGATCACCATTCTGTAGCCAAATGTTCTGTTTGCACGTGTTCTGTATGGGGAGAAAAGGCAATAATGGAACGGACACGATTGTTAGTTGTCAACATATATATATATATACGTAAGCATCAATAAGTATCAATAAGTATCAATAAGTATCAATAAGTACCATCTGGTTATTTAACATAGCCATGGAAAATCCCTTAAAAATGGAGGATTCTAGCTGGGAAAATCATCTATAAATGGAGGGTATCAATATGTTCTGCAATCAAGCCAGTGGCATCAGCATTGGTCGGCTGTCGCCAAGACCAACATCCCCAGCACAAAAAAGCGAGGCCCGGGCCGCTCGGGGAAAAAATCTCATCCAAAATGAAAAAAAGCAAAAAACACCTGGGCTACAAAATTCATGGCTTGAGAACTTGCGAACATAGGGAGCCATCAAAGCAATAGACATAGTGTTGACCCAACGGGATCTTCGACACATTGGAATCTCGCATGGCAATGGCTGTGTCGGTCGGGTACCATTCCCCCAATCGCATAGACCCTGAGAATCTCCCATTTTTCAGAGGAAAGCCGCCTTCCAACCCCCAACTCTTGGCAAGGTCAATGTTCGTTGGAAGTAACATTTGTGCACTCAGAAAAACAAACAGTTGCAGCCCCACCCTCTAGCGTTCCAACCTAGCAATGAAACGTTCCAGCATCATCGCTTATGGTTGGGTCCACCACATTACAACTGATACCCTATGGTGATTTAAGATAGCGGAAAATCACCATTTTTTTCAGAGCTAAAACATCTCATTATCTATTTTTTGGCAAATCAGATAGCTATGGAAAATCACCATTGTTTTCAATAGTTAGAGCTAAAACATGTGTTTAATCAAAATAGGCAAATCATCCATTCATGGACCATTTTCCATAGCATACCCAGAGGCTACCCAGTCTTCGTCAGGTGGCATGGTTCAGCATGCCGTGTTCCAACTTGAAGGAGCGCGGTTCAAGGCCTCGGCGTATAATGAAAAAACACCACCAAATGTTTAGATATAATGTATTATACATATATTGTTTTTATTTATATTGTTAGAGAACCAATAAAAGTAATCTATATACATATACACATATACATATAAAGTGTATATATATACATATAAATATCACTATGTCTGGTTAACAATAGAGCACGTGATCCTGTGGCCCTTGAAATTGAAACTGAAGGGTTTTTGCAGACCTTGCACTTACCCTGCTCTTCACCCCAGCACAGCACCCTTTCAATCGCTTCAACCTGTGTCAATACCGGCAACAGTCAAGTATGGCTCAAACATGCGGTACCAATTGTCTGGAGAAATGCATGTTAACAAGTTAACACCAATCCAAAATAGGGGAAGGGCCAAGAATTTCCAAATTTACCATCTGGTTATTTAACATTGCCATGGAAAATGACCCATTTATAGATGGTTTACCTATTAAAAATGGTGATTTTCCATGGCGAACTGTTGAATAACCAGATGGTAATAGCTCAATCTCTGGACATGTCGGCTTCCAGTACCCCGTACCCCGCCCTGCGCTGCCCTGGCCATTCACCACGTCGCCCCGGACCTTGATTGAAAAAGCGGAGCACTGGACGCCCAGTTCACCAAGGCACCATCCCCAAACTGCTCATGGTAGCAGGATTTCCATGTTGGAGTACAGTTTCAATGAAAAACACTTGGTACTTCACCCCATTGGTACTACCATGAACTAGCATGGTAAAACTGGGCATTGCTCATGTGCATTACAAGCTGAGACCTGCTGCAACATTGCAGTTTGACCTCAAAGCCTAGTCATTTGAACCTGGTACCCTGGTTTCCCATCAACATGGATAGTAGTTCTGGATGTTTATTCCCAAAATATGGTCTATCACACGTGTTGACCTGTTGCCATGTATACTTAGTAACCCTTATTTAAGGTTAAAGTTAGCACCATTTCACTAGAATTTCACCGTTTTCATCAACTTCCTGCATCTTTGAATGATTACTAGCTGGAGTTTCTTAAAATGTGGGATATCCTCTGGTAATTTAACATAACTATGGAAAATCACAATTTTTCATGGGAAAATTCACTATAAATGGTGATTTCAATAGCTATGTTAAATTACCAGAGAGTACCCCAATAGATGGATATGTTTTTTTAATCCAACATCCCCGAAAAAATTGGATGATTTGGGGGTAACCCCATGACTTAGGAAACCTCCAGCGAGAAACCTTGGCCACCCATGGCCATGGAACCCCCACCTGCTTTGCGAAGAAATCGCTCAGGCTCTTGGCCTTGAACATTCGAAACCCAGAAAATGGGACGGAAGAAAGTATTAGGATATATACATATATACACCCCATATCTAATAATTAGATATATATATATCATATATATATATATATCATATATATATATATATCATATATATATATCATATATATATATCATATATATATATATCATATATATATATCATATATATATCATATATATATAATATATATATATATCATATATATCATATATATATATATCCTATATATATAATGATATATGTATAAATCAGATATAAAAGATGATATAAATAATACAACATATATATAGTATCATATGTGATATACATGATGTGTATCTATATATATATCATATATATATATCATATATATATCATATATATATATATATCATATATATATATATCATATATATATATATCATATATATATATATATATATATATATATATCATATATATATATCATATATATCAAATATATTTATATATATACACACATATCATATATGATATTATATATATCATATATATACCATATATATATGATATATATATATATCATATATATATATATCATATATATATATACCATATATATATCATATATATATCATATATATATATATATATCATATATATATATATATATCATTTATATATCATATATATATATCATTTATATATCATATATATACCATATATATATATCATATATATATCATATATATATATATCATATATATATATCATATATATATACATATCATATATGATATTAAATATATCATATATATAAATGTCATATATATATATCATATATACATCATATATATATAATATATATATATATATCATATATATATATATCATATGTATATACATATATCTCTTGTTTATATATATATCATATTTATGTATATATATATATAGAGAGAGAGAATCATATTTATGTATATATATATTCATATTAGTATTTATATTCATACTAGTATCTGTTAGTTGTGACATCCAATGCCAACAATTTAGTTTATCAAACTACATTTGGCGAATCTGTTTGGTGATTGCCATTCACTGGAATTGAAAATTGAATTATTATTAGGGTATATAATATATTTGTACATATCATCTATTATTATTTACGTATATCTATGAGTTGTGAAATCCAATTCCAAACTGTACTTTGCCAAACTACTTTTCGAGAATCTGTTTGATGCCTGCCGTTCGATTTTTTTACTGCACAGTTCCAAAACGATCTTTCAACATCATGACATCTCCTGGACCACCAGGTCACACAGAGCCCAGAAACTGTCCATGGCTGATATTGGATGATTTGATAGCACCTATCACTTGGTTCAAATCCCTATGTGTACACAGACCACCTATGAATAAAGACATATAGGGATTGTAAATATTTAGGACCTAAATACATTGTTTCAGACCCTATATACATTTAGGTAAATATTGACCTGTCCTGAAAGTTTCTGGGTTCCGCGGGCACGAGGCCGTTCCCGGCGCGTGTAGAGCAAGTCCAAGACTTCCATGGACATCTTGGCTCGGGCGACCTCGAGCCGCTCGGGGCTTGGATCAAACCTGAAATGCCAAAAAAAAATGGTCAATAAACAGGGGTTGGTAACTGTCCCATTTTGGGTATATTGGACATCACCTTATAATAGCCATTATAGACCATATACCTAATGGTTGGGTGATGTTCAATGGGGACATTTAATGATGGTCAATAAATGTCAATATGCCATAGAATAAGTGGGTACAAAGCCCTTACCTTCACCAGAGAATTACCCGCCCATTTAAGCCTCGGTGGCAGGGTGGTCCCAGTATGGTCCCACTATTGGGGTCAGAAACAGAGTCCCTACACAACTTCCACATGTGTTCGTTCCGAAAAAAAAAATGCTACAAGTCAGATCTTCGGGAAACTGCACAAAAAGCTGAAGTTCTTGAATGAACCCTGGGTGACATCCCTCCACCAGAAGATTCGCCGCCTCTTTGTTGCTAAGTTCTTTGGAGCGTTCCAACTGGCAACCTCAGCTTGCAACTGAGCTCGTTCTGATTCGTTAAGTGCCCATGAACCTCTCTCGTTGCTTAGACAGCCAAATCTCCAAGGGTGTTTGCAGCTGCTTTGGCTGCCTAGCTGCCTTTATGATTCTTGCCATGTTCAGAGGTATGGTTGCAACTAACCGAATAGGATAAAAAATATATTTAAAATATAAAAGGAAGATTTATCGGCAAAAAGTCAGGTGATACTCAGCTACTAACCATCAATCCCAAGATGGTAACAGTCGAACCTCTGGTGCATCCCAGTCAGTTGGTAAAAGGTTAATGACCCATCTATATTCCACTACCAGTACTGGGATATTCCATACATCTGGACGAATCTTATATAGAACAATTCACCAACCTGAGATATCAAGCCGCTGAAAGGGATAGGTCCCTCCATCTGGTGACGTAGTTCCATTAAATTCTGGATACACAGAATAGACCCTCTGGGCAACGTATTTAACGTAGCAAACTGGAAAATCCGAATTGTGAAGATTCCGGTAGATCATCATGTTTTCATCTATTTCTATGAGCCATGGCTTCCATAGCAAACTATTAAATAAAAAAGGCGGACAAATAATTTGAAATCCTCTTTACACACCATTAAACACCATTAGACAATTAGACACCATGTTATAGCTGATTAATAGTAATTACGTGACTAAGTTTAGTACTACATGTCTTTAACTATTACCATCTGGTTATTTAACATAGCCATGGAAAATCACATTTTTTAATAGGTAAACCATATATAAATGGACCATCTATACCATGGCTATGTTAAATAACCAGAGGGTATATTAACATAGCTGCTTCCCCTAGGGTAAACGTTTACATCTGTGGAAAAGCCATGGTTTCCTGGCTGCCCCACTGGCCCTCTGTGCGGCGCGGAAGGCCAAATCACCGCTGTGCCCGGTGGTACCTGGGAGCCCTGGGAGCGTGGGGAAACCATGGAGAAATGATGATTGGTTGGTGGTTTTTTAACCATCTTGAAAAATATGAAAGTCAATGGGAAGGATTATCCCATATATATATATTATGGAAAATAAAAAATGTTCCAAACCACCAACCAGTGATGTATTCACAGAACCCAAGAAAAATCGTTAAAGGTCATGGTATTTCATTCACAGAACCATATAGGAAACATTAGGAAACCATATATCATGTATTTACAGATCATGACTCGCGGATTACCCTGAGTCAATTATGGATTATCACTACTGTGGGTAAGATTGGTCCATTCACTTTTAGGCTATGATATTGGTTTGAATGACAATGGGGAATCCCCTCACATGGTGATGTAAATAATTTTGAATAGGGGAAATTATGATAAAGGCTACTTTACGCAATTTCAGACAAACCCACATGTGCCACATATCATACGACAAGATTTAGTTGGGGGATTGAACGCGACAATGGAGTGAATGTGTCGCAAGCCACATTATATGTACGTAGGTGTATGTGTATGTGTGTAATCCCATTCCCCTAATATTTTAAACACCCCCAAATCATCCCAAATATGTGCAAGTCCCCTACTAAATCATTTTTTTGGGGTGTTTAACATGAACGGGGGGTGTTTGCTTGGTGGCTGAGCCAACCAACCAAATATCGATGTACCCTCGGTAATCAGTTCCATTGCTAGCTGGAGAATCCTATACATGATGTTCCCATGTAAATGCTCATTTAAATTTACAGGGGATTTCCCATTGCCATGTTTGATTCTGAAACGTAATCAATCAACATTGGAAAATATCCAAAGAGCATGATGCCAGATGTTGCAGGCGTAACGGATCACATGGAAGCGAAAGTTGTGAGTTTCCTCCTACCATTCTGAACTCAACAGCCCGAACACGTGGCCAAGAGGCCACGAACTATCTATATAAGCAATTTACTATTGACAGTTGAATCATGTTGAATCTCTATTTGCCTATTTGCCAATGGATATTCTCATCTTACAAGGATTCCTCGAAGTTCCTTGCCATAGATCCGAACCCAAACTGAATAATCTATACAAGATACACCCCTGCATTTGAGCACGAACAGAATCCCAATTCATAGCGTTTGAACTCCGTGCCAATCCTCTCAACCCCGGCCATGTCCAACATGCTCTTCCGAGCAGCTGCAACCATGCTCCAACAAGAGCAAGCACACCTGGTCGAGCTCGGGGAGCAGGTCATGAGCAGGTGCCAAATTTCAGGATCTGGTGCGCTTCAGAGCTTCACAGAATCTCAGACATCGGACTTCATCTGGTTGGTGCTTGACCTATCCCTCTGAAAAATGATGGAGTTAGTTGGGATGGATGGAAATTCCCAATATATGGAGATAAAAGCCATGTTCCAAACAACCAACCAGTCACATTCTACCATGAAATGACCAAGCTCTACATACAAGCCATCATTGGTGCCCCCACCGCACTGCCGATATAGAACGCATTGACAAGCGAATTGGTAGGTCCCGGGACAAATATCTGAAGATCGATGATACTATGTCTGAATCAATGGATTATCCAACTGATGTAGACCATAGAGGGATGGATTCATATTTCATATGGTGTTCCATTTTTTGACTGCATCCGAATCATAACCCAAGTAGTTTTAGTCCCAATGATGGGCCTTGTTCCTAATTCTGGTATGGGCCCCCAGTTATCGGGTAGAACCCTATTCACCACTGGGTTCAAAGGCCCATCATGGAAGTATGCACCTGCTCCATTGTTGATCTGCCTGCTCATATGACATGATATGATCCCTGAAGTCAACAAATGATGGGCAACATGTGGCAACCCCTAAAAAGGTTGAACATATCAGTCATATTACACAGAACAATCCTACTAAAATTGTGGCCAATTGAATTTAAGTTCTATAGTTTTGAAGTTGCCATAGGTTATATCCGGTTGCGATAGCCATGGATCAACTGTTGCCCGATGATCCTGGTTTTGATAATAGTTGGGATGGTTTTTTTTACATCACCCATTTCTAGTCATTGGGGTCGAGAAAAACTTTTGGGGAGCCACATCCTGAACCTGGGATTTGCATTCCAGTTTTAGGGCTGTTTTGCAACAAACAAATCACGAAAACCTCAAAGTAGTTCATGCCACTGGTGGTCCCAAGTTTCCGGCTGAACCTTCTCCCGGTGATGCTGTTTTTTTTGTCCAAGTCAGTTACAAATCACTTACTGATTGTTGGTACAAACTATATAGCATCCACGGTGATTATACAAATCAAAAGACCACCAATATACCAAAAGGTAATCAGTACAATCAAAGTATAGTTGTATATATATAGCATATCTATATAGATATATATATATATATGTGTATATCATATCTATATGTATATATATATATGTATCATATCTATCTATATATATATATCATATCTATGTGTGTATATATATATATATATCATATCTATGTGTATATAATATATATATGTATATTGATGTTTTCTGTTTTCTGTTTGTATGGGTTTGACTGAAACTACCAGCTAAATCTGTCTGAATCCTATGATATATCTGAAATTTCCCACTTCAAGAATTCAATTTTCGCACAAAATAAAATAAAAAGAAAACATATTGTTGGTCAAATTGTATCATATCCCATCAAACCCACATCATGGTTGGTCTTATACCCCATGTTTGATGGTTAGATACCCAACCATACCTACTCCATTTGATTGAAACTTGGGTACAGTACTCCGAAAACAAAAATGACATTTTCAGGTTTGCCCTACCAACCTATGTACCTAATCCCTTCTAAACATCTAAATAGTCCCACATGTGTGATTTCATCCCCTACATCCACCATGGTTTCTGGGGGTGTTGGTCCATATGAACAGGGGATGGGATTGCCACTTATTTGGTAGAGTTATATATCCAATTTTATCAACATCGATTCGTTGATAGTTATATCTCCATAGATAGATAGAGATAGAGATAGATATATAGATAGATCGAACGATCGATAGATAATTACAGTAGATAGCAGCCCAAAAAAAGATAGAGGTTCGTAAAACCCTACTAGGATAGTGAAGAACTGCATAGAATTGTTTTTTCGATCTTTTGGGTAGTTACCCAAGAGAGTAAGTCACTGCCTGAATTACTAGCACCTTGAAAAAATGCATATAGCTATATATCCCCTAGTTATCTATACATATACAAAATCATTTGTTGATAGCTATTTATTTCACTAGTTGATAGTTATATGAAAAAGTTAAGTATATATATATATATCATACAGTCATACATATTAATATGTTAATACACATATATTAATATATATAATAGGTGATACATCCCCATGCTATCCCCACTGCTCCATTCGCAGTAGCCGCCTCCCAGCGCTGCGCTGAAGCGGCGTTCGCCAGCACGCTGCGATCCGCTTCATCGCAGCCGTCGGGGTCCGCCTCGGCCTCGAAAAGCTGGCCGTGGCTGGAAAAATGGCTAGAAAAAGTTGGTTTATAAGTGGCTGAATTCTATGGTTTATGGTAGATATAACGAACTAGTATTCATGGGGATTATTTCATGGTTTATAAACCAACTTATAACTGGGGGGCCCCATCCTGTGGGCTTATGGAACTTCTATGACGAACATAATGATTGATGATATTGATGAACTTGTATATGAAGATGATGAATATTCTATGGGACTGATACAACTTAAGCCACATACAAAAACCGGATGAAGCATGATGAAACTCATGAAGCTCATGAAACACTGGAGTCATTTCAGGGAAAGTCTGCCCGGTCACAACAGGATCATCCAATGGGGGTATCCCATAGCGGAAACTCACCGTTGAGAAGCAGCCAACTGTAGAGCCCACGAAAGCCACCTATGAACACCCATGAAAAACCGCATATCTTGGACGAAAATCCTAGGAAATAAAAAATGTTCCTAAGTGGAATGATTCTCCAGACACTAAAACCCAACCCTTCTCACAGAGCCGCGCCTCCAGAAGAGCCTGTACCACTTCCAGTGCACCTGCAACTGCTGCCCTGAAGCCGCAGGGGGTCAAAATTTGAAAAATATGGAGGGATCTCCAACTGATGGATTTAGCAAAAACTGACCTCGAAAAAAAATTGAAGATTTCGAGAGCTCAAAAAATTCTTGGTACCGTTGACCACAAGCAATTTCTATTGCGCCTGTGGAGCAATGGTCTTCCAAAGGTGTCCTGAACTGAGATAGAAAAGTACCCATCAAAAACTCCCATCCCCCACATTGAACACCCCCCATTCTATGGTCCCAAAAATATGTGGAATTTCCCTACTAAACCATGGTTTCTTAGGGGATGTTGAATATTGGGGGGAAGGGATTACACTAAATTGTGGTATTTTTATGACCTTCTGGGGGGTTACTGTAACTTCATTTTTGGGGAGATTTGCCATGTACCACCCTGTATACAGTAGTTGCTCACCATGCCAGCTTTCTCAAATTCAACACATAGGTCTGGTTGATGAGGATGTATATGTATATAGTTCGTTTTGACAATTGGAGTATACCTCCCAAATGGCTATGGGACAATAGGGACAATGATGATTAACCAGTGGAAGGGATGAGGTACCTTATTCTCAGACAACCCATGTGTTATATACTGTATACTGGTAGATAATAGGGACATATACTGGCGATATGATGAGCAATTTAGTATAAGTTAAGAACATGGTTAATAATTGTAATGAGGATAAATACTGGTTGGTGGTTTCAACCCCTCTGAAAAATATTAGTCAATGGGATGGATTATCCATTATATATTATGAAAAATAAAAAATGTTTGAAACCATCAACCAGATAAATATAATGGGTACGTTGTGGCATACATAACCAACACCAGCAATGCTGATTTCTCCGAATTCACCTGGAAAGTCCGGACGATAACGTTACCTTTGAGATGCAAGGGAATACCTGGGTCAAGACCTGTCTCAGATATCATTATTGCAAAATGAAAACGATACATGTCATTTCATATGAATATACAGGTGTATGCGTGTATATATATACACAGTATATATATATACATGTATATATTTGATGGTTATCTGATGATGTTGTACAAAAATGATCAAAAATGCAGAAAAAAAAACTCTCCACACATCTCCATGGATATCATCCAATCATCCCCCAAAATTTCGAGAAACCTGGCAACTTTCCATTCCCATCTCCTCCCCACCGGCCAACTTCTTCAGATCGCTTCGCCAGGCGAGGTCCGCGCGCCGACCGTCCGAGGCCAAGGCCTCAGAAAACCCACGGTTTTACAGGGGGATGGATGGAAATCCTTATGAAATCCTCACCAAATCCTCCAAATCTTCATGAAATATGGATGAGATGAATGTTTTCTTGAATAATTACCCCAAAAAAAAAATGAGGCAAGAATCAGAGAGGAGGTTTGACCCAACGGAAACGGAGAGGACGAACATGAAGTAATATGATTAATAGGATGTAATATGATGTAATATGATGTAATATGTAAGAGAGGGAAACGTAGCCGATGAGGCTTGGTGAATCCACCACTTGTGGAGTATCCCCGATGGTTGCACCTCAGCATTCGAGCCGCCTTCCTGGATCACAATTCCTGTGTACAGTTTGACATCACATTGGTTTTGTTTCAGACTGGGCCATACTAGTACCATGCCACATCCATTTCATCGAAGGAAGTTTAGAAGTCAAACTTCCGACAGTTTGGACAGATGGAAAAGCAGGGCTGGGAAGAGTCAGAGAAGAGAAAGGCCGAAGAAAGAAGCTCAGAGGAGAGAAAGAAGCTCAGAAGAAAGAAGATGCAGGCGCGCGAAAAAGTAGAAGAGTCGCAAAACACTGTATTTTCCACTGTTTTGTGGTTCCGCAGGGTCGAAAAGTAGGCTCGCTGAAGCGGTGCGTGCGGAGCCATCTGGGCAGATGCGAGATGAAAAATTGCGCACCAATGTGGCACGAAGCAGCTTCGGAAGTAAGCATGGTCAAAACACCTCAGCCCCGGAACGCTTTTGGACGTTGAGATGTCGAAAAAGTGCACGCCGGTCTGACGCGAAGCAAATTTCGAAGTCAAACCATAAAAAAACATTCTCGGGGCACTTTTGGAAATTTAATTGTTGAAAAAATGTACGCGGCTGTGGCGCGAAGCACATTTCAAAGTCAGAAACACTGCAGCTCCGGAGCATTTTTGGATATTGAGATGTTGAACAAGTGCACACCGCTGTGGCTTGAAGCACGTGTGGAAGTGAAAATGGTAAAAACACAACAGTGCCGGGGCACTTTTGGAAGTTGAGCTGTTCAAAAAGTGCACGCGGTTGCGGCGCAAAGCACGTGTGGAAGTTAAAATGCTAAAAACACCGCATGTTCGGACCACTTTTGGAAGTTGCGATGTCGAAAAAGCGGACGCCGTTGTGGCGCGAAGCACATTCGCAAGTCAAAAGTGTTAAAAACTTACGGTCTCGGACTGTTGGAGTTCAAATATCGAAAAGTGAACACTAACACATAACACTAGCATAACACTACAACTGCAACTGCAATTACAACTACTACTGCGACTACAACTACAACTACGACTACAACTACACTACGCCACACTAATCTAAACTATACTTGTTACACTACACCTGTTGCACAACACTAATTACACTACACTTATTACACTACACTCCAAATACAACTACACTTCACGTCACTACACTACACTACGCCTACACTGAACTACACTGCCACTACCACTACCACTACACCTGCACCTACAACTCCACGACGCGACAACTACACTACAACTCCAACTCCAACTACACTACACTACTTTACAACTACACTACACTACATC
The DNA here is from genome assembly GCA_947184155.2 of Cladocopium goreaui. Classification (NCBI taxonomy): domain Eukaryota; class Dinophyceae; order Suessiales; family Symbiodiniaceae; genus Cladocopium; species Cladocopium goreaui. Next base: position 180,671 of record CAMXCT020002502.1, on the reverse strand, counting down.
CAGCAGGTGTGCATCCGCTGACCACTGCAACCACTCCAAAAAGCACAACTCCAACCACCTTTCGGTCCATCAGTGGGTTCGCTCTGCCATCCATGCATGGCAACAACTCACCTGCCACATAGGTTTCCTATCTTTGAAACTTCCGCCACCGCCTTGCGCGGTACTACGAGGAATAGCCATCAAAAAGGAGGAGAATACTGTTTGAGACAGACTGAGACCATGGGATTTTGGTCTTCTGAATTTTGACGTATTAATCCATGGCAACGCAATTTTGAGACTACGGTCAGATCAAGAACCCTCCCGCAGCTGAGAAGTCAAGCTTTCATGAATTCCAAAACCATCCCAAAGACTTGACACCTTCTCCTCTCCACTCTGAGTGCATGAATGCATCTATATCTTTTTGAATACTGCGTATATATATATACATATTTATATATACATACGTGGGTATGGTTGCAACCTCCATTCGAAGTGACGAATCACTTTGAGCCATCTCAACAGACCGAAAAGTCAATACCAAAGCCACTTGTCCCCCTTTCCCCCACTGAGATTCCCTGGCAAAGCAAAGCTGGTTGCACCCCACACGCCTGCGGAACACCCCTTGGGATCAGATCGTTATCACCACCATCCACGGTCTCCCCGTCTGCGAACCATCCTTTTTGCTTTCGATGTCCGGGGCTCGGAGTTGGGTTTTGCGCAAGCTACCTGGAAAAAGGATCTGATGATGAAACTCCAAAGTGAACGACTGGTTCGTGCTTGAGACGCCAGCAATCTTAAGGTCATTGAGGATCAACAACCCGGTACCACAGAGAAGTCATTGAAGCGAAAAAAAAAAAGGTGAAAGCACCAACCAGCCAAGATACAGACACCACAAATGCATGCATCCTGCCAGGATTCTTTAAGTTCCCTCTTACCCTTCAGGCTTCCGGCTTCCATAAATGATGTCAATAGATGAAGAAGTTGCTGTTGGATTTTCCAATTGCAAAAGTAGGCCATACGGTTACAGTTTGGGTCATTGAAATCATCTCTTTTGCTGCTTCAAAAAATGGTGTTCCTTAAGTTAATTTTGTTTGCAAAATTGTTGTGGAAAATCACCAGAATGACAATCACCATTTTTTCCATAGCTCCCCCACATCTTGATTCCTGATCCTTGCATCTTTGACCCACCTGATCCTTCCCCAACTTCAAACGTCACTTGCGCAGGCTGCGCAACGCCACTTGGTCTGCGGCTTTTAGCCGGGGCCAGTGGCTCAGCAATCTGGAAAAGCGAGATGACAAGTTCAGATACTCGTTACAAACATGGCGAGTTCGCAACCCCCAAAAAGATAAGAAAGTTATAGAAAGCTGGTAAACTATCCAGCAATCATCGTCTAGAACATCCTGAATTTCCCTGTTCTGTCTTTTTGGGGACTCCTACAGTTACCAACATGTTTAATTGGATGTCTCACTTTAGTCTTGACCTATGGAATTAGTGGATAAAACATTGGCGATGACTCAAAATGTTGTGCCATCTCCACCAAGTTGTAAGGGGAAGGCCTCAAAACCGATTTAGAAATATGAGATGGCAAGTTCAGATATTTAACAGTAACAGTTACAAGTTACATACTATTCTTGTTAATTCTATGGCTATTCCTGTATATTACCCTGAAAACATCGAACTTGGCTTAGCGGCTGAGGTTTCCGCGGCTCCGTGACCCCTAGGTGTATGGGCCTTCCCCTGGATCAGCGCAAGCGATCGCATGCGCGACTGGTCGGTGAGCGACTGAGATGATGACGCAGGTGACAAACTGCATGGGAAATTGTGTCGTGGGGGATTTTCCCGGGGTCCAATATTTTGGACTTATACTATATCTGATCATTTTCACGCAACATCCAAGCGTCCCTGTGAGGTTGTGTCCCATATCTTCGAAGAAACACCCCCCAATCAAAGCAGTTGGATCCCGCAGCTAAGGGGAAGGGTGCGTTTCAGATTTTTGATTGCAATGGTCACATGGTTTATCTTGGATGCCCTGCGCAAAAGGCTTTGTCTGGGATATTGAAATATGTCCGTACAAATCCGAAACATCCAAATCACCATGAAACATACATGGGTCATCATGAACCTGAATAGTGGTTTCCCAAGTATGTAATAGCCAACACTCAAGCCATCAATTGTCAATGGACCTCTTAAGTTTTCCCGGTTATCTTATGATGAGTCATGGTGTTGTTTTCAAAAGATCCTCCTCCACGCAGGATCTGGATGATCCAATTTGAACCCATGGTCCCCAATGACAAGGGTACCCAGGTACCAAATCATCAATAGTAATATGTAAAATTATATATATACATAGTTTTCAGTTTATATATACATATGTTTTCATTATATTTATATACATACAGGTATACATGAAAATCGTGTCCCCATAAACTGGGATGCTTAAATATATCTTAGAACATGTACACATAATATACATGTCGCATAATTCACATGTTTCAAACAAAATGTCAACCCCCAAATTGCAACTAAATGATCCATCTAACCTTCAGCACCTGCCGCGCTCAAGTGCCTATCCGATCCTCACCTCAAGTTGCGGAGTCGAGGGATGACAATTACCCACACTCCCCACCAATTCGTCCTGTTTCACCACCATTTCAGGTGAGAGAGTCGAAAAAATGTACTAAAATCATCTAGAAATATTGAGAATCTACGTCCCATGGACAAATCACCGGTGATTCCAATTCGACGGTCTCCTTCTTTATCGGTATTTACATATTGCATGGCAACCCGACCTGGGCATAAAGCTATCTTTCACTAGATATGATATGGTATAACTGTATAATTGTACTGTGTACTGTAGATAGAGTTTTTGCAGGAAATTGGTTTCCATTGCCATGTATGATAACCAAATGGGGAACTATGCCAATTGCTTCCAAAACGGCTCCTGTCAATGTTTTTTCTCGATGTTTTTCTAATTCCCGAGAGCTCCTGTAGTTTTTCCCAAAGAACTACTGTCAAATTCAACTTTCACTTCATCTGCACAACACCTCCTACATCATTACATCATCTACATCATCTACATCATCTATGTCAACTTCATCTACACCACAAACATTGTCATCTACATCATTAACACAATCTACAAATGCTCAACGGTTAAATATTTCCTACAAAACTCCTGCAACGTCATGTGCACAGGAGTTCTTTGACAGGAGTTGTTACACAGGAGTTGTTTTAGAGTTGTTACACAGGAGTTAGCTTCTAGGTGATCTACTTGTATCTGAACTCCGAGACTGAACTCCTACGAAGCTCCTACTTCTCAAGTTCTTCTAAATTCTCTCTCTAGGCGGCAGGGGCAGCCCGGCCGTGTTCATCGGAACGTGGCCTTCTGCGGAGATCGTGCGCGTCCGACGAACGAACGTGTGGTGAAATGCAAATTTGTCTTGGAGACGGGCAACCCACTGCGGAGGTGTGCGTCGGTCGAACGCAAGGTGAAATGCGAATTTTCGGGGACCGCGCATGCCGGACGCACTAAGTGTTGGTGACATGCGAATTTTCTGGGTGACGGCGTCGACCTTTCGTCGACCTTTCGCACGAAATCAATGTCGAGCGTCAAAAACTGCGATTTTGAAATCTCAGATGCAACCCGTTCGCTCGAAAAGAAGGTCAAACGGCCAAAACTGAGGAAAGGTTGCGATTTTGAGACGTCACTAAAGGTATTCTGTAGCAAGGGTTCTTTGTGCAAAATGGAAAAGCTGCTCTGTGTAGAAATGTCCTTGTGTAAAAGCTTCTGTGTGTAAAAGCGTGCTGTGTGTAAAAGTTTCTCTGTGTAAAAGCTTCTCTGTGTAAAAGTTTCTCTGTGTAAAAGCTTCTGTGTGTAAAAGCTCCTCTGTGTAAAAACTTTTGTGGACAAGCTTGTGGGTAAAAGCTTCTCTGTGTAATGACTTCTCTGTGTAAAGGCCTCCGTGTGTGAAAGCTTCTTTGTGTAAAAGCTTGTGTGTGTGTGTGGAAGCGGGTCTGTGTGTAAAAGATGCTCTGTGGAAAGGCTTCTCTGTGGAAAAGCGTCTCCTGTGTCAAAGGGTCTGTGTGTAAAAGCTATTATGCCCGACAGCTGCATCGTGACCTGGGGCCATGCCGGCTCTGGCGGCAATAGCACATCTGTGCAAGAGCAGATTTCGTTTTTATAGAGCTTCTGGACGCCTAAAGACGGAGCCTGCTCCAACTGAAGTGCTTTCTTCTTGGCTGCTCGCATTGAACAACAGTATTTGTGCGACGTCGCGGCTTCAATGCCGTTCAAAGCCATTGAATGAAGCAAGCCTCGTGTTTGCAGAATAAAATGGGAGCGATGGCAGCATGTCATGCTTCAAGGCACATGGCAGGAATGCATGAATTATGATCACCTGGATGCGCTGCCAGGTTGTAGATGACCCACTTCTTCGCTTCACCTTCTTAGCTCTGACGATCAGGTCTGACGCTAGCATCGTGTTTTCATCCTGCTGGTGTCTTGCAAATGTCCTGCAGCAGAAACCTGGTTTTGAAGTTTTGAAGCATTGTTTTTGTGGCTGCAGCTATTTGCACGTAGTGTCGGGCTGGTTGTCACCGCGATCTGTGCAAAACAACCAATGATCCAAGTTGGCATCGCCATGCACAATGGCATTTGTGGAGCCTTTCACCTCCTGCACACCTCCAGAGTTGAGAATTTGCGAAATACCGCTGAACACTGGTTCCAGAAAAGGTTTTTGACATTGTTCAAAGCAGATGGAGAAATGCTGACTCATGCAAGTCAAACCCTGGGAGAAGCGGGGATTGCCCATGGAGATAGCCTGACATCACTTGCTCTGGTGTGGTGGTAACTCCTCCTCAGTCAAGCGCTTGCTGCACAGAGTCCGTCAGACCCACGCCTCCAGCACAGCGCGTTTGCTGCTATCTTGGCCGATGGCTCTTTCGTTACTTGGGGTTGCTATCACTATGGCAGTGACGACGGCACAGTTAAAGAAAGCCTGGTCGATGTATGCAACATTGCCACGACTGACACGGCCTTTGGGGCCATCTTGGCCAACGGAACGGTGATCATCTGGGGAGACTATGCTAGGGACAGCTCTGCGGCGCAAGATCAACTGAAGGACGTCGAGTTGGTCCAAGGTACCGCTTACTGTATGCCTTTGCTGCTCTCTTGTCGGATGGCTCTGGTGTGTGCTGGAGCTACCAGGATCTTGGGGGTGATAGCTCCCAGGTTCAAGTGCAGCGGCGCGATGTGCAGGTGTTATACTCCACAGAAAGCCTTTGCGGCAGTCTTGGAAGATCGATCTGTCATGACCTGGGGTATGGATGACCAGGGTGGCGACAGCTCCGCAATGCAGCAGCAGCTGACGAGGAGTGTGTTGCGCATTGAAGCAACGAGGTCTGCATTTACTGCGATGCTCTTGGACTGCTCTGTCGTATAACCTGGGGCTGCTTGGAAGAAGGCGGAGATGCATCCACGGTGCAAAGTCAGTTTGAAAATGCAGCGCGGATTGAAGGCAATGAATCTGTCGTCACCTGGGGCAAACAGATAAGCGGAGGGAACAGTTCATATGTGCAGCACCAGCTTCAAAACGTAGAAGCAATCTACAGTACGTATACAGCCTTTACTGCCCTGCTGCCGAATGGATTTGTTGTCGCGTGGGGCAATGCATCTTCTGGTGGTGACAGTTTTGGTAATCAACATCAGCTTCAAAATGTCCAGCGGCTATATTCGATTCGCAGCTATCCTGCCCAACAGTTGCATCGTGACTTGGGGCGGGCTCAGGTTTGGCAGCAATAGCGCGTCTGTGCAAGAACAGATATCGTTCTCCTAGAGCATCGGTGTGCCGGTGGCCAGAAATTACCGTGACGGAGCTGCAATCGTGCGACCGAAGCTTCTTCGAAGCGCAGTCCATTGCCTGGAGCAAACGTCTTCTCTGCGGCAAAAAGAAAAGAGACGGCAGTGTAACATGGATATAGGGCTCCTAAAACTCACCGGCTGTTTTGTTTGGGTTTGCGTTTTGCTGACAGTTTGGCAGCTAACGTGCAACATGCCCTCCTTCGATTCCAGATGTCGCAACTGATCGCAAGCAAACATGATTTGCGGTCTCTTTGATCTGTTGCCAGGTTGCAAGCGAATGCCTCCTGCCAAATTCTGCAGACTACTGCCGTGAGTCGCCTTCTTTCATTTTGCGTTTAGTGAATGCAACTGATTGTCTCTTACCCAGCAGCAACATTTTGCTTGCAGCAAAAAGTGGTGCGAGGAGGGCTGTTTGACTTGGACTGCAGCTTCTTTCACAATCTGGCTTTCAAACTCCATCTCAGTATCGCGTCTTGCTTCTTAACACAAAATCCAGATGCCACGACTTCTCGCAGAAAATGTGCGGCCTGGTTGAAGTTGAACGGCAGTTGACAAATGCCGCAGAATATTTCTACTTCGCTGCTTTCTTCCATCTTGCTTTTTGCGTCACCAGAACGATCACGGTTCCACTGCGATTGTATCAAGCAAGAAATATATAGAAATATGCCTATGGAACAAGCGAGGGCAACGATACTTTGACGCAGAGCGATCTTTTGATCCGTTGCCTTTGAGCTTCAGTTCCTGTCTTGCCTTGCTTCTTGACAATGTATCCACACGTCACAAATCGCGATTCCTCTGTGTCATCGCAAAAAATCTGAGTAGATGCTATGTGGAAGCACAGATATACATATGATATACAGTAAGAATAAAATACAGTAACTTCATGATCACCCATTATAGACCATAGATTCATAAATCATGATGCATCAACAACCTCATTCATCGTTCATCATCATTCATCATCATTCATCATCATTCATCATCATTCATCATCATTCATCATCATTCATCCCATATCTTTTCTCCATCCACTTTTAATCTACTCCCTCCTGTTTTCCTGTCGGGCCATACTGTCGTCTCGTTTTTCTATGTGTTTGTCACCTAGTGATTTCCAGTCGAGCCTCAAACGTCATGATTATTGGAGAGTCACCTTTCGGTTTCGACTTAAATCCCCATGATTTTTGGGACACAAATTTCCAGTCGCTCCCGCGGCGGCCTGGATCTGATACAAAAAAAAGTAATATTTTCAGGCTTGTTCATTCCGGAAAGTTCATTTGGTTTTCATAACTTTTCCTGTTTTAGTTGGTTCTTTTTTGGCTATCATTTTGAAAAGTGGTTGTTTACATCATTTGATCAGATTGTCAGAACTGAAACAGAATACGAAAACACAAAGGAACATTTGCCAAGATTTAAGAAATCGAAAACTATGATTTCTGATGATCTCCCGATGTGCCAAATGCAAAAAATCAGATTTACAGGATGGAAAAAAATGAACTTTCGCGTCGGACCAGATTTGCGGAATGAAAAAAATAGCAAAAAAACGAAAAAAGAACTTTTTCATTTTTTGTCATTGTGTTTTCGTTCTGAAAGTTCCTTCCGTTTTCAGGTCGAAACGGATAATTCATTTTTATTTCGTAGTGTTTTGGGAAATTTGGTAAGACATGATCACTTTTTTTCGTTCTCGAAATTCAGTTGCCTGACAACATCAAAAATGAAAGCACATTTTTTCAATCTCACCCCTGCACTCAGTCTTACCCTCACAGCCTTAGAGCCTTGGAAGGCCCAATGCGTTTCCAGACTTTTTCAACTGGGGATCACAAAATCCCACCAAAACAAAAAAATGCAAAAAAAATAGTGAGTTGAAAATGAGGTCAGAAAAAAAAAAACTTTCGGAAGAAAAAATTACAAAAACATGGGAAAAATTAGTTTTAACATGTTTTAATTTTATTCAGAAGGAGGCCAGGATGGTTTTCAATGTGTTGCCTGGTGAAATGCCCATCTTCTGTTGATCCAAGGGGCACTGTGCATAGTCCCACTCCGGGGCGGGGGCGGCATGTCCTTCAAAAGGCTATCGTGTGGCGCAAGGTTTTCCAGAATTTGCGGTCCCCAGGATCCCATATATGATATTGATATACTATATATCAACATATACGGTGTGTGTATATATATATGTGAAATGCCCTAGTGTACCCCAACATGGGTGTCATGTCATTCTTTATCCCACCATGTGCTCTCTCTCTCTCTCTCTCTGTCTCTCTCTCTCTCTCTCTACGTATTTATATGTTTTTTTAATGCATGTGTATTTATACGATTTTATATCATATACACATGTGCATGTGTGTGTGCGCTGCTGTTGATGACCAATTACAATGGAAGGGATCAGAGCAGGCCTCCTCTTCTTCGCCTTCTTGGTGCACCTGCTCGAGACCCGTGTCCGGCAGATCAAATTCGACATCAGCACGCTGGAAGTAAAAGCTATGACCTCCAGCCGACCGGGTCAAGGAGAAGGAGCAATGGCATCAAACTATCAAAAAGGAATGTATACATACATGGAAACTCCAACAATCCACCTTTTTCGACTGCATGGGAAAAATCTCCTGAAAGGGTCTCAGGCTGAAATGTCAGGGTTGTTTTTCACCAGGCGAACCATTTACGAAATATTTGCAGATCATCGTGACTGGTTGAGGTCACAACCCCCGATAGAAATTGACATGACATGGTACCCGACGAGGGCCACACGGTAGTAGTAAAACCATGGCAATGGGGAGCCCCTTTCTTTTTGCGAAGCCCATGTTTGCAATTGAAAACAAACATCTTCCTGACCTCGTTAGTGGAAAGAGACCTGGAAAATGGGAAACAATGAGGCAAACTATTTCGCAGTCAAGTAATCATCATCCCCGACAAGGGTGTCTACTAAGAAATTGGTTACATTCTCATTTATGTTTGGTGAAGCCCCCATCTACCATCCCGCAAATTAACATATATCCCTCCAAAAAGTGAGGACTCTCAGAGTTGATGTTGGTTTGGGGGATGATATGTTTTCAAAGTCCGGTAGTTTGTTTGAAGACTGCCAACCAGCTATTCACTGGGTTGCCTAAGTATGTCCTATAGTTTACCCATTGTTCAACACATGTTGAACCCACTTACAACCGTATCACATCCCCATGTTTTACCCCTATTTTAGCACTACTACTACTACTGTATATACCATTATTGAATATCATTGATATCACAGCAATAATGTTCAGTCTTATCATTACATATCATTACTATTGCTATCATCATATTTGTTACTAGTGTAGTGATGTGTATATAGTGTAGCGTAGCGTAGCGTATTGTACTGTACGGTACTGTAGTTGTAGTTGTAGTTGTAGCTGGAGCCCGACTGATAGATAGCCGTGGCATTTTGCGGCACTTGTGCGTTTTTCGTGCTTCGGTGGACATTTACGTACGGGTTGCACATCCAGTCAATGCGTTCAGCAAGCACGCGCACAGGCGATATTCGGCAGGTCATGTGAAGTTACAGGGATCATGGTACGTCAGCAGAATAGTTGAAGTTCACGCACACGGATCAGGTTACGTCATCAGAAGGGTCCTTATTTCATGTGCAACCGGCTCTTGATGCTATGCCCTCAACCTTCTTAAGCAACTTGCAACCCGCTCTTGATGCTACGCTCTCAACTTTCCTAGGCAACTTGCAACATGCTCTTGATGCTACGCTCTCAACCTTCTTAAGCAAACATTTATTCTCAGCAGTTTTCCACGATGCCTGTATCATGGAATCAAAACGCAAGAACATCCAGAACTTCAAAAGCTCCTTTATGGATACTGTTGGCGACAATCCTTAGGTCCACTGACACTGGAGGAATTTCTGAAAGAAATCCGCAAAGCAGTGAAGGCATGCAAATGCTTCTGAAACAAGGGGAAAATTGAAGAAATGAAATGCAAACAAAAAGTAGTTTTCCTATTTTACAAAAGGCTATTTTTTTAAGACAACAAATTGACAAGTGGCGTTTCGCTGTGGCGAAAACAACTTTTATGTTGACCTGATGCTCACGAAACCACACGGCTAATTATGGGTTGGGAACCTTGTAGTTGTAGTCGTAGTTGTAGTTACTTGTAGTGTGATTACTGTAGTGGAGTATACAGTACTGTAGTGAAATTAGTGTAGTGTAGTGTTTAGTGCAATGTACAGTGTGGTGTATAGTGTGTTGTGTAGTGTGTTGTAAAGTGTACTTGTAGTTGTAGTTCTTGTTGTAGCTGTAGTGTGGTGTAATTTGTGTAGTGAAGTGTAGTGTACTGCACTGTACTGTAGCGTACTGTAGTGTAGTTGTAGCTGTAGCTGTAGTTGTTGTGTCGTGAACCAACAAAAGTGGTCCGAACATGTACTTGGTGGTTCATCCCACTTAGTAAGTGGGTTATAACCCCAGTTATAAGTGGATTTACCCTACTTATCCCATTTATAAGTGGGGTTATAACTCACTTACTAAGTGGGATGAGCCACCAAGTAGTGCTTTTAACAAACATGTTTACTTCGAAACTTGCTTCGCGCACAGCGACGTGAAATTTTTATGCCATCTCATCCGACGAGATCGCTCCGCACCCGCCGCTTTAGCAAACCTACTTTTCGACCCGGAGCCACAAACATTGGACAAACGCAGTGTTTCGCGACTCTTCTACCTTTTCGCGCACCTACATCTTCTTTCTTCTGACTCTTTCTCTTCTCTGACTCTCCCCACCTCTGCGTTTCTATCTGTCCATATTGTCGGAAGTTTGACTTCTAAACTTCCGTCAATCATATCCCGTACTTATCGTTGCTCTTAAAACTACTGCCATCATTGCTGTCGCTTCTAAGATTCTAGATTTCCACGGTCTTCGGGACACGGTGTGTAGTTTCAAGGCATTGAGTATTGTCATACTATTCCTATATAATCTTTATGACTATGATACCATTACATATCATTACTATGATATTTCTTTGATTTGTATAACTTCACTATTGTAATTACTGCCAAAAAATACTATTATCGTTGTTGGTGGTTAGATCCCTTTGATCATCGAAGTATTGCTATGATATCTATGGCTTTGATCAACTCCAACAACACTATCACCAAGTAATACAAATATCAATTCTGTAATAGTAATAACATGTAATAACTACTCTCACTACATGTTTAATAATGACTATATTATATCACAACATGACTCCTATGACATAATGATTACAAAAAAAAAAAAAAAAACTATATAATACTATATTAATGCATTTGTCTATTATCATCAAAATATTGCAGTAATCATCTCCCCTTCAATACCTGCATTTGTCAAATTCGTGGAGTTTCAGAAAATCCATCCAGTCTGGGGGTTTCCCAGCGGCCACGTGAGCAATGGCCAGAGGGTAGATCCCTATGTATCTTGGAAGGTATACATATATATATATTCCCACTATATCCCAACTCTTATCCCAGAATTTTCCCTATGAGACCATATAAAACCATATAAAATTATATATAACCATATAAAACCATATAAAATTGAAACCCTGTACACCTTTATAATGTTTGATGTTTTTATTGTTATTACATTGATCATTATTCTTATCATTATGGTAAATATTGTTACAATGCCAAATATCATAGTAATAATGATAATGATAATATCTATACCACTAATGCTTATATACCATGGTATAATGATAATCATAATACAATAATTATGGTTTTAAAGAAAACAAAAACATGCCAATAATACCACAATACATACCAGTGCTCCCAAAATATAATATTAGGGTATGTTTAATGTTAGTGATGTTTAGCCAAAGTAGTAAGGTAAGTTTATAACAACGGCAAAATGATAATCTAACACTACTATTGTAGTAGTGACTAGTGTCAGTAAAGCAATGTCATAAACCACCCATATATTCTGATGGTTTTTGCAACCCATTTCCGGTAAAATTGGGGGTGGTGGATCCTACTGCATTAGTAACATTTTCATTGGTGCCATACTATTGGTCATAAATATTATTATCATTATCATTATCATCATTATTACTGCAGTATATATATAGTTATTGCATTCTCAATATTACCTAAATATACTAATTATCAGTGTTATCATTATCATTACATACAATTAAATACTGCAACGATAATACTAGTATAGCAACAGCAAGATTGTAATTTAGCATTATTTATTACTATAGTAAATATGACTATCAATTACCCTCTGGTAAATTAACATAGACCCTGAAAATCCGCCGACCCCTGCCGTCAGCAGGGGGAGCGCGTCAGAGGAGGCCTTACTAGCAACAAGATGCCAGAAGGGGCGAAGAGTTTGTGCAGAACGAAAGCCGGCTCCAGAAGGACACGAGCAGGGTGGCAGTTGGCAATGTAGAAACGCGAGAAAAGTCAAGGTTTGGAGCTAGTTTCTAGTCGGTTCAGAAAGTGACGTTTGGCAGTCTGGGATACGGGCCGCGGGCCCAATCCGTCCTTCACTGCCATGGTGTTTTAGCCCTGCGACACGGTCCTTGGACTCCAGCTTGGACCGAAGCGGTGCAGAACGAAAGCCGGCTCCAGGAGGACACGAGCAGGGTGGCAGTTGGCAATGCAGAAACGCAGGAAAAGTCCAGGTTTGGAGCTAGTTTCTAGTCGGTTCAGAAAGTGACGTTTGGCAGTCTGGGATACGGGCCGCGGGCCGAATCCGTCCTTCACTGCCATGGTGTTTTAGCCCTGCGACACGGTCCTTGGACTCCAGCTTGGACCGAAGCGGTGCAGAACGAAGGCCGGCTCCAGGAGGACACGAGCAGGGGGGCAGTTGGCAGTGCAGAAACGCAGGAAGTCAAGGTTTGGAGCTAGTTTCTAGTCGGTTCAGAAAGTGACGTTTGGCAGTCTGGGATACGGGCCGCGGGCCCAATCCGTCCTTCACTGCCATGATGTTTTAGCCCTGCGACACGGTCCTTGGACTCCAGCTTGGACCTAAGCGGTGCAGAACGAAAGCCGGCGCCAGGAGGACACGAGCAGGGTGGCAGTTGGCAGTGCAGAAACGCAGGTAAAGTCAAGGTTTGGAGCTAGTTTCTAATCGGTTCAGAAAGTAACGTTTGGCACTCTGGGCTACGGGCCGCAGAACGAAAGCCGGCTCCAGGAGGACACGAGCAGGGTGGCAGTTGGCAGTGCAGAAACGCAGGAAAAGTCAAGGTTTGGAGCTGGTTTCTAGTCGGTTCAGAAAGTGACGTTTGGCAGTCTGGGATACGGGCCGCGGGCCCAATCCGTCCTTCACTGCCATGGTGTTTTAGCCCTGCGACACGGTCCTTGGACTCCAGCTTGGACCGAAGCGGTGCAGAACGAAAGCCGGCTCCAGGAGGACACGAGCAGGGTGGCAGTTGGCAGTGCAGAAACGCAGGAAAAGTCAAGGTTTGGAGCTTATTTCTAGTTGGTTCAGAAAGTGACGTTTGGCAGTCTGGGATACGGGCCGCAGGCCCAATCCGTCCTTCACTGCCATGGTGTTTTAGCCCTGCGACACGGTCCTTGGACTCCAGCTTGGGCCGAAGCGGTGCAGAACGAAAGCCGGCTCCAGGAGGACACGAGCAGGGTGGCAGTTGGCAGTGCAGAAACGTAGGAAAAGTCAAGGTTTGGAGCTAGTTTCTAGTCGGTTCAGAAAGTGACGTTTGCCAGTCTGGGATACGGGCCGCGGGCCTAATCCGTCCTTCACTGCATTGGTGTTTTAGCCCTGCGACACGGTCCTTGGACTCCAGCTTAGACCGAAGCGGTGCAGAACGAAAGCCGGCTCCAGGAGGACACGAGCAGGGTGGCAGTTGGCAGTGCAGAAACGCAGGTAAAGTCAAGGTTTGGAGCCGCAGAACGAAAGCCGGCTCCAGGAGGACACGAGCAGGGTGGCAGTTGGCAGCGCAGAAACGCAGGAAAAGTCAAGGTTTGGAATGGTTTGGAGCTAGTTTCTAGTCGGTTCAGAAAGTGACGTTTGGCAGTCTAGGATACGGGCCGCGGGCCCGATCCGTCCTTCACTGCCATGGTGTTTTAGCCCTGCGACACGGTCCTTGGACTCCAGCTTGGACCGAAGCTGTGCAGAACGAAAGCCGGCTCCAGGAGGACACGAGCAGGGTGGCAGTTGGCAGTGCAGAAACGCAGGAAAAGTCAAGGTTTGGAGCTAGTTTCTAGTCGGTTCAGAAAGTGACGTTTGGCAGTCTGGGATACGGGCCGCGGGCCCAATCCGTCCTTCACTGCCATGGTGTTTTAGCCCTGCGACACGGTCCTTGGACTCCAGCTTGGACCGATGCGGTGCAGAACGAAAGCCGGCTCCAGGAGGACACGAGCAGGGTGGCAGTTGGCAGTGCAGAAACGCAGGAAAAGTCAAGGTTTGGAGCTAGTTTCTAGTCGGTTCAGAAAGTGACGTTTGGCAGTCTGGATACGGGCCGCGGGCCCAATCCGTCCTTCACTGCCATGGTGTTTTAGCCCTGCGACACGGTCCTTGGACTCCAGCTTGGACCGAAGCGGTGCAGAACGAAAGCCGGCTCCAGGAGGACACGAGCAGGGTGGCAGTTGGCAGTGCAGAAACGCAGGAAAAGTCAAGGTTTGGAGCTAGTTTCTAGTCGGTTCAGAAAGTGACGTTTGGCAGTCTGGGATACGGGCCGCGGGCCTAATCCGTCCTTCACTGCCATGGTGTTTTAGCCCTGCGACCCGGTCCTTGGACTCCAGCTTAGACCGAAGCGGTGCAGAACGAAAGCCGGCTCCAGGAGGACACGAGCAGGGTGGCAGTTGGCAGTGCAGAAACGCAGGTAAAGTCAAGGTTTGGAGCCGCAGAACGAAAGCCGGCTCCAGGAGGACACGAGCAGGGTGGCAGTTGGCAGTGCAGAACCGCAGGAAAAGTCAAGGTTTGGAGCTAGTTTCTAGTCGGTTCAGAAAGTGACGTTTGGCAGTCTGGGATACGGGCCGCGGGCCCAATCCGTCCTTCTCTGCCATGGTGTTTTAGCCCTGCGACACGGTCCTTGGACTCCAGCTTGGACCGAAGCGGTGCAGAACGAAGGCCGGCTCCAGGAGGACACGAGCAGGGTGGCAGTTGGCAGTGCAGAAACGCAGGAAAAGTCCAAGGTTTGGAGCTAGTTTCTAGTCGGTTCAGAAAGTGACGTTTGGCAGTCTGGGATACGGGCCGCGGGCCCAATCCGTCCTTCACTGCCATGGTGTTTTAGCCCTGCGACACGGTCCTTGGACTCCAGCTTGGACCGAAGCGGTGCAGAACGAAAGCCGGCTCCAGGAGACACGAGCAGGGTGGCAGTTGGGAATGCAGAAACGCAGGAAAAGTCAAGGTTTGGAGCTAGTTTCTAGTCGGTTCAGAAAGTGACGTTTGGCAGTCTGGGATACGGGCCGCAGGCCCAATCCGTCCTTCTCTGCCATGGTGTTTTAGCCCTGCGACACGGTCCTTGGACTCCAGCTTGGACCGAAGCGGTGCAGAACGAAGGCCGGCTCCAGGAGGACACGAGCAGGGTGGCAGTTGGCAGTGCAGAAACGCAGGAAAAGTCAAGGTTTGGAGCTAGTTTCTAGTCGGTTCAGAAAGTGACGTTTGGCAGTCTGGATACGGGCCGCGGGCCCAATCCGTCCTTCACTGCCATGGTGTTTTAGCCCTGCGACACGGTCCTTGGACTCCAGCTTGGACCGAAGCGGTGCAGAACGAAAGCCGGCGCCAAGAGGACACGAGCAGGGTGGCAGCAGTGCAGAAACGCAGGAAAAGTCAATGTTTGGAGCTAGTTTCTAGTCGGTTCAGAAAGTGACGTTTGGGGCACTCTGGCTAACGGGCCCGCGAACGAAAGCCGGCTCCAGGAGGACACGAGCAGGGTGGCAGTTGGCAGTGCAGAAACGCAGGAAAAGTCAATGTTTGGAGCTAGTTTCTAGTCGGTTCAGAAAGTGACGTTTGGCAGTCTGGGATACGGGCCGCGGGCCCAATCCGTCCTTCACTGCCATGGTGTTTTATGGGCCCTGCGACACGGATCCTTGGACTCCAGCTTGGACCGAAGCGGTGCAGACGAAGCCGGCTCCGGAGGACACGATCAGGGTGGCAGTTGGCAAAGTGGCAAGAAACGGCAGGAAAAGTCAAGGTTTGGAGCTAGTTTCTATCGGTTTTCAAGAAAAGTGACGTTTGTCATTCTGGGGTCCTGCACTGCCATGGGGTTTTGGCCCTGCGACACGTCCTTGGACTCCAGCTTGGGCCGAAACGGTGCAGAAGAAAGCCGGCTCCAGGAGGACACGAGCAGGGTGGCAGTTGGCAGTGCAGAAACGCAGGAAAAGTCAAGGTTTGGAGCTAGTTTCTAGTCGGTTCAGAAAGTGACGTTTGGCAGTATGGGATACGGGCCGCGGGCCCAATCCGTCCTTCACTGCCATGGTGTTTTAGCCCTGCGACACGGTCCTTGGACTCCAGCTTGGACGAAGCGGTGCAGAACGAAGGCCGGCTCCAGGAGGACACGAGCAGGGTGGCAGTTGGCAGTGCAGAAACGCAGGAAAAGTCAAGGTTTGGAGCTAGTTTCTAGTCGGTTCAGAAAGTGACTTTTGGCAGTCTGGGATACGGGCCGCGGGCCCAATCCGTCCTTCACTGCCATGGTGTTTTAGCCCTGCGACACGGTCCTTGGACTCCAGCTTGGACCGAAGCGGTGCAGAACGAAAGCCGGCTCCAGGAGGACACGAGCAGGGTGGCAGTTGGCAGTGCAGAAACGCAGGAAAAGTCAAGGTTTGGAGCTAGTTTCTAGTCGGTTCAGAAAGTGACGTTTGGCAGTCTGGGATACGGGCCGCGGGCCCAATCCGTGCTTCTCTGCCATGGGGTTTTAGCCCTGCGACACGGTCCTTGGACTCCAGCTTGGACCGAAGCGGTGCAGAACGAAGGCCGGCTCCAGGAGGACACGAGCAGGGTGGCAGTTGGCAGTGCAGAAACGCAGAAAGTCAAGGTTTGGAGCTAGTTTCTACTCGGTTCAGAAAGTGACGTTTGGCAGTCTGGGATACGGGCCGCGGGCCCAATCCGTCCTTCACTGCCATGGTGTTTTAGCCCTGCGACACGGTCCTTGGACTCCAGCTTGGACCGAAGCGGTGCAGAACGAAAGCCGGCTCCAGGAGGACACGAGCAGGGTGGCAGTTGGCAGTGCAGAAACGCAGGAAAAGTCAAGGTTTGGAGCTAGTTTCTAGTCGGTTCAGAAAGTGACGTTTGGCATTCTGGGATACGGGCCGCGGGCCCAATCCGTCCTTCACTGCCATGGTGTTTTAGCCCTGCGACACGGTCCTTGGACTCCAGTTTGGACCGAAGCGGTGCAGAACGAAAGCCGGCTCCAGGAGGACACGAGCAGGGTGGCAGTTGGCAGTGCAGAAACGCAGGAAAAGTCAAGGTTTGGAGCTAGTTCCTAGTCGGTTCAGAAAGTGACGTTTGGCAGTCTGGGATACTGGCCGCGGGCCCAATCCGTCCTTCACTGCCATGGTGTTTTAGCCCTGCGACACGGTCCTTGGACTCCAGCTTGGACCGAAGCGGTGCAGAACGAAAGCCGGCTCCAGGAGGACACGAGCAGGGTGGCAGTGGGCAGTGCAGAAACGCAGGAAAAGTCAAGGTTTGGAGCTAGTTTCTAGTCGGTTCAGAAAGTGACGTTTGGCAGTCTGGGATACGGGCCGCGGGCCCAATCCGTCCTTCACTGCCACGGTCCTTGGACTCCAGCTTGGACCGAAGCGGTGCAGAACGAAAGCCGGCTCCAGGAGGACACGAGCAGGGTGGCAGTTGGCAGTGCAGAAACGCAGGAAAAGTCAAGGTTTGGTCTGGGATACGGGCCGCGGGCCCAATCCGTCCTTCACTGCCATGGTGTTTCAGCCCTGCGACACGGTCCTTGGACTCCAGCTTGGACCGAAGTGGTGCAGAACGAAAGGCGGCTCCAGGAGGACACGAGCAGGGTGGCAGTTGGCAGTGCAGAAACGCAGGAAAAGTCAAGGTTTGGAATGGTTTGGAGCTAGTTTCTAGTCGGTTCAGAAAGTGACGTTTGGCAGTCTAGGATACGGGCCGCGGGCTCAATCCGTCCTTCACTGCCATAGTGTTTTAGCCCTGCGACACGGTCCTTGGATTCCAGCTTGGACCGAAGCGGTGCAGAACGAAAGCCGGCTCCAGGAGGACACGAGCAGGGTGGCAGTTGGCAATGCAGTGTCGTCTCGGGTCTCTTTAGGATGCCATTTCAAGTTTCATACTGCGGTTACGAACGGGGGCTTCGGGTATGGGTCTTAAGTGCTAGAGCAACCCTTTAGGTCCCCAAGACACCTGCCCAATGACGAAAGCTCCTATTTCTTGAGCCATGAAAAAGTGTCAGAGCACATAGTTGTGCGTGTCATCCTGCAGGGGTCCATGCTGCTTGCATGTGCACAGTGCCAAACGCACATACAAATGGTTTGTTTAGGTCAGTTTCTGGTTTCTTTAGGGTTCATTTCATGCTTACGACACAGAGGCAGGCATGACCCTCCAGTGTCCAGGGGTCGGCGGCAGAGGGCGTAGCCCTTTAATAACCCATGTTGAGTGGTTTCACTCATCTTCCAACACCCCATCTACCAGGGTCTATGTTAATTTACTTGAGGGTATCATCCCAATGATATTCTCTATCGATAATCCCAATCCGTTGATCCCAATGATGTTTGATAATTCCCAGGTCGATGTCTCTGGTTGCAAAATTCTTGGCGTCCTGAAACCAACATGAATGATTTATACCACCTATTGATGGTGAAAAATTGGGGATGGTTGATGGTATTGTTTTACCAACATTAATTATGTTTGAACAACAACGAATTATCTGATCCCAATTATCATCCCTATTCATAATCCTTTGATCCATATGAATATTACTATCGATCATCATCCCAATTATCTGGGCAAATTATAATACTTCACTAACCTGAAATAATGCCTTCTTCTCAGATGATTCCTCTTATTAACTATGATTCCAGTGAGAACAGTGAGGTCGTTATAATTTGCCCGGAATATGATCTTTGGTTTAATCACCACAAAAATCCCTATTTTCATCACTGTTACCCTCTGGTAATTTAACGTAGCTATAGAAAATCACCATTTTTAATGGGAAAATCCACTATTAATGGTCATTTTCAATAGCTATTTTGACATACCCAGAGGGTAATCCACATTAAGCCAGATCAATTGCAGCGATTCCCGATGTCTCTGGTCGCCAAGCAGCCGGATTTCCCCACTCTCCGCAGGGTGCCATCCGCTAGCAGGGACAGCTGGCCGCCAGCCATCTCCACCGTCCCGTCGGTGCCTCCCGGAGAAAGGCGGCACCGTTTTGGCATCAGAAAAGGTGGGAAAATGCATCAAAGTCATCAGAAAATGTGAAGAAATATGGTGTTTTTTTGGATTTTGATGCTGATATATGTTGATGTTGGTTTCGATTTTGATGATTGATCTTTTCATGGGTTTCAGTGGGGTTCCACATGCCAACCCCCAAACAAACAGTTGATGGATTGCATCTTCTGGCTTATATAATGTATTTCAGCAGGATTGCAAATGTAAACCCCAAGAAATTCTTTACTTCATGTGATCCCCACTGTAGTTTTTCTACATTCGAACAACAATTTGCTTTGACCACCCGAGACTGAGGAGCAAAAACGGAAAAGAAAAAAGAACAATGAAAATCATTCTGCAGAACTCGTAGGTAACAGCCGGTCCCGATTGAATCGGTGAACCAACTTGGAAGTCATCGAGGAATTTTGATGGGATCTATGCTGGATATATCTATGGTTAATGGAGTCTGTAAATCAGCTTATAACTTGGGGTGATATATCTATGTTTAATGAAGTCTATAAATCAGCTTATAACTTGGATATATCTATGGTTGGTGGAGTCTGTAAATCAGCTTATAACTTGGGGTGAAATATCTATGTTTAATAAAGTCTATAAATCAGCTTATAACTTGGATATATCTATGGTTAATGGAGTCTGTAAATCAGCTTATAACTTGGATATATATATATATATATATGGTTATTGGAGTCTGTAAATCAGCTTATAACTTGGGGTTATATATCTATGGTTAATGGAGTCTGTAAATCAGCTTATAACATGGGGTATATATCTACGTATGTTTAAAGGAGTCTGTAAATAAGCTTATAACTTAGGGTGATATATCTATGTTTAATGAAGTCTATAAATCAGCTTATAACTTGGATATATCTACGGTTAATGGAGTCTGTAAATCAGCTTATAACTTGGGGTGATATATCTATGCTTAATGAAGTCTATAAATCAGCTCATAACTTGGATATATCTATGGTTATTGGAGCCTGTAAATCAGCTTATAACTTGGGGTTATATATCTATGGGAATGGGGTCTGTAAATCAGCTTATAAAATGGGGAATATATCTATGGTTAATGGAGTCTGTAAATCAGCTTATAACTTGGGGTGAAATATCTACGTATGGAGTCTATAAATCAGGTTATAACTTGGGCAGATATATCTATGTTTATGGAGTCTGTAAATCAGCTTATAACTTGGGGGATATTTCTATGGTCAATGAAGTCTATAAACCAGCTTATAACTTGGGATGATATACCTATGGTTATTGGAGTCTGTAAATCAGCTTCTAACTTGGATATAGCTATGGTTAATGGAGTCTATAAATCAGGTTATAACTTGGGCAGATATATCTATGTTTATGGAGTCTGTAAATCAGCTTATAGCTTGGGGATATTTCTATGGTTAATGAAGTCTATAAACCAGCTTATAGCTTGGGATGATATACCTATGGTTATTGGAGTCTGTAAATCAGCTTCTAACTTGGATATAGCTATGGCTAATGGAGTCTGTAAATCAGCTTATAACTTGGGGGATATATCTATGGTTAATGGAGTCTGTAAATGAGCTAATAACTTCGGGTAATTTATCTATGGTTGATGCAGTCTGTAAAGGAGCTTATAACTTGAGGGCACCACCTCGTAGTTGCATGTGTTTTTACGCTTCAACTGATAGCTTGCGAGGTAATTGGAGACCCTCAAAGGTAAGACAAAGGTGGCGACACGCAAATTCCACCTTTTTATGCTCGATGTCGGTATGGGGAAACTAAGGATCTAAGGACAATCCGGTTTTTTGTCATTGGATTTGGATGGGCCTGTGGTTTTGTCATACCTCCGCTGAGTCTGGATACCCAGGTCCAAACACGCCTAAAAGCAGAGGAAAATGCAGCGTCTTGCTATGAACTGTGGTGCCGGCTATCATGAATTCCTGCGGGCACGGGATGTGCTGATGCGTGTTGGATTGATGAAAGCAATTTGTCAATTTCTCACCATGCTATAGATGTTTATGTCCATATCCACATGTTCTTGATTATCTATAGTAGTTGTATCCATGTACTACAGTGTTCATATGCCACATTCAAGCTGAAAATTCAATGATGATAAACTGATTGATGGTGTCAGACCCGAGAAAAAATGAACAAAGTACGCTCGAAAAATTGGGGAACCATTCCAAATATGCTTGCAAAAAATGTTGATCATTTTTAAAAATGACACACTGTTTTTATCGCATGGGACTTTGGGCGTCGATTTTGTTCAGACCAACCATGACCCATCCAGATGAACGGGCTGCTAGCATGTTGGATGGTCATCTCGCCAAGGATGTCTGGGACCCACAAAATGGGACGGACGGTCCCGTGCCCATGTTGGAAAGACCCAGGCTGGTCTTAGACCCATGGTTATCACCAAAAACCACCTGCTAAATGGGATGCGCCCCATTTAGAAAGGCATCATTGGTAGCATATCTCAGATCCCTCATATCCCAAACGTCACCAAATATCCTTCAACAACTGCCACTTGGCGGCCAAGACGTTGTGCTCACGGGGTACCAGGATAAATGACCCATCTCCACGATAGATAGCTCACCAATCCCTCCACCGGAGAGCCGCAATCAAAATAGGGGCTGTAAAAATCCGATCGTCATATTCTATGAATGTCTATGAGTATTGAATTACCCTGTGGTAAACATACAAAAAGCTATTGAACATGGCCATTTATAGTTGATTTACCCATTAAAAATTGTGATTTTCCATAGTTGTATGTTAGTTTACCAGAGGGTACAGTAGCTATCATTCTCAAAAAACACCAAGAACGGCTCCAAAACGCCATCGCGCCTGAAGCCACTCTGCCACACCCACAGGGCCGTGCACCAAGCTCCACCCTCCCTGTTGCGATGCCAGAAAGGCGGGTTGAAACCCAAATATAATGTACATATATATATATATATTATTATATATATATTATATTATATTATATTATATTATATTATATTATATTATATTATATTATATTATATATATATCTATATATATATACCTGTATATATATATACCTATACATACATATACCGATACCTATGTAAAATGTGTGTAATATTAATTTGTACTCTGGCACATTTGCAAATTTTGAGAATTATGTTTCACCGATTCTTCAAGGGTAAAACAGCAATAGATCAGCAGCATGAGGATTTGACCATTCAAACAGCGGACAACTTGTAGTGATGGGTTACCAGCAGGGCATGCAAGCTACATGCACTGGGAAATGTATCTGGATGTATATGTCAATGTCTGTTCAACTTAGGCGTGTACGTGAAATCAATATAATATATGTACATAACAAGCTGTCCGCATGGGAATACAATACATAACTACAAGCGAACCAAGATCACAAATCAGTACTTTAAAGGACGTTGGACGGTTTGGTTTGTTTCCAAAGTAGTATCCACCCGCCACAAATTGATCTTAAGTTTGCGAGCTTGGAAAGTCCTGATGATCGCACCGCTCCTATTAGGACACCCAAAGACTGTGTGAATCACTACAGCTCCGTGATGATTTTACCATCCCAGATCAACCCAGCAAGCCGGATCCCTCCCTTGGGCGCTTGAAACCAAATGATGGCTGCCATGACTTGATGGTGCCGTGATAGAACTGTGATAGAACTGCCAAGTAGCAAAGATCAACAAAGATTAAATCCCTACTATGTTTGATGGTTGAATCTACGTGTTTTTCATCGTGAAATCCACGTCATGCAGCACGCCTGCATATTCCTGACCACACCGTACGATGGATACGCTGGCCTCGCACAGCGTCGCTAATATACAACTGCACCCCAGTTGGCATACCCTCCGGTGGATAAATAAACATGGCAATGGGAAACCCCTGCACTAGATATGAAGCTTTGAGAGGGAAAATCATAGGAACATGGCTGGGAAAATCCCCTCACTAGCTGAAAATAGTTCTCTTCTCATACGGCCATCATTTGGGGATATCATCCCCTATACACCTCACCATCATCCCGTAGCGTCATCCCGTTATATCCGCGTTGTAGGGTCTAAACTCACGTAGGTCGTAGGTGTTTACCAAACCCATGGGGTTTTCCCACATTTTTCTGTATGTTTCCCCAGTAAAGCCCATTAAACCTTACCATTAAACCACGGTTAAATTTAAATCCCATGAAAATGTCATGAAAATGTCATGCCTGGCGCGCCTGCTTTGCGATCGCACCAAACCAGCGTCCGGCCTGGGGGGCTTCGAACCTGACAGTGACAGGCTGTGGCTGGCCGGCGCAATAGATCGATACATAGATAGATAGATAGATAGATAGATAGATAGATAGATAGATAGATAGATAGATAGATAGATAGATAGATAGATAGATAGATAGATCATTCTGATATCTATCATAACATTTTTTTGGGCTTCTAGAAGTAACTGATATCTCTGTATCAAATATATCCTATGTCATGCATAGATGGGTTTGTCCTAAAACTGGGGGGATAGCCCAAAATGGGCATTTTAATGTAGGAAATGATCATAACCATTGGTTTTGGGGTACCTTATTTTCAGTCAAACCAATATTGTGTATAAATTATATATATATAATACATACACAATTGCATGATCATATATACGCCCCATATATAAGTGTGTGACTTATATATATTATATATATATATACATATACGGTAGGGGGAGTAGGTTCTCCGATAGGACGTCAATCAGGATCATTGAATTTGAGAAAAACAATGTTTTACTGTGGTAAAATGGAGATGTTTGATGTAGTTCATTTCATGTTTGATGTCTTTCAATTACGGATCAAAAATTTCTCGTCCGTCGAAGTTGAAGTCGTAGATGGACCATGACAACTTTTTTTGTGTGTGTTCTTTTTTCCCCATTGGAATTACGAGGTGCACATTTAGTGATATATCAAAGATCATTGGAAAAGGGCATAATGTACTGTGTTTCCACTGGTATTTTGATGTGATGTGGTTTTTCATTAGGAATTCTCAGTGTTTTTGCATATCATCAAAATTTCCCAGTGCTGTGAGTCAGCTGTTTTTTCTGTTTCAGCCGTCCCATGGTGCCTCTTTGAACACTAACGTTGGCTGGCGGCAACTTTTCATTTCCAGCTGCCGAAAGCGTTCCAGTGCTTTCACGACACTTTCCAAACCAGGCTTTTTGTTTGGATAGTGCACTGCTAGAACGTTGCATCCACGTCCACGCAAGTTACATGAACGTTGCTGCACCCCACCCCACCCCACCACATAACATAACATCACCGTAGCATCAACGTAGCGTCAACGTAGCATCCACGTCCACGCAAGTTACATGAACGTTATTGCACCCCACCCCACCCCACCCCTTCCCCCCCGGGAAACCCCCTCCCCCTAGGGTATGTATACATATATATATATATATCATGACTGTGAGACATTATGATGTACTATGATCAATGACGGTTTACAGTGTAGTGTATCTACATCTACGGTCTTTGTTTCAACTGAGGTTGACGAAAAAATGTGTCTGAGATGGATTGGGTAACAGTACATTGCATATTTTTCTTCCTGGCGAAATCCCCATTTATGGTGCATGTTTCACAGATTCTATCCGCGTTTTTTTGCTGCCTTTCCATGCTTAATGGCTGGAGAAATGCCAGCTTTTACAAGCTAAAACAATCTAGAACCACCATGTTTGTTGGCAGGAAGGGGCTCCCTAGGTATAAGTTGGTTTATTACCCCATTTCACTATAGTTTTCTCCCCTGTAAACCCTAGTTAACCAAGTTATGTGCGTCAACTTAGAGCTAACCAACTGGGGCCCCTTCCTGGGGGCACAACAAATCCAGCCATTTTTGTGGCCCCGGACAGGCACGGCAGTGCCAACCCAGGTTGCTCCACACCTCAGAGGAGCTGCTTTTCCGTGGTGATCGGAGTAGGGCATATTTACATATATAATATGATATAATATGATTAATTATAGATATATATATATATCATATATACAAATATAATATACATATATGTATATAGAATTATATATAGGTGAACTGAACTGACTATGGTTACTAACCGGCTACTAAGTGGGAAGATCCTCCAGGGGCAGAAGAAATATCCTCCAGTTTCCACAAAGCTATGCGGATTTCACCGAGGAAATCTACAAATTCCCTTGAGGTTCAACCAGGAAAAAGGAGATTCGACCACCAAAATGTGGAAATGGGTTTTGGTCAACAAATACAGGTTTGAACTGCAAGAGTGGGACGCAAACAACATGAGAAGTGCATTGAACAGTTGAACTAATTGCCGATGTTGAGGCAAAAACAAAAATAATCTGGAGTCCAGCCACCAAACAAGTGCACCAAAACAGTCCATGCAGTTAGCTAGTATAAATATTCGCCAGTTTCCACAAAAAAGGCGAATTCAACGCACCAAACAAATGCATATTACCAAGAGGACGCGGACGGTAAACCGGCCACAAGTATAAACACTGGGCCACCAATGAAAAGGGGGGTTCATTCATGCCTGTACACACATAGTATATATATATATGTATATATATATGAGTAGGTATACGTGTACATAATACTGCAAAGTTATGTTGTAACAAATGATTGTCTGGTTGGTGGTTTCAACCCCTCTGAAAAATATGTCGCTTGGGATGTTTCTTCCCAATATATGGAAACATAAAAAATGTTCCAAACCACCAACCACCAACCAGAATATGCAAACACCGTCGTATCGATCTGTGCGTCGTGTCTTCGATCGCACAGCTCGGGCTCACGAGCAACGTTTGGTCGTCGTAGGTATCTCGATACGCCAAGGTGCGATATCTGTTTGGGTGGTGTTGTCCAACTTTGCCTGCGATCAGATTGCTGGGTGCGGTCCCAGGATGTTTAAGGTATATACCCTGTAGGTTAAATATCGATGTGATGTGGTGTTTGCCCTCCATTTGTAGACACATGTGTAGATATTTTCCGAACGGGAAACCATGTTTTTTTCACTTCACATCTAGGTTAGTTTGCCCAGGGGTAGGTGCCTGTAGCGAATCAAGTACTATAATAAAATTGATCAAATCGCTGCGTCGAATGACGTACGATTTTGGTATGTGCTGTTGTGTGTGTACCCAAATTTCGGACCTAGTGGGCTTGCTTTCATTGGCTGAAGCAAGCAGCTTACCAAGATCAAGCGAAAATGATTCCCATGGTGATGGTACTAATCCAAATGATATCTGGACGGAAGTCCGGGGACCATTAACGGAAGGAAAGGGTCAGTTTCAGAAAAAGCATGTTCTTGTGTCATCTTCTTCGGTTGAAAGAGGCTCATATCCTTCAACCAGATAGTTTCAGCCCTGGAATGACATGAGCCAACGGGGTGCAAATGAGCATGGATCAATCATTGTGTACCCCACGATGATTGAATCGTTTGCAAAATGAAGTCTCAAGAGGCTGAAGGACCCATCTAATCAAACACACGTTTCTGGACCAAGCATCAAAATTGTGCTCAAGATCCAGTGTTTGTTTAACATAGCCATGGAAAATCACCATTCTTAAGAACGGTAAACCATCTATAAATGGGCCATCTATACCATGGCTATGTTAAATAATCAGAGGGTATATTCCCATGATATCCCCATACTATGCTGTTTCCTACCCATCGACATGCCGACATCCCCACGCTCACGCGGAAGCCGGAGAGCCTTGGAATGGTTAGAGCCTCGCCAGTGGAAATTCACCAAGTCGTCCATATCCCCCCAGAACTGCTATGTAGAAAAATGTGGTCTGGGCAAGTCTCGCTTCCAATTCTGCCAAGTCAGATTTTAGACCCCTTCTAGCCTTCCCATTAAAAATGGTGATTTTCCATAGTTATGTTAGTTTACCAGAGGGTACATCCTTCTACCCAACTAACTGTCCTGTGCTTCAGGTCCTGTGACTTCTCCACTCTCGCCGAGGAGCCGGAATTTTGTGAAATGGAAAAGCTGTAGCTCAAGCTTCTGCCATCCTAACGACCAGTTGGGACATCCAGGAGATGCTGCATGATCCTCACAAGTCCTCCAAAATCCAGAGGTTTAGTGCAAGTGGACTGCAAGATTTCTAGATAACTTTGGATAGCTGGGAATGAATCCTAAGCCAGATTTGGTTGGCCCTTTTCGGGATTATTCGCCACATTTCACCATCATCTATGCATGTTTGGTCGTGTCGTCAATTTGGCCAAGCATCTGAGGGTCGCCAGTCACTGGGTGTCAGCAAACTCCTGAATGGCACGTGAGCGCAGCGACCCTTGACATTCCGGGGGTCCTGAATGCCTGAAAAATCAACAGACTGAATGGGAAATCCACAATAAATGGAGGTCTTACTGGGAAAATTGTCTGGAAATGAGCCATGGTCCATTGTCATGTCTGATGACTTGCCCACCAATCAAACATGGCTTGCTGGAAAATCCACGAAATTTTGTTCGGCGATGAGTTCCCCATTCAACTTCCATGAGTTTCGGCGGGGGGATTTTGTATTGCCACGATTGATTACCGGACAGTAGTGACTCAAGTAGGTGTTCTTCCCAAACCGCCCAAAGGTCACGCTGGAGGAATGATGAAAACCATCCTGTGTCATGTTTTTCCTGGATTTCTGTGGAGACCATGGCCATTTTCGCGGTTTCGCGGTTTCTGGCCATCCATTTTCGCGGTTTCTGCACACCTGTGGAAGAGATCCCATTTTTCGCTGGGGAAATCCGATTTTTGTTGGGTGAAATCCCTGATTTCTGTTGATGAAATTGATGAATGTCCCCATTTCTGTCGGTGAACACCGGACTTTTTGTTGCTTAAATGCCCCCTGTTTGTTCCTCCCGTGTTCAAACCGCACCGGCATCTCCCAGCTGCCACCAAGCGACACCCGTTTGCCGCGCGCTCCCAAGCTGCTGGAGCGTGCGGGGTCCAAATGTGAGGACTGCGCGCAGCGGTTGAAGGGAAACCATCAACCAAGGGACACCGGATTATGTTGGGAAACATAGGAAAAATGATGGGAAACATCAGGAAACCATCTTTTTTCCCCAACAGTTCTAGAAAAAAAGGATGCTATATACGCATGTTCCTGTTATTTTTCCCTGCAATTCTGGAAGGGGTAAGAATGGACCTAGACAAGGCTGGTCATTCAGCCTGCGCCGTATTGGAACTTGTCGTGCACATCAGCACAACTTTGGTGTTCTTTCCTATTGATCTACATGACCATCCTTGAGAAAAATTTTGCGCCAGTGGTCAGCAATTCTTCAGGGAATCATCCATGATCAGTTACGATAATGGAAATTCAGGGAATCATCCCTGATCAGTAAAGACTATAGTAGGTTCTTCAGGGAATCATCATCCATCAACCATCTTCAGTTCCATGATCATCTGAGAATTTGTCTTATCCACCCGAACTGCCCAAAGATGGTAGATGATCCATGATTGTCCTGGTTGCCGCTTACTGCTCTCACTGGCTCTGTGGCTCATCTCAAACGTTATCCCATGGTGCTTCATCCACCGTTTCGGCGAGCATGACCCCGGTGTGAATAAGCGGCCCACGGCGGGAATGTTTTTCGTTCAGCACATAGAATCCATGGAATCCACTCTGTAGATGTGTTGTTTTCTATTGCTGAAATATTCCAATGCTTCATGGTCGATTCCATGCCTATGTTCACTGGGAAAGTTACTCTTTGTCTTTGTCAAAAATTGCTGAGATTCCCAGCTTTCATGTATGTAAATCTACAGAATTACGGTACGATATGCGAAGTATTTCTATAATTGCAAAGCCGCGGCACGGCACACTTAAGTCATTGAAAGTCATTGAAACCCCAAAAAAAACAATCCACTATCGCCAAAATGGTCAGAGTTAAACTCCTTAAAATCACACACGAACGCAGAACCCAAAAAGAAAGCCGTCATCAAGGTCCTCCATTTGTATCGTCCCCATGAAACCAGTGATGAACAACGGGCATGGTGAACTGAAGAACATCGGCATTAAGACACCCCAGTGTGATTTTCTATTGATCCAATTTATGTAAATAGATTG
Organism: Cladocopium goreaui; assembly: GCA_947184155.2. Lineage (NCBI taxonomy): Eukaryota > Dinophyceae > Suessiales > Symbiodiniaceae > Cladocopium > Cladocopium goreaui. The sequence goes on along the minus strand of CAMXCT020002502.1, from coordinate 151,483 downwards.
AAATATGTACTGTGGTAATCTATGGTAAACCTGCCATAAACCTACCATTTGGGGATGGTTTATACAACCCGTAAAAATGGGTGAACTCCCGCCGCTCGAGCGCCTCATTCCTCTGCTGTGTCACGGACGACAATTCCAAACTCACCTCCGACTCAGACGGCAACTCAGGATCTGCAAGAGAACTGGTGTGTGTTTTTTAAACGTCCCAAGAATATGAAACCAAAGAGAAAATTGGTATATCATGTGATACAACATCATGGGGAGAAGCAACAATGTAATGTGTGGTTGTCTGACAGTGGGGAAATGACACCCAAAATGGATCAAAATGGCACATTTGTGTAGTGAAAATGATTTTCGACACCACTGAATGTTTGAGTTAAGTACCCGCAAGTATCCCATTCTTGGACAAAGCAATGTGGATGTCGACTAGGTTAATTCCTGGGGGTACTTCCAGGAAGAGATCCAGAAACTGGTCCATTCTCACGAGGGGCAAATAGGCCCCTAAACCTGTAGCTGTGATAGTCGCAGCAAGATATATAGAAATGACATCAATTTAGAACAATATTAATATATATATATAGCATATAAATACATGTATACAAGTATGTACTGTACATGTTTAATCATATTTTTTATATAATTATATATTATACTTGTTATATATATAAAATCTTGTTGTATAGATATATATATATATATTTATTTATTTATTTATTTATTTATTTATTTTTATCCGTATATTTACATCCATATGTTAATTAAATATATAATTAATACATAATATTATATATATATATATGCGATAGTGATGGCCAGCAGTTCGCCCACGTCAGAGCCGCCTCACCGAACTCTGAAATGTCTCTTCGCCGTATATCTGCCGCCTCGAACGATTTCGGAGGTGAAATCCCGACGGAGTCCCCTTGAATTCGAACCTGAACCCCTTGAAATACCCTCTGGTTATGTCAAAATAGCTATTGAAAAATTGCCATTTATAGTGAGTTTTCCCATAAAAAATGGTGATTTTCCATAGTTATGTTAAATTACCAGAGGGTACCAATGTCAGCTACAAAAAAAAAAAACATGGAAATTCCATGAAATCCTCTTCTTTGCTACTTGAGACCCCACTTTTCTCACAAAATATTCGCTGGTTGGAGCCATCGATGCTACTTGAGTCGTCTCAAGTCCCTATTGATCTATTGAATCCCATAGTTTTTATGTTATACCCTCTGCTTAGCTAACATAACTATATGGAAAATATGCGAAAATCACAATTTGTTATAGGTAAATCAACTATAAATGGCTTTCAGAGAAATTCTTGGGACAGAAGACACCGTGCTCATGCTTGGAACGTCCCAGGAATCACTGTGACGGACCCCTTCTAAATATCATCAATTTTAGTCGCACTCTGGCTTCGTGGCTTCGTGGTCAAGCTGTGACTAGTACCCATAAACCATCTCTGTTGGTTACGAGCCAGTTAGGGTCAGTCAGTTTTGGTGGTTGAACCCAGATTTCATCGGCGAATACTGTATCCCAAGAAGAATCAACCATGTTTCCTGATATCCCACTTGTTGCTGTTTCATCGACCAACTTCTACCGGGTATAGGGTTGTCACCTGAACACACGCACTTAGCGGGATCGTCACATCTTTCTTGGCCCGAAAAAAAATTCACCCAACCACTACAAGCATCATTGGGAAGGAGATAACCCAACTCACAACCATGTCAAATCCGTTCCCACAAGTCTGGGTACATTACCTTCATGGGGATTCAACACTATTGTGTTTATCAAGGGCGAATCTTAATCATCAACAACCAGGATTGAATCCCCATGAGGCCCATGATACTATTTGTCATAAACCAAAAATGCGGTTACCCCTCCAACAAACCAACTGACCAGTGGAAAAAGGATTTTTGGGGGTGTTAAAGCCAGTTAGATCCTCCTGTTCATCCAACTTTGGCTGGTTCAACCAAAAAAAACTCGTTTCTACCACAATTCACCTCATAAAATCATATATATATATATTACTAATATCAGAATAGCCATTCACCATTCACCATCTCCAAAAACCTTCCGCCTTCCGTCCTTCAGCAAGGTATTTCCAACGTTCCCAGCCTCCGAGAAGATCTCCAATGAAGGCGATCGTGAGCGGCCGACCCCCGGGGAGCGAGGTCGTAAGGGCAACGTGGACGCCTTGCGCTTGGCCTCGCCGGTGAGGCCAGTGCCGTGGCCATAGAAAAAGCGGTGATGGACCGTTGGGAAAATGATGGTCCATCATGATGATGATGATGATGATGATGATTAATTATTATTATTATTATTATGGTCCATCATCATCATCAGTTAGAAAAATGTGGGAAGATGTTCTCCCATGATGGTCATAGTATGTCATAGTTATCGACTGTATCCCATGAATCCGATTCGTTTTTTTTAATTCATCAAAAATGCCATAGTTTATGAGGTGATTTATCCATGGGATAAATGGGGATTTAAAAAAATTGCTCATGATTTATGATGTTAGGGGCTACCAGGCTACAGCCCCGACCGTAAGCCGGGATGGTTGAAATTTCCACATGGACCGAAGGAGGTGTGAACCACGGACCGAACCAAAAATAGTTATCAGACCACCCAAGGTTTTTTTTCTGAGGAGAATTGGGGGGTGCATTTCCACTTCAGTGGGTATATGGACATAATTAGTGTATGGGGGTTGTATCATACCTCAGCTGCCCCCGCAAATCACTGGTTCCGTGAAGAAACACGTGTGATTTCCAATCTGACATGGGTGTGTTTGAGAATGGGGCCCCAAATGCAAAGGTTCAACAGGGAAGATGCGTGACACGCACCATTGGATCTTGTTTTTTTTTCCCCATTTTCAGACAAAGCCACATCAGTTTCCATATTCGAATGGTTTCCCCAGCAATAATTCAAATCCAAAAATTGGTTAAACCTCATTCCGAATTCACCAACAGTTGGTTAAACCTCCAAGTTCAATTCACCAACAGTTCTGGGTAAATTGTCATATTTCACTAACCTGAATTGTTGGATATTCGTGTGCCATTTGGGGATGATTTCCCTTCAAAAACCACAATTCCAGGCTTCGGGAGAACAGTTTCCCCGTTGCACAGGCCCACCTTCCGGAACTCACCTGCAGGGATCCCATGAATGTGGATAGCCGAAGGTTTCTAAACGTTGAAAATTCTACATTCATAATCATTCATATACATATTTACATATGCATATATATATATATGCATATATATATATGTATACATATATATATACATATATATATGTATGTATATATATATATATGTATATATATATATGTATATATATATATATATGTATATATATATATATTATTATTATTATTATCATTATTATTATTTATTAATTATTAATTATTATTATATAATTATTATACCATTGTTTTCCAAAAACACTCATTTCCCAGTATTTATTGAAACTATGTCAAATTGGGGCATCGTCTCCCCCATCGATCATTTTCAATGACTCGAAAGCTTCGGATCCCTGGCCCGTCTGTCAGGACACATACGGTATGTATGATATCAAATGTGTTATTTTTGCTGGTTAATAGTGGTTAATAATGGGTTAATAGTGGCTTAATAGTGGTTAATAATGGAACATACCCTCTGGTAAACATACAAAAAGCTATTGAAAATGGCCATTTATAGTGGATTTACCCATTAGAAATGGTGATTTTCCATAGCTATGTTAAATTACCAGAGGGTAACTGGTTGGTGGTATACCTACCCCTCCGAAAAATGATGGAGTTCGTCAGTTGGGATGGATGGAAATTCCCAATATATGTGAAAATAAAAACTGTTCCAAACCACCAACCAGATAATAATTATATATAATTATCACATCTGAGTGCTTATGTCTATATATATATATATATGGGCATAATATACATAGCACCCCCCAAGGAAAAAAACACTAGTGATTCTTGCCTCCGAGAGTGGTCGGGCAGGACATCCCAGCCTCAGCAAGGATACCCCGAAGTCATGGCTAAATCATGGTCGAAGAAAAAAAACATCGCAAAATATGTGGTGGTGGAAGTTTGGACTATACATACATATATATATATATTAAGAATAGAAAACAACAAATCATGGTTTGTGAACCATCAATATACAGTATGTCAAAAATATGTTAAACATAGAAGCCATATGCTAGGTTTCATGGAAATAGAAGGTAAGTTGACGACAAATTGCTGTGCCCAGAGAGCTAAAAATTGCAGGCTCAGGCTCTGCTATTCTGGGTCAATCAAAGTCGCTCAGCATATCTGTTATATGTCAAATACTTCTTTAAATGTCATTGAATTGCCAAGGCTATGGATGCATGTGTCACCAGCATCAGTTGTGAAATTTGTTGGTATGATTTTTCCTTGCCTCTGTGAGACCCCTGTCACATCGTGTGCTAAGCAAGGCACAAAAAAAAACAAGAGAAACACATCGAAATTAATATGTTATTTTGCATAATTGGCGGTTATGTCAAGAAAGACTAACTAATTACTATGCAATGCATATTCTTTCCTGTTCGAATTCCCGCCCAGTGTCTTCAGATTTTGAAAGACCGTGAGGGTGGAGGCCCAAAAAATCAGCTGCAAACACTTCAAACACCATGCGATCGGTCTCAGACCCACGTGTTCAAGTGACAGACTTCCTCTGAGTTCACTGGAGCAGGCTGAAATCATGCAAAAATGATTTACGTACTGCTGGCACTGTGCAGGAAGGACTATCAACGTGGAAAATATCAGCAAATATATGCAAATATCGATGCCTGCCATGCTATCCCCTTTCCGCCATCGCCACTGCATGGTCCATAGCATCTGGGCATATGCCATTGATTTTCGGATGCAAGTTCATCAACTTCAGGATCACATTCAGGATCACATCAGATGATTTCAGGTACCCCCTGGTAGAAACATAACTATGGAAAATCACCAATTTTAATGGGAAAACTCACTATTTCTATGGCCATGTTCAATAGCTATGTTGACATAACCAGGTCGGGTATTTTCAGATAGCCGATCACGCCGATCGCCTCGCCAACCATCCCTTCACCATCCCCCTTCGGAGAGCGCCTCCAAGGGCGAAGCTGCCCAGGTCTTGTTTCGATTCGCTTTCCGGCTCTCTGTTCCTTCCTGTGCCGCTGTTTCTTAATGGCTCCCAGCAAGAACGAACCGAAGGAACCGAAGGAAACGTAGGATAGAATATGCTTAATTTAGGTGAATTATCCAAACATCTGATAGAAATATCATGATATAATATATATGTATGTATGTATGTATGTATGCATGCATGCATGCATGCATGCATGCATGCATGGATGGATGTGTGCATGCATGCAATGCAATGCAATGCAATGCAATGCCAATGCCAATGCCAATGCCAATGTAATGTAATGTAATGTATGTAATGTATGTAATGGATGTAATGGATGTAATGGATGTAGTGGACGTAATGTATGTAATGTATGTAATGGATGTAATGGATGTAATGTATGTTATGTATGTTATGTATGTTATGTATGTTATGTATGTTATGTATGTTATGTATGTTATGTATGTTATGTATGTTGTGTATGTTATGTATGTTATGTTTGTTATGTATGTTATGTATGTTATGTATGGTATGTATGTTATTTATGTTCTGTATGTTATGTATGTTATGTATGTTATGTATGTTATGTATGTTATGTATGTTCTGTATGTTATGTGTGTTATGTGTGCTATGTGTGTTATGTATGTTATGTATGTTATGTATGTTATGTATGTTATGTGTGTTATGTGTGTTATGTGTGTTATGTATGTTGTGTATGTTATGTATGTTATGTATGTTATGTATGTTATGCATGTTATGCATGTTATGCATGTTATGCATGTTATGTATGTTATGTATGTTATGTATGTTATGTATGTTATGCATGTTATGTATGTTATGTATGGATGAATGTATGAATGTGTGAAATGGTGCACATGATGTTAATTTATGGATCATCCCATTTCTATGGTTCTTTCTGTTTAACCTTTGAACCCACCAACTAGACGATATAAAACCGAGAATCATTGACAGCTTCGTGGGGAATACTGAGATGGTTTCCAATACATCGGAGATGTTTCAGATGACATGGCTACATCAACATCTGGACAATTTGTGAATACTTGTGGTTATTTGGGTAATCACATAAATCGAGTTAAATGGATAGATAATTTGAATACATGGATAGATAGCTAGATAGCCAATTGGTCATCATTTCCGAGGCTGTTTGAGGTCGCCTTTTATCTGCGTCAGACCGGCTGGAACATCTATCATTTCTAGATGGGTTTCATGGATTTTCCCTGGCTAAAACCCTCCAATTTCTGGAGGATTTCCCAAGATGTACCTTTCCCATTTCAAAATCCTCCAGAAAATCTTGGAAATTTAGGTGAAAATTTGGGTGATTTTCTGAAAATCAATTTAAGTGATGTTTGCTGTTTGCATATGGTTTCTGATTTCATGATGATTTTCATGGACATAAAACTACGAAGAACGCGGATGGTCCTCTCTGAAACTAAGGATTTTATCCCTTTTGAGCTTGGTCAGATTCCGGAGATTCCCCTCTGGACTGATAATCCCCAGCGATTGTTGAACTGTGATAATCCCCAAACTAACCATCAACCATCATTTATACAATATCTGGTTGGTGGTTTGAACCCCTCTGAAAAATATGAAAGTCAATGGGAAGGATGACATCCCATATATTATGGATATATATATATATATCAAAATCTTGATCAGCTATATCCACATAGCTGAATCCCATGGTTAAACCATGTTAAACCTCTTTTTTCAATGACGAACTCATCATCAACGGGGGATGTTCTGGGGTAGATCGCAGCGCAGCTGCCCAGCGCAGGGCCTCCTCCGGTGTCTGGGTGCTGCTGTCGATCAGCTTGGCTTTTGACGGCCTCAGAACCGGTCAGCAATGAGGGATCCACCACGGACTTCAATGAATAAATGGGAGATCTCCAGGATCCTAAAATGGAGGTACGTTAGTACCATATTTCAGGCCATATTTTGCTGGGGATATTCCCTTACATAGGCCTTACAATGGCCATTGATTCAATGAATTTGGGGAGGAGAATTCTGAGATAACAAGGTTGGTGCTATACCTACCCCTCTGAAAAATGATGGAGTTCGTCAGTTGGGAGTACTATTCCAAATATATGGAAAAATAAAAGCCATGTTCCAAACCACCAACCAGATTATATATAGGATAATGATAATATGATAATGATTTATGATTAGAAATGGAGAAGGAAACTCCACTATGGGATTATATAATATATGTAGTAAACATTGATCATCCAACTCCGATTTGGGCTTATGAAATTAGGCATACCCCTATACTAAATGGGGTGTGAAACGACATTCATGGACGGTGACTGGGATAGTTTATGGCATTGGCTTTACCACATAGTGCTTCGTGTAACCAAAAATGTTAGATGGCAATATAAATCTACCCTCTGGTAAACAAACATAGCTATTGAAAATGGCGTGATTTTCCATAGCTATGTTAGTTTACCAGAGGTTACCATCCCTGTATAGCCAAAACATGGCATCAACAACGCTAGGACCAGATGTGACCAACAAACGATTTTACCGTCGCTGTCGGATTATCCCCAGTACGGATCTAAGGTTCATGTCGTTACAGCAAAATCCAGTGGCCTATCAGTATGTTCCCTATAACATGCCGTGTTTGGAGTGTAAGACGCAGCCATGTTCATCCACCGTACTTGACTCATCAGTCATGTTCATGTTCATCCCTGAAGTTTTGCATGAATGAATTTGAGAATCTACATGAGCCAAGCGCTGATGGATTTCAGTGATTCAAGTCCAACGCCTGTCAGGTCGCATGATTTCATGCCGTGACAAGAAAAATATGCGCTCATCTGCCAGGGTTGTTTGAACTTTGAACTTCCAATTTTCCCGTGGCGTGGAACTGGACGTTGATTTCTTGGTGGTGGTAACATTGAGGAACTGGACTGTGTTCATCCCAATGTCCCAGTGGGTCCCCAAAAAGACAGACCAGTTTTTCAAGGATGTGGAACAAAACCAGCCATGTTTTTGCAGATTTTCCAGGTGTCCAAACTTTCTGCTGTAGCCTCCGGTGCTCAAACATGGCAAGCTCGAGAATCCTCCATCTAATTCGACTATGTTCACACTCGTTCGTTCGTTCGTGCCATAGGTACGGTTTGTGAGACTGCGTGAAACATTCACAAATAAGCGGGTCGTGTTTCCATACCCGTAGGATCCCGTAGGCGTCCCCCCGGCCCCCCGTCAGAAGAGCATCGCATCCAAATAGTCTCTCCTAGTTTTAGTTTCGATTAGGAACGTCCAGGACAAAGCCTGGTCAGAGCAAAAGGACAATCATCTTTATATTTCACCGGCAGTAGCTGCGTTCGTTCGATTCTTTGTAGCTGGTCAGCAGAATTTGTGATATCACTGCCGTCTGTTCGGATTTGTTTCCAAATCAAGCTAAGGGTGCTGTGTGTGTCCATTGTGTTCTTGGCCTGCCAACTCTCCTAAACAGCACCTCTATTGGTGATGCACTGTTACGTTTAAAACTGAGAATTCTCATTGGATTGTCGCTGTCAAGGTGTATTTTTTTCCCTGCAAGTGGAATTCTCCTGCGCGCAAGGGTTTCCAGTATACTTTTGATTTTAATGTGGCCTTGTGGCTTACACTCAAGTTTGCTCTTCTGAACACTTCCAGATTCGTGTTTGCACGGTTGACAAATGTAGTCGTCATCTCTACGGTCTCCAGGGCGTATAGGAGCTTGGAGCGTATAACAGCACTATGTTCACATTAAAACCTCCATTTACCAGGAGATTTCCCAATTTGCCATGCTTGATTGTCCTAATATCCCATTATATCCCTATCATATCACGATTTCTGTTGGCTAAATCACCATTTTTGATGCATCAACCATTATTGGCTACAAGTATGTGATCATGCTGGGGGTTGTAACCAGAGATGTTTCGTCCAAAGCACAGTTCAATGGCATGCTCCGCCTTGCAAAATACAGCCAGCCTCAGGGTCGATACCCTGGAATCCCCTGGGGGCTGTGTTCGCACCTTACAGTAGCTGCTAGTTAAACGGTGCCCCAGCGAGCTAAATCACGAAGTTTGGATCAAATAACTAAGTGATGGGTGGCGATGCAATGATTCTAGTCTTCTAGTGATATGGGTTGAAAACCAGCTTATAACACAGGAACTACCCCAAGGGGTTATGGATCTTCATCCGCCCGATGGTTGAAACTAGAGATTTCAATCCCAAGCCATAGCATCAAACATGGCGCCGTCCACGTTTGGAAGTGTTCAATGTTTTTTATCACCTACGAGGGATTTTCCATGTGATGTTTGATGACACCGGATGCTACCGGATGCGCGAAAAACCAGCTGTGGAGTACAGGGAAGCCCTCGAAAAAGGATCTGCAAATAGTGGGTTCTCCGCGTCTGTGTTTAGTTGACAGGAGGGTACAGTACTTCCTGTGAAAATCAAATTCATCATGGAGTCATGGAGGGTACATCTGTGTTACAAGCCTCATTCTATTGGCGGATTCCAACACCCAGCCCGGCTGGGAACCATGGTGGCACTATTAGGTGAAACCCTGGAGAGAGAGATTGGATATGTCACGTTGCCCACCCCAACGATGAGGGTTTAAGAATTGCCCTTGAAAAACGGCTGGAGATAGCCTTGAGAAAGGCCTGCGTACGGTTACTTTTCAAACGTACCCAGGTTTTGAATGATATGGTGCCTGAAAATGGGGATACCCCTAAGTTCTAGCAGTCTGACCTGGGCAAATTAGGCTTTAATTTATTCACCAACCTGAAATAAGGCTTTGGGATAATTTCCCTTTCTAACCATGATTCCACTGAGTTCTCAGTGAGGTCAGTATAATCTACCCAGAGTCTTAATGGGGAAAAATGTGATAAAGGATCAAATTTTGCGGTACCCTATTTTCAGACACACCCATATATAACTCTAACCAGGGTTTCAAAGGGGAGCCACATAGTTTTTTAGCCAAATGATTTCCAGTTAATGGATGCATGGATGCACTGTCATATAGCATGGACAAGAAAAAACATATGAAAAAACATGTGTCTGACCATAGATGGACCTCTATTAAACAGTGCCCAAACCTTTCTGTCATACCCCCTTCTACGATATTAGGGGGGGGCCATATTGGATTGGTTCACAATTTCAAGTTTTTACCACTCAGTCTAACGCATGTACCGACAACCATTTGTGGTTTATATTCAAATTTTTGGTTGATATAAATATATATATATATATATATGTATATTATTTGTATATATATATATCTCTCTCTCTCTCTCTCCTCACGACATAGTCACGGTTTCTCCTCTAACTCCCCATATTTCGGTGATAAATACCAGGTTTTTTTGAGTTTCATGATGTTTTTCCAGAAAATATGTCCCCCTTTTTTCGTCGCCACTTTCTCCGTTCTCCAAGGGGCCACTTGGGCTCAGTCACACCGGTCAAAGTGATGCGGGCCACCATGCGGCGGCCTGGTCAGTGACTGGATCCATTTGAGATTGGAAAATCTCCATAACTTTAAAAAAAAAAAAACATGCAGCGAGCTATTGGCTATTGGGATATCCCCATGACTCAGGATTTCCCCCAGAAATTCTCTGCATTCCATGACCTCAGAGGTCTCAGAAGTCATGTTTTCTGCGTCAAAGATGGATAGAAGTGATATAAAAAAAAGAACACGGTGAGGTGAATGGGGTTAGAATCCATATGTGTTAAATGGTTAAATATATGTTAGAATCAATATTTGTTAGAATCAATATTTGTTAGAATCAATATTTGTATCAGAATCAGTTAGAATGGTTAGACATGGTAAATGGGGGATGCAACTGGATACAACCATCCAAAAATGGCTAAGGAACTTGCTGAAATAGCGACATCAATCATCTCACAGTATGATTCGACATCAGGAATTCAGCGAAAAAACGGTGACTTCAAAAACTGGAAAACTGGAGGTGTGCAACCACCCTTCGAAGGAGGGGGCACAGATTTTTTTCACATATCATTCTCATGGTTGTTTACCTACAATTTTGGCTCAAGGAAAACATTGCCCCCTGCATCTGTGCTTGTTGTTGGGGTTGACGACTGTAGTTCTAGTGTCATCCTACTTTCTTTAAAAAAATCCACATAATGTTTAACAATTTCACCAAATCTCGGGCTTCTGTTGTTTGAATGGAAATATGGTTGAAAGATCTTGAAACTTCCATATTTTCTTCCCGGTATACCCCCCAACTCATAACTCAACCATCATTGATATCTCTTGCATATCCCAACTATATCCCAAGAAAAAATCTCCATCTTATGGATAAACACATTTCATCACATAGTACAGTAGCAATGATGGAGAAAATCATCAGCCAATCGCGAAGTTCATTGATTTACCCTCTGGTAAACTAACATAGCTATTGAAAATTGCCCATAGAAATAGATGGTTTACCTATTAATAGCATGGTGATTTTCCATGGCAAACTGTAACAAATTACCATTGATTTACCCGCCTTGAAAACAATCAGTATGGGCCGAGACCGGATCTCGAATCTCGTCCGACAACATCATTGCAACTGCCTCAGATGCTGGGGATAACAGAACTGTGATGAATCCAACGTCGAAGTTGCGTCGCGTTTTGTTTGGACGACCCAAAATATGAAGGAATGGAGTGGAAAGCCCAAAAGCCCATTTGATGAAATTTGCTATAAATTGGTAAGAAATGGTTGATGAATGGGTTGATCAATTGGTGATAAACGAATAATAAACGGGCAAGAAATTGGGTAATGAACGAGTAATAATCTCTTCATGTGTATATATATATATACAGTTGTAAATAAATATGTGGGTAACAAATGGGTAAGAAATTGATCTGGTTGGTGGTTGAGCCACCTCTTTGAAAAATGTGAGTCAGTTAGGACAATCATCTGTATAATATACTTGAAACACACAATGTCAAACTTCCAAGCAAATTGAGTTTTTAGAACCCCATGATCTGGACATACCCATGGTTGAGCTTCCAAAAATCTTCCAAATATTGAGGACTTTTGGCAACCTGTTTTGCGCGCTGACAAATTACAAACTTGATTTGAGGCCCTGCTCCTATGTTTCCCCAACAACTTATGACTGCCATTAATCGGGCTTGGTCGGCAGGGCCCTACAAATCATCAAAGCTAATGGCTTTGGGGCCAAAATATAGGGTAGTAGTAGGTAGGTTCTACTGTTTGGTTTATGAAGAATTTGACATATCGAAACATTAATAGTTATATAATTGTTGTGCATCAGCATGGCATGGCCCATTGCTCCAAGATGTTGCACCAGCGAAACGGCGAAACGCCGGTCCCAGGTGTTGTTTTCCGGCAAGTCGCGCAAGCAGCAGTCAGCTGGGGACGTGTGGCGCAACTGATTGGTGGAGCCCACTGCAATGACAACTGGGGTAGGGATTGAAACATAACATCAAGGATCCCTGATATCTTTTAGGATTTTAGGGCCACCAGCAAGTGCGAAACCCTCGGACTGTTTTACAAATTCGGTCCAAACACAAAGTCTTTGTCTTTGATGTTTGGGCCATCAACCGGCTAAACCCTCTCTTCAGCTTCGCAAGCTTCGCCCGGTCACCTGCTGCGGTGACTGTGACTGGCTTTTGGTTAAGTTGAAGTTGATTGTGTTCCTACACATCTTCATGCTGTGAGCAGAAAGTGGTGTCATATTCCTCTTGAAATGATCTATCTAAATCTAAGATCTATCTGTTTCCATATTCTTTGCTTCTTTATATAAATACGTATGATTCGTTGTGTGTTTTCTCCCTTTCTGTTACTTCCATGGTTCAGCACAACGGACCAATTCCCTTCCAAATACAATGGTTGATTAATGGCCCTTAAGATAGAGACCAATCTGGGTAATTTATGATAAATTCATTGATTTGGGGCTATAAACTTGGTGGTGTCCCCAGTACTTGCATGTATTTACCATCCTTTGCGGCGTTTGGTCGTCCACGTTCGGTCGCTCGAAATTCTTGCTTAAATTCCCGTATTGTCCCATATATGAGGGTTTCCTGAAATGGGGGTACCCCCAGTCATCATCCATTTGAATAGGATTTTCCATGAAATAAACCATCCAGCTATTGGGATATCCAAATCATCCATGACTCAGGATTTCCCCAGAAATTCTCGGAAAATTCCATGACCTCAGGGGGTTGGGATTCGATTGGGGGATTTACCGGGCTCATCCCACATGGTGAAATCTGAAAACTGCCAGGCCTGCCAGGAACGACGGGCATCATCCAAGCATCTCAACAGAAAGATCTCCTGAGGCAACGGGTCACCGAGAAAACGCCCAGCTTCAACAACCTAATAATAAACATGAATATATATATATATATAATTGTGCATATATATATAATTGTATATATATATAATTGTATATATATATATAATTGTATGTATATATATATAATTGTATATATAGAATTGTATATAAAATTAGAATTGAATAAAATTAATTAAATATACACTGAAATATAGATGTGAAATTGTGTATCTGAAAATTCTCGGAAAACACACAAAATCCGCTGGTTTATCATCATAATATCATCATGTTCACCATTTTCAAACGCACCTATGTCACCCATATTGGGAAATATCTGCAAACAATGAATTTTTGGTGATATGATATGTCGGTCACTTCTCCACGAACCCCAACATATCCCTTGGGTAGTTTACTAGCTAGAACGAGGTTCGCTGTACCGTCAAAATATGGCATCCAGTTGATTGAATCGTGTTCCTCTTACCAGGGAGCCCCAAATGATCAGACCCTCATCTGGACTTGTAGGGAGCGGGGTGTTTATGACCATGGCAGGGATTGCCAGTCTTCTTGATATATTTTATATATGGGGGAAGAACCAAACCTTCTATGGAAATTGAAGTCGTAGAGTTGTGAAATTCTCGGGGTAGGCCACGTCCATAGTGCGACCCATAGCTTTCCCTTAGGGGGATATTGGGACCCATCAAACCTCCTGAACTGGGATAACTGGATAACTGGATAACCCAACTTGGGGGACTTTCATGGACGATCACCATTTTTACATATTCTTACCATTTACCATTTATATTAATTTATATATATATACATATATATATATACATATATATATATACATCCATTTACATCTGTCTTCTTCGTTTTTTACGCTGTCTGGCAGTCTGCGTCCAATGAGCCAGCTTTCCACTTTTCCAGGGACTTTGGCAATTTGGGGTGCAGTTCCACAAAAAAATCGAAATGGTCAGGGACTCAGACGGGGCTGAAATCCCAGCTTTCCATGGTAATCAATATCATATATTGGGAATAATCATCCCATAAATAAAGGTTTGGACCTGGGAACATCAAGCATAGGTGATGATTGGTGGTATACCTACCCCTCTGAAAAATATGAGTTCGTCAGTTGGGATGATGAAATTCCCGATATATGGAAAAATAAAAATGGTCCAAAGCACCAACCAGATATACAATTAAGCCCATTACCCTCCGATAATGAAAGACATCAAAGATGGGAATGGAACATGCCACATTCAATCCATTTCATACATATTTCATACATATTTCATACATATTTCATACATATTTCATACATGGTCGTCCATTCAAATGCCCATTCCTTCGGGGATTTCGCAGCCTTCCCATTGCCATGAACCCGCCGGCCGGGCGCATCCTGACGACCGTCTTCGCCTGAAGGCTGTCTCAAGGAGAATGGTGGTTTCGTCAAAATGGACGTGGAAGCAACAAGAATAGTGGAAACATGTGGAAACCCCAGCAAGAATCAGGGTCTACACAGCAGAGCTTTTGTAGCAACAAGAATCATGTTGATAAAAACAGACCATATCTTTGGCCAAATGATTTCCGATGGATGGTTCAGGTTTTTTTGAACCCTGAAGCAAAGTCAGTGGCACATTCTCCGAACACACGAAAGATGCACACGAATTCTGGAATGACCCATGGATCGATCTGGGTCAACTGGGGCTGGAATTGAAGTCGATTTGTTTTTCCGGAAAACGTCTGAGTTACTACTGAGTTTGGATGTGAAAAGAAGCCACAAAAGTCGCGATTCGTCGCGATGATTTCCGGTGACTCCCGATGACCGACGGACGTCGTCAAGTTGCATGCGCGCAAGACAATCTCAAAGGAGATCACCTAGGCAGTGCAGCCGTTAGAAAAACTTCAAAAAGGTGTACCCCAATGCATTGCTTTCCCCGAGATGACCAGAGGAGAAATTTAGGCGAAAAAAACATCTAATTACCCTCTAAACTAACTGTTCGATGTGGTGTTTACCTACCATTTCTAGATCATGATCATTTCCTGTTTCCCCATGGGTTTTCCACATCTGTCTGTACCCCATCCTTGAACCACGCCAGCTCAGTCACATCGGGACTCAGATCCGATTTTCGCAGCTCCTGTGAACAGGGCCGCTGGGGATGATGAAATGATAAACGAAAAATTGTGTCGAAGTTATAGTAATTCTTATAGAGTGGCTGTATATCAATATGACAAGAATACTAGCAAATACTAGCAATATTCATCAATGTTCGCAGTTCTGGTGCTTAAAAAACAGATTGTTGTTTCATGTTGTTTCAATTTCTGGTACTACCAAAGCTTTCCATACAGCCGGCGCATCAGTAGTAGCCAGCTGCTTGCAGCTTGAAACCATTTGAAACCGATGGATATTCTGGCAACTGTAGGATCTTGGAATATCCTGGAGGTATAACCTCTAAACCACCCAGCACTCCACCCAGCAGGCGCGTCGAAAAAACCGCGCCTGGAAGAGCTGTAGGGTCTGGAACCACTCGCCACAGGATTGACATGCACCCATCGCACCTTCATGGCGGCCCCTCATATGGAAAAGCAAAGGTGTGAAAAACCCTCAACATAGAAAAACCGGCTGAATGTTGACCCAAAGGTTCTTGAATTGGGGGCCATCGCCCAGTTTTTATGAGCAATTTTTTTCGTCGCACTGAAAAAAATATCCCAGTTCAGGAGTAGGCTGACCAACGAATCAACCTGGGTTTATCAAGTTGGCATTACGATTCTTGACATTCCTCGGCCGGAGATTTACGGTCCATCCTTGAGCTGAAAATTCAGGTTGTCCCACTGGCGCCAGTGACCACGGCTTTCAAACCTAAAATGATGGGTGCATACCAGATGAACATCAGGGTGACTACCCTCTGGTTATGTCAAAATAGCTATTGAAAATGGCCATTAATAGTGGATTTTCCCATTAATAGCATGGTGATTTTCCATAGCTATGTTAGTTTACCAGAGGGTACGTTGTACCTGGGGCACAAAAGGTCATCGTCCGGAAAACCCCCCACACCCCCGCGCCATTGTAGCTGATGAGATTTGGCTGCCCCAGCATGGTAAAGAGCTCTAGTGCAAGAGACCATTGTGATTCCTTGGAGAACTGTGACTCTTTCGGGGTGCATTTGGGGTGCAGTTGGGGTTCTTAGTGGGTCCATGATGATTTTCCCTCCATAAATTGGGAAACCATATACAAGCCACAATCCACAGGTGATAACAATGACGGGTGCCGTTGGTGTCTGATCTTTCTACATTCGTTCTACATTCCTCACATCTGTCCAGTGAAGTCCGGAGTTGCATGTTTTGAACGTTTCAAGTGATCAACTCTTGGGTTTTTGCCTCAACCTCTAGGCCCTGGCTTCAAATGGAACACATTTTGGGTAGGAAAGATTCCAAAGCCCCATTTTTTTCGCCGACCAATCCTCCCAGCTTTGTATTCAACCCATCTTGGGGCGCAGCCATCAGCCCAAGAATCGCAAGCAGCAATCAGAGAGTTGAAACAAATGCGATCCACCTTCCGTGCGGCACAGTTCAAATGGTTTCCCCCCACTAAACATGCACATGCACCGCAGTATACAAATATACAACATGTTCTATGAATACATGTATACTTGCATGTATATATATATATATAAGTATGTATGTATATATATATATAACCATCCTGAAGTAGATAGAATCTCTGGAATTTCAAAAAAAAAACGGTCCGAAAAAAACCTATAGATAGAATCCCAAAATGGCTCAAAAATCTGGGTCGATGATTGGTAAAAAAAAAGGTCCCTCTAAAATGATCACAAAAGCGGCCATTTAGCTTGTGATTTGGTTGTTTGGGCCTTTGGGATGACCACCAAAAGTTGTCATTATGCTGGTGTATTAGGTTCTTGCATGCGAATTTCAGCCCAAAATCTTCCAAAGAAATTGTCACTGTTGCTGGTGGTTCCCAGAAATACAGATCCTTTGGCAATGGTATTTAATAGTCAAACCCAATAAAGAAATGGGTGTGGGTCAAATTATCACCCACAAAAATTGAAACAAGGAAAACACGTCAAAACAGCCATGTGCAAGCCATTATACTTGAATAAGGCATACCAGTGCTAGGAAAATTGTGCAAAAGAAGGGATCCAAGTTCTTACCATTCAAAGTTCAGTCTTGCAGGTTTTTGAAAAGAAAGCTGTGAGAGGAAAAGTAGGAATCCAAGATCGACCATCCAAAGTTCATTTTTGCTAGTGCTGTGCTAGGACAGTTGGGCAAAACTATAGATAGAATATCCTCTAGAACAATGAAAAAATTGATTTTTTAAAGGATGCTTGGACTTGAGCACGTATTTGTGGTGCTCCCTGCCCCTTCCTCCACATCTACCCATCCAAAGTTCATTCTTGGAGCTGTTTGAAAGCAAACTTTAAAAGGATAATGGCATTTAAAAAGTAGGAATCCAAGATCTTACCATCCAAAGTTGAAATTGCAGGTTTTTGAAAAGAAGCAACGAAAGGAAAATGGGATGAGAAAAGAAGGAATCCACGATCTTACCATTCAAAGTTCAGTCTTGCAGGTTTTTGAATAGAAAGCCGTGAAAGGAAAAGGAGATGAGAAAAGTATAGAAAAGTAGGAATCCAAGATCGACCATCCAAAGTTCATTTTTGCTTGTGCTGTGCTAGGACAGTTGGGCAAAACTATAGATAGAATATCCTCTAGAACAATGAAAAAATTGAATTTTTAAAGGATGCTTGGAATTAAGCATGTATTTCTGGTGCTCCCTGCCCCTTCCTCCACATCTACCCTCCAAAGTTCATTCTTGGAGCTGTTTGAAAGCAAACTTTAAAAGGAAAATGGCATTAAAAAAGTAGGAACCCAAGATCTTACCATCCAAAGTTGAAATTGCAGGTTTTTGAAAAGAAGCTACAAAACGAAAATGGGATGAGAAAAGAAGGAATCCACGATCTTACCATTCAAAGTTCAGTCTTGCAGGTTTTTGAATAGAAAGCTGTGAAAGGAAAAGGAGATGAGAAAAGTATAGAAAAGTAGGAATCCAAGATCGACCATCCAAAGTTCATGTGTGCTAGTGCTGTGCTAGGACAGTTGGGCAAAACTATAGATAGAATATCCTCTAGAACCATGAAAAGACTGATTTTTTAAAGGATGCTTGGAATTAAGCATGTATTTCTGGTGCTCCCTGCCCCTTCCTCCACATCTACCCATCCAAAGTTCATTCTTGGAGCTGTTTGAAAGCAAACTTTAAAAGGATAATGGCATTAAAAAAGTAGGAATCCAAGATCTTACCATCAAAAGTTGAAAAATGCATAAAAATGCAGGTTTTTGAAAAGAAGCAACAAAAGGAAAATGGGATGAGAAAATAAGGAATCCACGATCTTACCATTCAAAATTCAGTCTTGCAGGTTTTTGAATAGGAAACCGTGAAAGGAAAAGGAGATGAGAAAAGTATAGAAAAGTAGGAATCCAAGATCGACCATCCAAAGTTCATGTGTGCTAGTGCTGTACTAGGACAGTTGGGCAAAACTATAGATAGAATATCCTCTAGAACCATGAAAAGACTGAATTTTTCAAGGATGCTTGGAATTAATCATGTATTTGTGGTGCTCCCTGCCCCTTCCTCCACATCTACCCATCCAAAGTTCATTCTTGGAGCTGTTTGAAAGCAAACTTTAAAAGGAAAATGGCATTAAAAAAGTAGGAATCCAAGATCTTACCATCCAAAGTTGAAATTGCAGGTTTTTGAAAAGAAGCAACAAAAGGAAAATGGGATGAGAAAAGAAGGAGTCCACGATCTTACCGTTTAAAGTTCAGTCTTGCAGGTTTTTGAATAGAAAGCCGTGAAAGGAAATGGAGATGAGAAAAGTATAGAAAAGTAGGAATCCAAGATCGACCATCCAAAGTTCATTTTTGCTTGTGCTGTGCTAGGACAGTTGGGCAAAACTATAGATAGAATATCCTCTAGAACCATGAAAAGACTGATTTTTTAAAGGATGCTTGGAATTAAGCATGTATTTGTGGTGCTCCCTGCCCCTTCCCCCACATCTACCCATCCAAAGTTCATTCTTGGAGCTGTTTGAAAGCACACTTTAAAAGGAAAATGGCATTTAAAAAATAGGAATCCAAGATCTTACCATCCAAAGTTGAAATTGCAGGTTTTTGAAAAGAAGCAACAAAACGAAAATGGGATGAGAAAAGAGGGAACCCACGATCTTACCATTCAAAGTTCAGTCTTGCAGGTTTTTGAAAAGAAAGCTGTGAAAAGAAAAGGAGATGAGAAAAGTATAGAAAAGTAGGAACCCAAGATCGACCATCCAAAGTTCATTTGTGCTAGTGCTGTGCTAGGACAGTTGGGCAAAACTATAGATAGAATATCCTCTAGAACCATGAAAAGATTGAATTTTTAAAGGATGCTTGGAATTAAGCATGTATTTCTGGTGTTCCCTGCCCCTTCCTCCACATCTACCCATCCAAAGTTCATTCTTGGAGCTGTTTGAAAGCAAACTTTAAAAGGAAAATGGCATTTAAAAAATAGGAATCCAAGATCTTACCATCCAAAGTTGAAATTGCAGGTTTTTGAAAAGAAGCAACAAAAGGAAAATGGGATGAGAAAAGAAGGAATCCACGATCTTACCATTTAAAGTTCAGTCTTGCAGGTTTTTGAATAGAAACCGTGAAAGGAAAAGGAGATGAGAAAAGTATAGAAAAGTAGGAATCCAAGATCGACCATCCAAAGTTCATTTGTGCTAGTGCTGTGCTAGGACAGTTGGGCAAAACTATAGATAGAATATCCTCTAGAACCATGAAAAGATTGAATTTTTAAAGGATGCTTGGAATTGAGCATGTATTTCTGGTGCTCCCTGCCCCTTCCTCCACATCTACCCATCCAAAGTTCATTCTTGGAGCTGTTTGAAAGCAAACTTTAAAAGGAAAATGGCATTAAAA
Source organism: Cladocopium goreaui (assembly GCA_947184155.2). Taxonomy (NCBI): domain Eukaryota; class Dinophyceae; order Suessiales; family Symbiodiniaceae; genus Cladocopium; species Cladocopium goreaui. The sequence continues at coordinate 131,096 of CAMXCT020002502.1, read as the reverse complement.
AGTAGGAATCCAAGATCTTACCATCCAAAGTTGAAATTGCAGGTTTTTGAAAAGAAGAAACAAAAGGAAAATGGGATGAGAAAAGAAGGAATCCACGATCTTACCATTTAAAGTTCAGTCTTGCAGGTTTTTGAATAGAAAGCTGTGAAAGGAAAAGGAGATGAGAAAAGTATAGAAAAGTAGGAATCCAAGATCGACCATCCAAAGTTCATTTGTGCTAGTGCTGTGCTAGGACAGTTGGGCAAAACTATAGATAGAATATCCTCTAGAACCATGAAAAGACTGAATTTTTTCAAGGATGCTTGGAGTTGAGCATGTATTTGTGGTGTTCCCTGCCCCTTCCTCCACATCTACCCATCCAAAGTTCATTCTTGGAGCTGTTTGAAAGCACACTTTAAAAGGAAAATGGCATTTAAAAAGTAGGAATCCAGGATCTTACCATCCAAAGTTGAAATTGCAGGTTTTTGAAAAGAAGCAACGAAAGGAAAATGGGATGAGAAAAGAAGGAATCCACGATCTTACCATTCAAAGTTCAGTCTTGTAGGTTTTTCAAAAGAACGCTGTGAAAGGAAAAGGCGATGAGAAAAATATAGAAAAGTAGGAATCCAAGATCGACCATCCAAAGTTCATTTTTGCTAGTGCGGTGCTAGGACAGTTGGGCAAAACTATAGATAGAATATCCTCTAGAACCATGAAAAGACTGATTTTTTTAAGGATGTTTGGGATTAAGCATGTATTTGTGGTGCTCCCTGCCCCTTCCTCCACATCTACCCATCCAAAGTTCATTCTTGCAGCTGTTTGAAAGCACACTTTAAAAGGAAAATGGCATTTAAAAAGTAGGAATCCAAGATCTTACCATCCAAAGTTGAAATTGCAGGTTTTTGAAAAGAAACCACAAAAGGAAAATGGGATGAGAAAAGAAATAATCCACGATCTTTCCATTCAAAGTTCAGTCTTGCAGGTTTTTGAAAAGAAAGCTGCGAAAGGAAAAGGAGATGAGAAAAGTATAGAAAAGTAGGAATCCAAGATCGACCATCCAAAGTTCATTTGTGCTAGTGCTGTACTAGGACAGTTGGGCAAAACTATAGATAGAATATCCTCTAGAACCATGAAAAGACTGATTTTTTAAAGGATGCTTGGAATGAAGCATGTAGTGGTGCTCCCTGCCCCTTCCTCCACATCTACCCATCCAAAGTTCATTCTTGGAGCTGTTTGAAAGCAAACTTTAAAAGGAAAATGGCATTAAAAAAGTAGGAACCCAAGATCTTACCACCCAAAGTTGAAATTGCAGGTTTTTGAAAGAAGCAACAAAAGGAAAATGGGATGATAAAAGAAGGAATCCACGATCTTACCATTTAAAGTTCAGTCTTGCAGGTTTTTGAAAAGAAAGCCGGGAAAGGAAATGGAGATGAGAAAAGTATAGAAAAGTAGGAATCCAAGATCGACCATCCAAAGTTCATTTGTGCTTGTGCTGTGCTAGGACTGTTGGGCAAAACTATAGATAGAATATCCTCTAGAACCATGAAAAGACTGAATTTTTAAAGGATGCTTGGAATTAAGCATGTATTTGTGGTGCTCCCTGCCCCTTCCTCCACATCTACCCATCCAAAGTTCATTCTTGGAGCTATTTGAAAGCACACTTTAAAAGGAAAATGGCATTAAAAAAGTAGGAATCCAGGATCTTACCATCCAAAGTTGAAATTGCAGGTTTTTGAAAAGAAACAACAAAAAGAAAATGGATTGAGAAAAGAAGGAATCCACGATCTTACCATCCGAAGTTCAGTCTTGTAGGTTTTTCAAAAGAAAACTGTGAAAGGAAAAGGAGATGAGAAAAGTATAGAAAAGTAGGAATCCAAGATCGAGCATCCAAAGTTCGGAAAACTGTGTTTGAAAGGAAGAGCGCATGAGAAAAGTAGGAATAGCTGATCTTACCATCCAAAGTTCATTCTCGCAGCTGTTTGAAATGGAAACTTGGAAAGGAAAATGGCAGGAAAAAAAATGTAATGCACGATGTTACCATCCAAAGTTCATAATTGAAGTTTTTTGAATGGAAAACTGTGACAGGAAAAGGACATGAGAAAAGCAGGAATCAAACTTTGAAAGGAACATGGCATGAGAAAAGCTGGAATCCACGATCTTACCATCCAAAGTTCACAATTTCAGATTTTTGAAGGGAAAAGTGTGAAAGGAAAAGGAAATGAGAAAAGTAGGAATCTACGTCTACGATCTTACCATCCAAAGTTCATTTTTTGGTATTTTTTGCAGCTGTTTGAAAAGGAAAATTTGAAAGGAAAAAATAAATTGGAAGGTTTTGAAAAGGAAAGGAAAAAAAACACATTTTGAGCATCCTGGAGTAGATTTTGGAATATTCTATCTAGGGGGTCCAAATATATAGTTTAGTATTGGGTCAAAAAGCCCTGGGTTTTTTCAAAAAAAATAACGCCCCCTACGAAACTGGATTCTATCTACTCCAGGATGATTATATATATGTGATTACATGTATGAATTATATATATATAGAGATTATCATGAATTCTCATGTACACATGAATGTCACTGTTGATGCTTGGTCGGACTCTTTTCGTCTGCGTGCCTCCAACTTTGCAGCAGACATGACGTGGAAGAGCTGTAGGGCCTGGTATGAAGGTTGTTGGTGCATCCCAGTTTTGTTGGTTTATAACCACATCTAACTATGGTTTCAATCACCAAAAACCAAAGTTAATCGAGTTATAAACCAACTTACCTGTGGGGAAAAACCGTGTATCAGTTGACCAATAATCACAATAATCTGTGTCATTCTTAGTATATTTACTCTCCAGCAAGCTAACAAAATGATCTGCAAAATCCATGGTTTCCCTGGGAAATTTGCTGGAGGGTAGGCATCCCATTCCTTTTCCGACATGCAAATGAGACGAAGATGGAATCTCTGCCCACTTATGATGGGAGGCGTTGATAACAAATTGTGGACTTCAATGGGCGTCCACCGTTGTTTTTTCATTTCTTCCAGATTTGAAAAGTTCATGCAGAATTTTAGCAAGAATAGCCCAGAAAACGTCTGTCCTGGGAGATGCTACATGCTTTGTGTGAGAAGTCAAGGTGCAAGTTCGCCCAGAAAACTCACCTTAAGTAGGGGGCCGGGGCTAACCACCGTTTCATCACCCTTTTAATTGATGGTTCCACCCCCCACCCCCCCCAAAAAAAGGAATGTATGTATATAACTAAATCTAACATGGGGTTCTGGACGATTCTAAAGCTGCCGAAAATGCTAAAAACAAAAAAAAAGTGCATAGCTTAGACCATGATGCTGCCTTGAAGATGACTATAAAAACTAGTGGATAAATTGCCACTGGTCTTCCATTGAGCCTGGAGCCATTGGCCACCCTTCTCACATGCACTGATGGCACTGCTATAGCTGATGACATTTGGTACCCTTCGCATTCGCTTCATCCTGGGCGATTCCCGTGGCCATGGCTTCCTCATCGTGAGATTTCGAAAGGGGGTTCGATTTGTCGCTGGCAAGAAATTTGCACATTTAAGTGACTTATTTGGATTAGTATTCTATAGATTTCTATAGTGGATTATTTGGATTATTTGGATTATTTGGATTATTGGATTTAGATGACCATTTGTCCTAACATGTCCTAGTATTCTATAGTGGATTGCTACCCGGCGAAAGAGAGCTCCAAATCAACGGCATATCCGTCGATCCTAATAGCTGCGAGTGTTCATGTCACCGGATGAAATCCCGGTTGAAATCCCCATGTGTTGTTGCTTCAAGGTCCATGTTTCCCCATGTGCTGTCGCGGGTCCTCACAAAGAATATAAAGAATGACGAACCGACTTCGGGTGATCCCCACTGTTCGAGGTTTTTTGGGATGTTCAAATCGATTTTGTGGGGGCGAAATCGTCCCACGACCGGAAGCACGACGATTTCGAGGCGTTCGCGGCCAGAACTCTGCTGTAGGATCTGCAAGGCCTGCTGCCACTGGCCATTCTTCTCACAGGCACTGATTGCACTGCTGTAACCTCCAGCACAGCGTGGGAAGTGAGGGTTTTTTTCCCCAATACGTCCCATGCAGTCTTTATAGGTAGGGGGTATAACTTAGAACCCACGTACTAACCACCTAGCCCTAGCCCAATTGATGGCAATTTTTACCGGGAAAACGATGATTAACCAATGGATAAAATGGGGTGTAGCCTATTTTCAGACACCAGCTGGAGGGAAGCAGCAAGTGATTAGGCTCAGGGCAGGGATTGCTTTTATATGGAGTGTCCATAAATGGGGGTACCCCAAAATGGATGGTTAATGAGGGAACATCCTATTAAAATGGATGATGTACGGGTACCCCCATGTATGGAAACCCTCATATAGATTCATGTTGTTTTTGAAACTTTCGAAAGAAATGCCAGATTTATGGTTGAATTGAATGGTTGAAAATCAAAACGATAACATACAATGAAGTGCTACCTTCATTTCTGCTACATTGGGGATGGTCCTCCAACTATACTTTCTTGGGGATTCCAAACATGCGGCGATCTGGAATAGATAACATTGAACCCTTGAGGAGTGGCTCTTAAGGTACTCTTTTTGTTCTGGCCATCCCCACAAAAACCAACAATGTCCAACCACAAAGGTGGAGTTATGAATTGACTCTTACAGCTTTCCAACACACGTGAAAATCGCGCACTGTACTCAAACATATCCTGTAGTTAGTCATGTATTGTATCTATGTACATTTATGCATGCATATACAGCACAGTATATGATTAAATGATTATATATATATATACACATGATATGTTCGTTTGTCCCTCTTCAAATGGGCCACAACTCATTCAGAGGAGCAGATCACATCAGGCTCGCAATGCGCACTGCGCAGCAAGACGAGAGCCATTTCCCACTGCCTGCCCCGCTCCTGGCTTCGTGACATTGCGGGACCGATTTTTTCATCAGCAGTATGACTGTCTATGGGTCAATGATCCATCCCCTAAACCCAAGCAACACACATTTAACCTGGGCGTTCCAATTCTATAGGGGAAATTTTCGCTAGGGGATTCAATCAATTCAATCCCCACAAATGGAGAGTTGATCCAAAAATCTTGCGAGACGCTGTGCCGGAGCTCCAACGACTCCCGACTAGACCCACAGCTGGTCGCAGTGGAATCGTTGGGTCGTGTGATCCAGGGAGTTTTTGAAACCACAAAAAACAGCCAGTGACCGGTTGTTTTTGCAACATTTTGGTGAAAAAAGAAGAAAAACACAGAAAAACAGTGTTGCTTGGTAGAATTCTAATATGGATGTGACTGAAAATCACCAATTCGAATGGAAAAAACAGCAGGATCACCGTCATCAAAACGCCCAGTTAGATCCCAGTTGGGGGTCCCAATTTTCAGACAAAACCATATATATATATATCATGCTGTTGCTTACGTATCTAATTATATCCCCGTTACGTCCCATGATCTCTTCATTGGAAATTTCTAGGTTTCCCATGTTTTCATAGGCACATCCCCATTGCTGGCTGATCAAATCCCATCTCCAGGCTAAGCTGAGCGTCACAAGCGCTGATGCTTCCACTGTAGCTGATGACATCTGTGAATTCCATGCGCTTTAGCAACTCCAGAGCCTGAAACATGTCGTGCCACAGAAAAAGAAGGCGATGGAACAAGAACTTGTCAAGACTGGTACCTCTTCTTTTGCCATGGTCAGTAGCTATGGCATGTTTTTTGTGTATGTATGTATATATATATATATATGTAGGTAGATATGCCCACAGAGTCCTCGGGAAAAATGGGGTTGGTTTGATGCGCATATGTATATAATGTACGTATATTTCTACATACATCTCTTTGCGTAGGCATACATATAACTTGTACAGCGTACAACCTGTATGAGATGTACAGTATAACATGTATCACATATATGACACATGTACAACATAGTGCATCTACATAATATGGAACATAATGTGTATATATATATATACATATAGGCAACTAGTATAAGATACATGTATGTGGGTAAATCACAATAGATCACTAACATATCAATTATCTATCTACAACCAAAAATCCTATATCAATCATATACTATAACCAATTATCAATGGATGTAAAAATCTCATGACTTACCCAATCCTCTTGCGACATTCTCCCGTGCCTGAAGCCATTGACCCACTTTGGCACAAGCACTGATGGCCTTAGCGGCAACGGCAGCGGTGCACAAGGTGATCTGGCAATTCAGAAGCCAAAAAAAGATGTTCTTTAACGGGATACATTCAGATAAGAATGGGGTATATGAATGATCTATGTATATATATACATATATATATATATAACATGTATATATATAACATATATATAACATATATATATATATAACATATGTATATATATATAACATATATATATATAACATATATATATATATAACATATATATATAACATATATATATATAACATATATATATAACATATATATATACGTATATACAATGGGTATATAATACATTGAGTGAATTGGCGACAATCATGGGAATAATGGGAGAAAGTGATGTATGTTATACATATATAACATTATATAACCAACTTCAATTCACCAACAGAACATGGATTTCATCGTGATTTAATGGTCATTCTAATGACCATTATAATTGTGATGGTGATATTTATGGGGAAATCCTGGAAATCCAACTTGATCATGGTGGGATATGGTGATTTGTCATGGAACGGACGGGGGATTTAACCAAGTAACCAACTTGATATGTGCCATGGTCAAGTTACAGGGATGCACGGGGGATTGAACCAACTATGAGTCGATGTATAATATATATATACATATATATATATATATAACACGTCACAAAATGGGAATCCTATGAAAACAGCTTTCAACGAAGCCCTATGAAAATGGTGCTATGACCATCCCCCAGTATGGCTATGAATCTATATATATATACATATTATCATATATGATCCTACTTTTGACCATGACACAGACTGTGGGTTTCCCCAGAGGATGGAACTCATCAGGAGCACAACTCAGAGGATGGAGATCAGCAATTTTCATAACCCACCAGGAGCGCAATACAAATATTTACCATATGGTGTCTGAAAATAGTGCATAGCCCCAAAATGCTAGGGGTATCTTTAACGGGAAATGATTCGATGGACCAGTGAAGCGCTTTTGGCCTAGTTTGAGACACAGCCATATTGATGACATATTGATGACATATTGATGACATATTGATGACATATTGATGATAGATGCCTGATATATGCCTCATATTAACCATAGCATCTGGTTCTCTTCCGAGAGCTTTCTGCATCTGCGTCACGCTGTTGAAACTGATCGCATTGGGACGGACCGCGGCATCTTCCATGGAGCTCAAGACAGAAAGGGCCATCAGCCACTGCTCCTGGGTTGTTTGGAAGGCGAGCCGCATCTCTATTAGATGTATACAGTGTGTATTAATGTACATACAGAATGTATCATGTATCTTATATTTACATCTATATAAATATGTATATATATATATGTACACATATCTGGATAAGTAAGAAGGATTCACTGGTTTGGATTATATCAACAGTTTTTGTTTTTTTTGCCCCTAAGCCACAGTTCTCCAGAATTCTTGGGACCCCAGGTTTGCCAATGTTCGGGTGGATTCAACTCCTGGGAAGCTGCGCTGCAAAAAAAAGTGCCCTCCTGTTTTGGGAAAAAACTTGAGCAGCTGAAGCAGATATGAATCCGGATGAAATTCAAGGGAGGAATATCACTTGATTTCAGCGGATTTCTTGGGCTTCCAGTTATCTCAAAACAGTGAAACACCATCGGATACTGTTTGAAACACCATCTGCAAATTGAAGGAATCGGGACGCCATGGATACACCATCCATTTCTGGATCATCCAATCATGAACACCGAGGCTTAGATACCCTCCATGTTCTAACGGGCTATAGGTACTGTAGATTACCATAGCAGATTTTACCATTTCCGGGAAGAAAAACCGAAAAAAAAATAGAACATGCTAAAATACCCTATCAGTAAAATTTTACCATTACTATTTCAGAACTTCTGAATCAAACTCCCCTACGACCCATCCAGTGAGTTTCGTTCGTCTGATTGCATCCATGCCTCTCCCTTGTCACAGGCGCTGATGACACTGCTGTAGCTGATCACATCCTGAAGGGTTTTGCAGATCAGGGAATCGGATGTGGGTGTACCCGATAATCCGATGGTTTCCAAAATCATCATCCCGTATGGAGGTTTCCTGAAATGGTGGTATAAATCATCCGTTTTGATAGAATTGTCCATTATAAACCAACCAGCTACTGGGGATCCCCCATTTATGGAAACCCCTTTTTTTGGTTCCCCATGTACTACTGCCTATAAAATTGGGCGTCCCCCATTTTCAGACAAACACATGTGCCCGCTACAGTTGCCAAGTCCACACCCAGCACCTTGACCATACCAGGCCCCGTCTGAAAAAGGGAAATCTATAGCTCCAATTCGCTTCCTCGCCACTTCAAAATATGAAGCATTCGAAATGGAACATCTATGGTAATCTATGGGAAATTGATGGGAAATTGCCAGCATTTCATGCATCATTCGAATGGGAAAATGATGACAAGCTGAAAGCAAGAGCCAAGCATCTGGCACCAACTCCCGATCCTCAGATCGGCCATGGATCCCTCATAAAAAACCGATGTGACTGGATGGTTGATGAAACCATGGCTAAGCCTCTGGTCAACTAATAAACTAACAAAAAAATGGAGAAACAATATTTTAAAGTCTATCATAGGACTAAATGGGTCTACTGTAAATGGTCCGTTTTCCATAGCTATGTTAGTTTACTGGAGGCCAAACCTCCCCAAATATTGGGATACTTTGCTAGTAACAACTGACCCTTAAAGTGGCGGGACTGGTGCTGCAAAACTGTGACCTCAGGATTCATTGACACCTGGTGTTGCCTGGAACACCCTAGAGGAACGTCTGACCATGTTACCCTCAAAAGCAGCGGCCAGGTCAAAGATGTGGCACCTTTTCCACCATCCTCGGCCTAAAGGGTTGGGTCATACTGAACACCTCCTTCACTTGGTTTTGTCCAAACATGGGGTACCTGTAGCATACACAAAATGACCATTCGAATTCATTGCTTAATCAAAATGACCATTCTGGGGCATTCGCTATTTTTAGAGATACACAATAATTATCATACCGTTAAGTGACTTATATCTCCCATTTCCCCATGGTCAACCAATAATTAACCCAAGTATCCCCATCATTATTCCATTATGACTAGTTACACACCCATTGTTTTGTAGGAGTAGTGACCCAATATCATATCAAGCTGACTTTAAATCCCATTGAACCCATCGTATCCCATTATATCCCCTGGTTACAGTATCAATCACCAATTCTGCATTAGAATTGAGCATTCAATAGTCCCATGTTGGAACAATAGCACCATGAACAATCCATGAACTCCCATTATATTCCCACTCTATTCCCACTATAATCCCATCAAATCCCATACAGGGATCGTCTGCTATGCGTTTCAGAAGCTCCAGCGCTTCTGACCAAAGTCCGCTTCTCTCGCAGGCACTAATGGCAGTGTTGAAACTGATCCTAGCTGAAGATCATTTGGGGACGGATATGTGGGGCATATGTTAGGGATACCATCTGGTTATGACATTCACAGTTTGCCACGGAAAGATCCAACCATGTTTAAGAACGGTAAACCATCTATAAATGGGCCATCTATACCATGGCTATGTTAGTCATAACCAGAGTGTAATTGGAGAATTGATGATAATTCTGGATCTTTGGGGATGATCTGAAAAAACCCTCTGGTTATTTATGACTAACATAGCCATGGTTATTACGATGGCCCATAGAAATAGATGGTTTACCGTTCTTAAAAATGGGTGGATTTTCCATGGCAAACTGTTAGTCATAAACCCTGAGGTTGCCTGAGGTTGCCTGGAAATTGCCCAGAAGTCAGTCGTGACGAAAGCTACGGAACGTCCTTTCGTCAGGGCATATCATATGAGAATGGATGATTACTGGTGATAATGGTGGTCTTTTGATGGGAATATCATGTGGGATCTTTGTACTGAAAATGGGGGTCTCGTGGAGGAGTTTCTCATTGTCGTATCTACTGCTAAAAATCAATGTCTGATTAGACCTGCCTAATCCTGCGTATCCCAGCACCAAGAAATGGAGTCTTGTTCATTGCGCCAGCATCACCCCTTGTGCGATTCTCAGCAAAATCGATTCTATTGTCAAGCACTGGGGAGTACCCATCATGGCTTGAACAGCTGTCAATCATCCCAAACTGGGAGCCTGAGTCTAGTATCTTACTGCCAAAAGTCCCAAAAGCTGTCGTTTTTTTCCGGTCAAACATCAGCATTGAATCATTCCATCCGGGGAAGTGAACAGTCTGATTGGATACCCAGAAATCCATCATAGTCTATCAGTGGGTCCTTGAAACCAGGAAGCCCACAGGGACATGACCATCAAAATGTCATATTGTTGGTTTCTGACCATCGAAAATGTCTGGCTATACCAAACCTTTGGGATTTCAATCACCAAAATTTGAATGATAGCTGGATTTAGTCAACAAAATTCGGTACTCATAGAAAAATTGGATTGAATACATATATATATATGTATGCATTTACATATGTATGAACATATATATATATATATACATAATTACATACATATATATATGTATACATATGTATATATATATATGTGTAAATATATATATTATGTATATATATACATATGTATACATATATATATGTAAATACATATATATATATATACATATGTATATATGTAATTATGTATATATATATATATATACATGTATATATATATATATGTATATATATGTATATATGCATCTATATATATATATATATGTATATATGCATATATATATATATATGTATATATGCATATATATATATGTATATATGTATATATGTATATATGCATGTATATATATATATATGTATATAAGTATATATATATATGTATATATGTATATATGTATATATGTATATATGTATATATGTATATATGTATATATGTATATGTCAGATTGACACTGGTAGCTTGTTCACTTCCAATCCTAATCCCAGTTGGAACCCTGTCCAGCAATGCAAACTCCTGTTTTGCCCAATGCGAAGCCACGACCGGCAATCAGTCCAACGCACCCACAGCTGGCCACAGCTGTATCCGCTAAGCGTCACTGATAGCGCTATTGCTCAAGCTAATCCCTCCCTCCAGCCCAGAGGCTGCGGCAACAACTGGTTTCTGGAAGAACCCCCTGGTTCCATGAGGGAATGACCTCAAGCACATGTGAACTGGCCTGGCTTTCACATTCGTACTATCAAAATTTTGTTCATCATGTGCACATTCCAGATACGCTTCGGTGATCAGGATGGTGAAGACAATCACGGACATGATGTTGGAAAAATACCCAGTTGATTACGCATTGAAGACAATGTCAACCTCATCACTGGTAGTTGTCTCCTGTGAGGCAGAGACCATGCTTGCATCATCGAAAGATCTAATTGGATTTTCAGAACTTCAATCGGATAGCGCATGGACGGCTTGGCTTTTCCACAAACTACCGATGCTCTGAACTTTCGGGATTGAGAGCTTGAAGCCATTTGATTCTGGTTCTTGCATCTGATCTAGCCAAACCGCAAATCAGGAACTGGTATGGATTGTATTCGAAGGGCCACATTGGAATGTTGTTTTGCTTCATGGAGGGTTCGATTTGCTTCAACCAATGTGGACACTTTTGCTTTGTTGATTTGGCTTTGAAGCCAACCCAGTCGGCTGCATATGTCAGGTCTCGTGTTTACAGCTGCATACTGTAGGCTCCCTATCAGAGCTCGCAACGCTTGTCGTTCCTCTTCTGTGACGACACTGTCTGGTTGACACCTTCGATCATGAGAGATGGAAATTGCATGAATATCCCGAACATACTGTGACTGGTTCACTGTGATAGTGTAATCAGCTTCTTGCGTGACATGTAAACCAGTGAACACAAATTTGTGCATCTTACGGGATCCAAAAGGAAACTTGGCTTCCAGTTGTTTGAGCTTGTTCTGAAAAGTTTCATTCCCACAACACAACCCATCATCAACATGAACACCAATCAGACCTTGTGTCTCCTGGGTTTTGGGGTCACTCAGATGGAACAGGCACGGATCAAACGGTGATGCTTGGAATCCCAGCTCCTCTAGGGTCTTCTTCAGTTCAACAAACCAGAGATATGGTGCGTCAACACGCCCATAGGCACCTTTGAGAAGTTGCACCACTTCATCTTGACGGAGCTTGAGTTTCTGTCGCATCTCTTCTGGTGGTTCCATGCCTAAAACGCGATTGCTCTGCTCGCTGCCTCGTAAAAATGCAGTCTGTACATCGAAGCTTTGGATATCCCATTTTCGGCTGGCACAGTACTGAAGGAGAAGCATCCGGGTCAGTTTATTCATTGTCGGACTATCACGGGGAATTTCTGATACTTCAGGATCTTCAAAACCAAGCACAACTAGTCTAGCCTTCGGTTTCATTTTCTGGGATTGTTGGGGTTGATCAGCTGTGGGATCAACTTCTTTCCAAGTTAAAATCCATCGGCTTCGGAGAATGTTGGCTTTTGGGATCTGATTACGCATGATTTTTGTGATAGTCTCGGTACTGATCCAGCTTTCCACTTCTTTCATCTTGGCCTGCCGGAAACGCTCGCGATCTTCAGCTGTGAGATCTGACAATTTCACCTCACTGCGCTGTCGTTTTGCTGCTGAAACAAGGAAAGCCATTTCCTGTGGTTTTGTTTCCTCACGCCAGCGGGTGATGTCTTGAGCACAGATGGGAATCTCTAATTTCCAGCATTGATCATTATCAACTTGGAAAACATGATCGGCTTCCACAAAGAGTTCATCATCCGTATCTGGAATTGGCACTTCCACTGGATTGGGTGGCTGTTCAACATTTTCGGAGGGATCCTGGTTGTTGGGAACTGGTTCACCATCAGGTTGTTCAGAGTTACTGTCACTTATTGGGATTACTGAAACGTTAGGGTTATCTTCATTGGGGATTATTGGAATCTGATTCACATCTTGATTATTGGCAGTGTTAGTTGAACTTGGTGCTTCAGTGGGAATTAAATTGTGATATTGTACTCCGCCATGTGGTGGGATAATGCTTTGATTTGGTGACGTGGAACGTGGAGAATCACCTGATTGATTTTCATTGATTGTGGATCGGTGTTGCCACTCCTCAACTGCTGACAGCGGTCGGAGGTGTTCCGGAGCTACGCGATACAGCTTGCTGCCCATGGTGATCCACACAACATGTGAACTTTCTTGCAACACAACTCGAAGGGGACCTATCCAAGAGCCATCAGCTTCACCACGTTTTCGCCACATCATGACATGATCTCCCTGGACATACTTGCCCCGATTGGGTCTACTCCTTTGGACCAGGGCTCTTCTTAGGACCTGACAATTGTCAGTGGCAGTGAAGGCGCGACGCGCGCGTTCTCGCAGGGCCAGTTCCTCTCTGAATCGGAGACCTTCAGGACGATCATCAATGGCTAAACTGTGGGAAGGCAACTGCATATCTGAAACTACTGAACCGGCTACCCTACTTGACTTTCCAAACACAAGGACTTCTGGTGGATAACCCCTGTGACGGCTCCATTGATTTTTGGTTGCAGTGGCCAAAGCGGTTGCTTGGCTTACTTTTTCAAAGGAATCAAGTGGTTCTTCGGTGTCCATTTTGTTCAAAATGCTTTGCAGTACAGCTCCATGTCTCTCAATCCTGGAATTTTGCCAGTGTGCTTCTGTGGCAATGGTTCGATGTTTGATTGAGTACCGTTGCAAAAATGTCATGAAGTCATTGGAGTTCAGTTCTGTCCCTGCATCCATGCATAGTAGACCTGGAGGTCCGGCCCATTGAATCCACCCCTGGTGAAGCGCATGTATGGCCTGTTCAGCATCATGTGCACGAGTAACGACGGCAGTGTGATACAAGGTACTTTGATCCAACATGTGATAGATGTTATACTGTTGCCCCATCTTATTAGTCCATGTGATACCATCAATTGCAACAACATCTCCAAAATCCCCATGGTCATGTATGGAACTTGGACGAGCTATCTTGGGATCTTGATTCTCAGCACATGTTGAACATTTCAGGTCTCCGATGGCTTGGAGAATTTCACTGGGGCATCCCAGTTGTCGACAGAACTCTGTCAATTTCATAGCTCCCGGATGGCCCAGGTTTCGGTGAACTTTGAGAAGCCATGCCTGAGTTTCTGGCTTCAACATCATGAAACGTGGTCCATGTTTCTGAGAGGCTAGGTCAATGACATGACGATCTATTGATTCGGTCTTTTCTGGTTCGGAAACTCTTTGGGCCACATCCATTGGCTCATGAGTGCGCGGTCGCTTTGGTTCTGGTTCTGATCCTTCGAACTCAGCAGAGCGAACAGCACGGACGTCGGCAGAAGATTGAGACTGCACTGGAACATGTTCGGAAACAGGTATCTCTTGGCCTACAACTGTCTTGGCTTTGGCAAATATGGTCAGACTGACTCTGGCTGGCGTTCCCTTTCGACGCAAGCCTTTAAATGTCAGTTTCTCCCAGGGCTCCCATTCATCATCAACAACCACATCTTCATGCTTGCGACGGATGCAGATGCGTTTTCTTAGAGGAGCACTACCTGGTGGAACATTTCTGGTAGGGCCAGGATATCGGTCTGTGCCACGACAAAGGACCACATGTTTAATCTCATGTTCAGGACATAAAATGGAAATCTCATGAATGATTTCTCCAGTGTCAATCACCAGTGGTCCAACACGTGGGGCCATTACATTGGCACGTCTCATCACTGTCTGCCAGCTGGCGTCAGCAAATCGCTGTGCAATGGCTTGTGGACTCAATTTTGACATGAGGCGTCTCTTCTTGGTTGGGTGTTCATTGTTATTTTCCTGAGAAGGTGGGTCATCCATTGCAAACACAGGCTTTTCCTTTGGAACTTCATAAAGCAAGATCTTGACTACCTGTCGAGCAAATTTGGCTGGATACTTCTCAGTAAAAGTGGACAATGACATACGCTTTCCCTCATGTTTAATGCTTCCTGCAATTTGTCGATTTTCGTGATCGGGATTGCACAGCTTTCCATGGATGGCTCGGGCCAACGGATCTGACGTTGTTGCTACGTTCAAACGCTTTCGGATGGGCATGGCTGATTCTGGATCGGTCAAGTTGCCCATGCGGCAGAGGTCAAAGCGGCAAAGCCTTGTGTGTTCACCAATTTCACTTAGTGGTTGGAGCTGCAACATCTTGGAACCATCCGGCTGTTCTAAGTGAAAATGCAGTGATCTCTGCACCTGAAATCGATACAGAACAATGGCTAAGCTGATCTGCCAAAGGCTTGCAAGACGTTTCTGAAGAATGTCATGCAACCCATGGAGTGATTCATTCCGCCACATAAGACCTATAGGCGGTTTCCACACAGAACCGTGTCCACGCACCCAGGGTCCACATTCAGGGCTGTACCACAGATTCTTGGGATTCTGGGTGGTCAACACTTGAAACATTCTTCGGCGTCCTGCAGCTGTTTGGAGGTCACCTTCTGCCAATCCGAATCTTTTGGAGCGACCACCAATGGACGACATTTGCTTTGTGAGTTCACTGTCACTGGAACACATGACTTCAAACAAATCAAGTTGAGGAAGTCGAAACTTGTTCTTCTGATTTTGTTGAATCACTTGGTCAAGTTCAGATTGAAATTGTTTTACCATACGTTGGATTCGTCGGTGATAACTGTTGTTGGAAACATCATGTGTGAAGTCAAAGTCTGTGTCCAGGGTCATGTTCAAATGCACCTCTTCTGCAAACATACCATGCCGGATCAGATCAGCCTCAGTTGCACTCAGAACTCTCAGTTCTCGGATTTCACCTGCATCTTCTTCATGTGCTCCAGCATCTCGTGCATCATCATCTCGACTTGTCCCATTCGATTGGACAGATGCTGGTTGCTCTGTCGTAGATCTTGCATCTCCTCCTGAATGAAGGGCAGGTGCATCAGGTCGGCTGGATCTGAGCCGTCCGTGGGCATGACATCTTCCCAAACCTCCTGTGGAACGGGAGGCATGCTCTTGTTCTCTTTCGGCTTGGGGCTCTGGTTGCTGGTTTTGGTCTTCACCTGGACATCCTTCAGGCGCAGACGGACATACTGCACAAACATCATGTGCTCTGGTTTGTCGCTCATCTCGAACCTGTTCAAAATGAACTCGGTCCATTGTGCGTCCTCGAACGCCTGAGCATAGGTCATACCCTTCTTTGACTCTCCGAAGGTGATCTTCTCGCTGGCTAACTCTTCCAGAGTCATGGCACTCACGACCTCTCGAGAGATCTGCTTCTTCTGCGACTTGTTGTACTCCTTGAGCTGCAAAGCCAGGGACGTCATGTTCCCCCGGTGTTGAGTCACGTTCTGCGTTGATCTTTGGACCACACACTGCTGAGTCAGTCGGACATGATGGTGACGGGCTCACCGGCAAGTGGGTTCTCAAAACTGTTTCATGGCAACTGACTGAACTTTCAAGCGGAGATGATTGGTCTGTCAAGTTGAGCTCACTACCCCTAAGGCTTCCCTGCGGCTGTTTGACTGTCATTTTGGCACCACGGTCAATTTCAGTCTGAGCCATGCAAGAGGCCTCACCTGATTCACCAGAAAAACTATCATCCCAAAGTTGATTCAAATTCATTAAGAACAGATTCTTTGGAGATCTTTCAAGAGTGAGAAACTTTCGTAAGGCCTTACTCCACATGGTTCCCTCTTCAGTGTCAATCACAGCTTGAATCTGTTTCAAAAACGCACTTGACCGTAAAAAGGGTGTTGGACCTGGAACAACTGCAATTCGGAACCATCCCTTTTGGATCGGGAGCACAAGTGCATGTTGGCTCGTCAGCGTCTGATGATTACCAAATCGAAACACTAAGTGGCATGGTGCACGGTGTGCTTGCTTTCGGATCTGTTCGGGAAGACCCTGCAAAAGTTCTGTCACCTGATGGCTTCCAATCACTGTCTGTGAAGCACCTAAATCAACAATGCCATGGGTACCTGATGACGCAAAGTGTATGTCATGTGAAATCACACTGGATGCCGGGTGATCTTTCGGATCATGCATGTGAGACGTCGAGGGACACTTTCCATCATGGGACTTTGGCTGCGCAGCATCACGGTGGTTGGCACGAATGCTCAGTTCATTCCTGAGGGCCATTCGGATGCGTGACATAACATGTGATTTAAATCCCCATTTCTTACCCTTATCATTATTCCAATTATTCCCAAGTTTATTTCCCGTGATTACCCCAAAACATGCGGCTGCACAATCTGGCAAAGGCTCGGGAAATCTCATCTCAGGCAAATGGGAGATCTCGGGCGGGATCTCTGTTGGCACA
Organism: Cladocopium goreaui; assembly: GCA_947184155.2. Classification (NCBI taxonomy): domain Eukaryota; class Dinophyceae; order Suessiales; family Symbiodiniaceae; genus Cladocopium; species Cladocopium goreaui. The sequence goes on along the minus strand of CAMXCT020002502.1, from coordinate 113,595 downwards.
TCGTCGACGACCGCCATGGAAATCGGAACTGTTGATCCATCACTTGGAGGGCCAGTGGACGAGGCTGATTGACGAAGGCTACATTCGGCCTTCCAATGACCCTTTTTCCCGCACAGTCTGCACGTAGAATTAGCTATCCTCTGTGCTAGTGACTTTCCTTTTCCGCCTCCTTTTCCAAAACCTTTCTTGCCCCCACTTTTCCCTCCTTTTCTCACGGGCCAAAATCCTCTGAATTTGGCACGTTCTGTCAGGCGGCGACGTGCCTCCTGATATGAGGAAAAATAGGCAGCTAGGTCTGCATCACTCTGCACTGCTTCTGTCACTGCGTCCTCAAACTGTACCACCATAGCAGCATCTTCATCATTGTCATCGGCTAACTGTGCTAAGGTTTCATCATCCAGTGGATCATCAACAGTCCAATACGTGTCATGTTCTTCATCCTCTTCTACTTCATCAACATTGAAGGCCAAATGGTCATAGGTTTTCATGTTCTTTTCTCGTTTGGCACCCGTGTAGTCTTGAAAGAAAGATGAACCTAACATGCGTATGGCTGCTACGACCTTCTTCCATTCCAGTTTCTGTCCAATTTGTTCAGCTCCGGACTCCACCAACACGCGCTTTTTGTCTTCAGCTGAAAGGCGGCTGCCACGAAGCAAAACATACGATCGAATCTGATCCATGTCAACGTCCTTGGTCAAAAGCTCAGTCCAAACCACATCAACACGGGCGATGAAACTGTCACCTGTCTCGTCAGGCTTCTGCTGACATCGATACAAGGCCTTTTCCACCAACTCAAAACGATGCTCAAGGGGAATCTGTCCCCAGGTGCCCCCAACCAATTCCACCAGTTTCTGAACCCCTTTACGGTCATTCACCAAGAGGTCCTTTTGATGCAAATGAAGCTTCTGGTAGGCTGATCCCTTTGTGTTGAGGATCAGTCGGGTGATGAGCTCCAGGATTTTGGTCTGGGGCCATGCTTCAAGCAGTAGGTGAACCTTGCTGGACCAAATGTCCACATTGTCACTTGCAGGATCAAACGAAGGCACTAACAGCGCAAGCTGATTCGAGATGGTTCCACCCCCATCAGTTCCAGCCTGTCCTCCAGATGATTCAGTCATGAATTCTGTGGCGCCTGATCGCCAGGTAGCTCCGCTACCAATGTCAGATTGACACTGGTAGCTTGTTCACTTCCAATCCTAATCCCAGTTGGAACCCTGTCCAGCAATGCAAAACTCCTGTTTTGCCCAATGCGAAGCCACGACCTGCAATCAGTCCAACGCACCCACAGCTGGCCACAGCTGTATCCGCTAAGCGTCACTGATAGCGCTATTGCTCAAGCTAATCCCTCCCTCCAGCCCAGAGGCTGCGGCAACAACTGGTTTCTGGAAGAACCCCCTGGTTCCATGAGGGAATGACCTCAAGCACATGTGAACTGGCCTGGCTTTCACAGTATATATGTATATATGTATATATGCATGTATATATATATATATATGTATATATGTCTATATATATATATATATATATGTGTGTCTATATATATATATGTCTATATATATATGTCTACATATGTATATACATATGTCTACATATATATATATATATGCATATGTGTGTATATGTATATATATATATGTATATATATATATATTGAAGAATCATAATCGCGTGAGATGAAACGAAAGTTTTCTCCGGTGGAATTTTCTTCAATCGGAAGCTTTCTCTGTCTGCCTTCGAGCCTCACATCCGCTTCCAACTGCTTCTCCTCGAGGAAAAGCGGAAAGTTCGAGGCACGAAGCCGATGGAAGAAACCACTGGAAGAAAGTTCGAATGAAGATTATGATAGTGGAATTATTATCGTGGACAAGTGAAATTCCATTATTGTAGCCATGATTGGTTCTAGTGGAATTTACCGGAAATTGCAAAAATCGACTCAGTTCCATGGCACCCCAGGGTATAAAAGGACCTATTTAACCACTCCTTCTGGCCATGTTCCATTGGTTGGAGCAACTCTGACAGTGATCATCCCCAAATGAAAGGAACAAAGCAGATCCGTAATTTTGGCCGTTTGGTCAGTTATCGCCGGCTACACAACCCACCTCCTGACCATTGTGGTTGCATCATCTACTATGTAATATACAACACATTTGTGCATATATATATATACACATATACATAGAAAGAGAGAGAGAGAGAGAGAAATACAGCCACAATGTATGTATGTAGGTATGTATGTATGTATGTATGTATGTATGTATGTATGTATGTAGTAATGCATGCATGCATGCATGCATGTATGTATGTATGTATGTGTCTGTATGCATGTATGTATCTATCTATCTATGATCTATCTATCTATGTATGTATGTATGTATGTATGTGTATGTGTATGTGTATGCATGTATGTATATGTATTTATGTATGTATATGTATGTATATGTATGTATATGTATGTATATGTATGCATATGTATGTATATGTATGTATATGCATGTATATGTATGTATATGTATGTATATGTATGTGTCTGTATGTATGTATGTATGTATCTATCTATCTATCGATCTATCTATCTATGTATGTATGTGTATGTGTATGTGTATGTGTATGCATGTATGTATATGTATGTATATGTATGTATATGTATGTATATGTATGTGTATGTATATGTATGTATATGTATGCATATGTATATGTATGCATATGTATGTATATGTATGTATATGTATGTATATGTATGTATATATACGTATATGTATGTATATGTATGTATATGTATGTATATGTATGTATATGTATGTATATGTATGTATATGTATGTATATGTATGTATATGTATGTGTATGTATGTGTATGTTTATGTATGTATGTGTATGTATGTGTATGTATGTGTATGTATGTGTATGTATGTGTATGTATGTGTATGTATGTGTATGTATGTGTATGTATGTGTATGTATGTGTATGTATGTGTATGTATGTGTGTGTATGTGTATGTATGTCTGTGTATGTGTGTGTATGTATGTGTATGTATGTATCTGTATGTCTGTCTGTATGTATGTATGTATGTATGTATGTATGTATGTGTATGTATATGTATGTATCGTGTATGTATCTCTGTATGTATGTGTATGTATGTGTTGTATGTATGTATGTGTATGTATGTGTATATGTGTATGTATATGGTGTGTATGTATATGCGTATGTATGTGTGTGTATGTGTATGTATGTGTATGTATGTATGTGTATGTGTATGTATGTATGTATATGTATGTATATGTATGTATGTGTATGTATCTGTTGTATGTATGTATGGTATGTATGTATGGTATGTATGTATGGTATATGTATGTATATGTAGGTATGTATGTATATGTATGTATGTATATGTTTGGTGCTGTATGTATGTATATGTATGTATTTGTATGTAGGTCTTTGTATGTGTATATGTGTATGTAGGTATGTATAGTAGGTATATGTATGTATGTATGTATTTGTATGTATTTGTATGTGTATGTATGAGTATGTATGTGTATGTATGTGTATGTATGTGTATGTATGTGTATGTATGTGTATGTATGTGTATGTATGTGTATGTATGTGTATGTATGTGTATGTATGCGTATGTATGTGTATGTATGTATGAATGAATGCATGAATGCATGAATGTATGAATGTATGAATGTATGAATGTATGTAATGTATGTAATGTATGTATGGTATGGTATTCTGGTATGGTATGGTATTATGGCATTATGGCATTATGGTATTATGGTATTATGATGTTATGGGATTATGGGATGGTGGTATTATGGTATGGTGGTATGGTGGTATGTAGGTACGTACGTACGTACCTATACATATATATATATATAATCGATATATAACATATGTGTAACACATATTTATATAAGCATATTATAAGCCAACTTTTCATGCCTTTCCCAAGATCTACGTCGCCAAGGCTCAAAGATTTGCTCCAAGAGCCTCACCGCTTCAAGGCCCTTTGCGGCCTTTCGACAGGCCGAGATGCAGCGGTTGTAGCTGATGACTTCGGGCACCAACTGCCAACAGCACCTCCCGTGGTGCGCGGTGCGCGGGGGCTGGGCTGTGTGTTTTGGGCTTGGTTAAAACATGGGCCTAATGTCAATGGATTGGTTTAAGGGAAAATCTTAACCGGAAACCCATGGGTTTTTACCATCAAATATAGGAGTTTACGGTTAAAATTTTCCCATCTTCCAATTCTATGATAATGACGGCCTCAGAAGTCATGGAGAGTCAGCCTAGATATGCACAGCACGGACTTCAATGAATTGGAGGAGAATTCTGAGATAATTCTCTGGTTGGTGGTTGACCTACCCCCTCTGAAAAATATGAGTTCGTCAGTTGGGAGGATGACATTCCCAATATTAATGGAAAAATAAAAAAAATGTTCCGAACCACCAACCAGATTAATTAAAACGGTGAACCAGGGAGAAGTAGGGTTTATACATGCTCTATACCCATTTATGCTGGACATTTAGATAGTCCGTGGGGGTCATAAACAAAACTTCAAATACGCTGCAAAACCCAAGTTCGAACTGGGTGGATCACTTGCATGTTCGGGGCCCACAAATAGAGTCCGTGCCGCGCTCATGACCATATCAAAGGCCGGTCAGATTAGTGACGTATAACTTAACCTGGGTTATGAACCACTTGCTAATTTGGGATGCACCTCCAAGTAGGGTTTCTGTTATAACTATAGTTGCAGTATGGGGTATACCAACTTGTAGCGGGCACAACCTGGGTGAAACTATCTAGCAGAATATGTTTGGCAGCATCAAAGATGTCAACCTTTTCTCGGAAAAGCCAAAGCAATACAGTAGGTACAGTACCCACTTTTTGTCGCGACTGAATTCCCATATACTACTGAATCCCACCTTTCCCTTTCACTGGATATCTTTGGGTGGATGCTGTTGGTTTGGAGATGTTTGGCTGGTGAAAATCCCATTTTGAGATTTTTGAGGTCAAAAATCAGATTTGGCACAGTAAAAACCCAGAAAATCCCATCATTTGGGGATATTTTAAGGGTGGGTTGAATCCCCGATTCTCAGCCACCACTATCCCCACCGAGTTGCATGGTGGCCAACAAATGCACCGCCAGCGCCCACAAGCCGGCAGCGCCACAGGCGGACATGCAGCGGTGGTAGGACACTTGGTCAGGAATTCGCTGATCACCTGGAATGGAATGCCATCCTGCACAGTGGAAGAAATCCTGCACCAATTGGTAGATGGTAAACATCCCGTGGAAAAGTATGTCAAAAAGTGCCATGATTTACCGTGTTTCGTAGTTACCTACTAATTACCAACTGGTTTTCCGGATTTCTTCCATCCACTCCGTTGACTTTCCAAGAATGATCCATTGGCATCTTGATGGGATTTTTCGAATCCGGATACGAATCAGGGGATACATGCCCCCAACTATGACGTCATGATATGTTTTTGTGTGTCTGAAAATGGAGTCGATACCCCCCTTTGATATTGGTCAATTTACTAGGGATTTTATGATGATTCACCAAACGATAAATGCCATAGATTTAGGGATACCCGACTACCCTATAGACCATGAAAAATCTGAGATCGATTCATCCAAAATGAGGGAAAGTGGACCAAACGGGTGCCCTAGCCTCTGGTAATGGCTAACGAAAAGCTATTGGAAATGGCCCAGTCGAAATAGTTGATGACTACCCATTAATAGCATGGTGATTTTCCATAGCTATGGGACAGTTTACCAGAGGGTAGTAGTTTGCGAAGTTGCTTTGCACCTAGGTTACTTAGGTCCATGGTTGATACACGTTGATACATCGTCAGATGGCTTTGTAAAACGACTTGCAACTTCAAGACTTGTTGTGGATGGGGGGCTCAGTCTGGGAGAAAAAGATCATCCCTTTCCTCCTCACGGGAGACCCGCTCAGTATCTGTTCATTTTAGGCGTCCATATGGATGGGAGTTACTAGGAACTATCCCACAAAATTAATAAGAGCTCACATCCCAACCGGGCAACTTTTCTGACAAAATGTTTATGATGTAAACATGCTGGGTGCAATGTGAGACCGCTGGCTAATTAGAGTTTGCCCAGGTAAGTTAAGTCTAACAATACATGAGGCCAAAAGAAAAACTAACAATCAAAATCCACACAGTGGCTTTGGACGATGATGTTCCTCCGCTTCCAAAGCTGCCACAATTTCAGAAACAAAATTCACATATTTCAGCCTGGACGAGAACCACAAAACTCTCAAGTTGCTACATGTTAAGAAACAAAGTTGCATACATCGACATATATGCGTGCATATGTATAACAATTAGTTAGACTACATATATATATACATTATTGTTGCTATTATATGCGATTATTGTAAGAAGATGAATCAGAAAACAACAACGACGAAGACGACGACAACAACGACGACGACGACAAGAACAAGAACAAGAACAACAAGAACGAGATTAGTAGTCAAACTATCCTTTTGTGTGGTACCCAACCGTCACTCCGTAAAAGCAAAGTTTCCCGATGCTTTGGGTCTTAGCGGTAAATACAATTCAGCACAGTAATCATCAATAATCCATGTCAATTAAAAAGTTGCTGATGTGAGTGTTTATATATATATATACTTGTGTATACATGTGTATTATATATATATATACATATTATATCCGATCAGTTCCCATAATTTTCTCCATATGTTTGTTGCCTCTCCATCTGCAGAGCGTTTTGCCAAGTTGCACATGGTCTCCAGGAGGACCAAAGCTGTCCGCCAGTCTCCGGTCTTCTCGGCCACTCGCATGGCGTCACTCGCCATGGCGGGGCCGGCGGAGCGCGGGAGTTTCTGCCGCGATTCGTCAACGGATACCCCAAATCATCCAAGTCATTAGACCAGGTTAGTTCTGAAACCGATGGTGACTTGGGGTTGCCCCCATTTTGGGAAACCTCCATATGTTCATCTATAAGTTATAACGTTATAACTAGGTTGTTAATCAAGTAATTAGTAAGTGGGATGCTCCTCCAAGCGGGGTCCCTGTGCGGAAAATCGAGCCAATGGAAGTGCCTTCAATTTTGAGACAGAAGTTGGGTATGAGTCAAACATGTTCTTCAAACCGAAAATGGGATGGCTTGCGATCCTTCAAAAAAAATACACCACAGACCACCTGTGGTCCTGTGGATACTATAGTTTGACTCAACCCCAATTGGAAGCCTACAATTTCTGATTCAGCTACGCCCGTTGAAAGGTAACATGTAGACCAATTGATCCTGTCGATCCGAAGACCTTGTTGGTCGCGCTGGGAAAAAAACCCTTGATGATTTTCCTCTGACTCCCCCGTCATAGCTCCCAGATGAAATATCGCCCATGAATCATCCGAAATGGTCCTAGAAACATACAAAAAGCTATGGAAAATTGCCATTTATAGGTGATTTATACACTTCACTTGGGGATATGTAAGTCATCTATTCCAGGATGATAAGATGAAAGAAATTCCACGACACTCCCCTGATCTGAAGACGCATTGACACAACCACATCCCACCACCAATTCACTGGGCATTCCCAACCTTTCGATCTTCACCCTTGAAGAAATTCAACAACCTGAGGTGGCATATGAGAGATGTTGAATGTATACATATATATATGTGATGGTGAGTTCCAAAGTATCATCATCATCATCATCATCATCCCAGGTAGGACGGAACACTAAGGATACATATATATATATTATAGATTCCGAATCATGTGTCCAAAGCCCGACATCAAATGAGCGTTGTTTGTCAATAGATGGACCATGATCTCATCATGAATCTCATCTCTAATGTCAACCACGGACAGGGGTTGGTAACTGTCCCATTTTGGGAATATTGGACATCACCTGAAAAAGTAGCCACTATAGACCATATACCTAATGGTTGGGTGATGTTCAATGGGGACATCAGTCATGACCCATGACGGATAACACTTGAACAGCCCTGGTTGCTAAGCCGCGGCTATGTATTGAAAATGGTCATCCCTTCTCCCACTGGATGTTGGTGCCAAGCTCCACAAGCAGAAACCATGAAGAGGAATAACTTGAGAACCCATCATTGGCCATGTGCCCGTTAAATGTACTATACCCTCTGGTTATGTCAAAATAGCTATTGAAAATTGTCATTTATAGTGGATTTTCCCATTAAACATGGTGATTTTCCATAGCTATGTTAGTTTACCAGAGGGTAAATGTACTGTAAACCTACTAAAAACTAAAAAAAAAAACCTGTTGCTACGGATCAGCATACAGCAACCAGATCTTTGTACCAGGGAACTCCCTACCCGAGACATCTTCCCCGAAGAAAGCATGCTCGTGGGACCCGCAATCCTCTATCCTGGCGACATGGGTTGATGGTGACCAATATGCAGTGGTACATGTGAGGAAACCCATGACTGATCAACATGTTGGGGTGTGGCCATTTCAGCCACTCGTATGGCGAGCCATACGTCAAGATTATGGTGGTCTTGTGGTGGTGACTATGGTGGAATATCATCATCAGTATTGGCAATATCATGAGAATAACCAACCACCAGAGTCGGATGCTTCCAAAATATGTGTTGCTTTGGGCAGTACTACAAACAACTACCAAAGATGACCAGATGTGTCTGATCTATTTAATCTATTTTACTGCTTTGCCACCGCGAAATTACCTCATGTTCCAAAACATAATGTTTGTTCTTGGGGAGCCTTACATTGTGTACATATACACGTGTATACGTGTGTATATATATATAATATTATAATTGTGTATATGTATATGTATTATAATTGTATATATATATACATATTTAGTATACATAGCTATACATATACACAAAATATTTACTACTCCTGTGCATGAAATATCATGTACATATGAATACATATGATATATAAATACACCGTGTATATTCTGCATCTGTGTCACATGCTGGACCCCTCCTCAGGTCGCTTCGGCAGCGAAGTACTGCAGCCTCGCCGAACCAGGCGATGGCATTGGGACCAGAGGAAATCGTAGTCTTCCTAGATCCAACTATGGTGGATAATTACATAAAAATTCTGGGATACTAGTTGGGTTGATGTTCAAAGAAATCCTCTGTTCATAGCTCAGCTATTTGCAAAATTTTGAAAATATATTCCTCGAGTGGGTCAAGTAAATGACCGCTCAATCATCAGTCGTGGCTTGTTTTGATTCAATGCTTGGTGGTTCATCCCACTTAGTAAGTGGGTTATAACCCCAATTATAAGTGGATTAACCCTACTTATCCCATTTATAACTGGGGTTATAACCCACTTACTAAGTGGGATGAGCCACCAAGTGGGCCCTTGATTTCCCGTGATGCAGCACCTCAGTTTGACGCCATCGCTGGATCTCCCAGGTTGACTCATCATTTCTTACGACATCTGGAGACTTTTCGATGTCAACGAAGATGAAATCAACACCAATCCTGAAACTGGCTGACTTGTATGGCTGAAATACATAAATAATCATAAATACATACATTCAACACCAAATCAAATTGAAGTGGCTGAAAAAAATCGTCGGTCACCAATCCTGAAACGTTTTATTATCGGTCGTCGGCAGAAGAAGTCGGAAGATCTGAAAAGTGGGGGCCCTACCGACTTCCGGCTCCGACCTGGGTATTACCCTCTGGTAAACTAACATAGCTATGGAAAATGGCCATTTATAGTGGATTTTCCCATTAAAAATGGTGATTTTCCATAGTTATGTTAGTTTACCAGAGGGTACCCTCTGGTAGGTCTAGCAGGGTCTAATTTACCAAACTCAGTCGGACGACGTGGCCCTTTGGCCCTTTGCTGTTTCAATTCTTTCCTATCTGATTGGAAACGGCCAATCATAACACTCAAACAATCACTTCCAACAGTTTTCTCAGGTCATGTGGTAAACACATTTTTTACAGACCATTCCATTGACCAACCATTTAAGGGGCGTCAACCAATTATCCAAAGAAACGAGGTATACCAACAAATAAACCCCAATTGAGGATGGTTTGCTATTGAGTTTGCCACATTCATGTGGTAAACACATCATATAATGTAATAATAACCCAATAATAAACCATCCCCATATCACCCTAAATGGGCCCGTAAGATCCCGTAAGTATCCCCAAATGGTAGCTGTTTATGGCATTGGGTTTACCACATATAATTAAACCCAATGCCATAGACAGCTACCATTTGGGAATGGTGTTACCCGTGGCCAGCGCACCTTCACCTCTCGCTTTCCGGCACGATTGCTCGCAGTGCGATCTGGGCCACGGAAGCTTTCTGCGACGGACCCGGCCCCAGTCTCCCGAGGCATTGGATGATCGTGATTGATTGTTTGGTTATTGGTGATCATGACTGATCATGACAATACTATATGATACTATAGGAAACCCAGCGGTATACGATACTACTATATGATACTTATTCAATAGCAATAGAAAACAATAGCATGGTTGACACTGGAAATTCATCCATTGAAATCCCAATGAATCAGAGATAGATCCCAATCCGTGGGGGTTCGCCATTCCCAGCTTAATGAGGTCATCCTGCAACGACCGCTGTCATCCTCACTGACAATCACCGTTGGGTTATTTATCTATTGCTTTATCTATTGCTATAACTCCCAAATCCCCATTTTTCTGTTGGCTCAATCATCCCACATATCCCACTCTCGCTGTCAAGTCCCTAGTTACGTCGCTTCGAAAAAACAAAAAAAAACTCAGATAGGAATGGAATTGTGCCCGACAAACCTGCTTTTTCCATCCCCAAGCAGTTCTGCAAATTTCTCCCGCCATGAAACTGCGCCCAAGAGACTCATGAAATCAGAGGGCAGGAAGCTGCCGCCTGGGCTGTGCTAGGAAATGCTTGCCAGTGGAAAAACATAAAAACCCAGCGGTAATCTGGGGGCCTGGGGGTTACCCATGGTTACCCATCGTTACCCTCTGTTCAACCAGCAGCTGGGGGTGACCCAAAAGGCAATTTTTTTCGTTGATTTTCGGAGGCAAGATGGGCCTCGAACTGGGGAAAAACTCTCCGTTGCCTCATGGTGATTACTATTTGTCAAAGGTCAGGAACCCATGGTTCCTAAGCAGGAACCGCATCAGGCAGCAGCATAGGGTGGAACCGCAAAAACGGAAAAAACTGCCGTGATTTCCACTGGATTTTCTGCCCCGCCAAAAAAAAAGGGGGATCCACCGATATCCAATTTCCACGTGAAACAGTTCTCCGATATCAATAGTTGAAAACGAATGGTCTTTGGTTATTTAACATAGCCATAGAAAATCACCTTTTTCAATAAGTAAACCCAGGTAAACCATCTATTTCTATGGACCATCTATACAATGGCTATGTTAGTCATAACCAGAGGGTAGCTAATGGTCATGTGTCCATTAATTGAGACTCCTTCTGGTGGCCCAATCCCTGTTTTCAAACATATCCAGACACTGTGAGAGCCCGTTTTTTTCAAATTGATGTCCCTTTCATTTCTCCTTGGTCTGTCATTTATACCGTGTTTTTTTCTGCTTCTTCCCCTCTTCTTGCTACCTCACCTTTTTCTGGGGGGTCATTTCTTGATTAAATTTGCAAATCTCCATGTTGGCTCCTGATATCCCAACATCTTTGACTAGTGAACTCCTTCGATTTTTGCTGCGGGCGATCTCCCCTTCGAAGATCGGCCTGACCCCAGCACCGACGTCCAGGCGAGAGGTTTGGGTGACAGATTTCGGATCGCCTCCTGGGGAAGCAACGGTTCGGATTTCATCGGATTTCGAACGGATCAACTGCGACTTTTCTTTCTGAAAATGTGAATGTTATATAACGATCCTAGGGATCAACTAATGATTAATCATGATTAATCACCATTAATCACCATATAATACATATATTACATATATACACACATCGCGGACACAATTACTTGTTCATGTTCATGCCATGCGCAGATGGGGTCCCCTATCGGTAGGTTCAGGATTTCTGCATTCACAGACTTTCGATTCGATTCATGCAAAACATTGGTCGTCCCCTATCGGTAATGAAGGTTTTGCACACCCCTCAGCAAGCCTAAGGCAAAGCAAGACAACTTGGTATTACAATAATTTTGTCGGTTACTCATATGGATTCTGGATATCATATTATAAACCTATTATATAACTAATTTAACTAGTGGGATATTGACATGAATCCTGGTTTGTATGTGGCCATTTAAAATGGTAATCCCTTTCTATGTACCAATGAAAATTCATCATAATGTGTGTGTGTGTGAACTATTCTAAACATAGGGGAATCCAACTATGTAACCATTTTTTGTGATTTCTCGGGGAAAAACCTATGAGATGTCGAAGATACATTGGTTTTACTATGTTTTACTCATGAAACTGTAGGTCCGATTTTTCAAGGAGATCGAAAGGGTCGCTTTTCGGGAAAGCTTCAACATCCAGCTAGCAAAATGCATTTTTTAATGCTAAGAACAGCAGCATGGTATAATGGTAGGTAGAATCATCAGACAAACAGAAGACTCCGGGTTGGCTGGCTCAGGCCTTGCCGTTAGGTTGGTCAAGTTCGTGACTTCCATCTGGGCACTTTCTGCCGAGAATCGCAACTATGAGGTCGTGAGTTTGAGGATACCTAGCTGCTACAGCAACCTCACAAAAAGATTGAAAAGTAAAATCAATAAGAAAATGAGACTGAATTGCTTTTCTATGCTTTTCTATGCTTTTCTATGCTTTTCTATGCTTTTCTATGCTTTTCTATCTTCTTCAGGGGTCCTATGTTCTGGATGAAATGCGCTAGAGTAATGTGAGCCTGAAAATCAACCACCGGCAGCACCCAGCCACGTCCCCACGTCGTTCCTGTAGAACTATCTGACGCCTTGGATGGCGGCTTTCGAGACGAGAACCAGTTTCAGCTGAACAAATCTTGGAATTCAATCAGGAACACATACAGTATATAAATACATATAAATACCGTCCGGCCTGGAAAGATAAATCGTTGAATTACCAGAGGCTACCCCAAAAGGTATCTCCAAAAATCCCTGGAAAATTAGCAGCAGGTGATTTTTTAAATCATAGACTCAAAAAGTCATAGACCCTGCATGACACTGGGAGGCAAGAAAAACCCGAGGTTTCCTATCCGGGTCATCATCCAACGGCTTCCAAGTCGTTTCCAAGTCGTTTCCCAAAGAGCCGGCCAGGTCGCTGGTCTTTCTCGTAGGACCAAAAAATGGGCAGCAGCAAAATCAGGAAACAGAGACCTGCCCCAGCATCATATTGGCCTCGAGCCAGGCGACTGCCAAATGGTGCTTTTGAGCCGTCCCCAAAGGGGTCATCAATTGGTTTCCAGAATCGTTCACTGTAAAGATGCATAACTAAAACGATGCACAAAAAAAGGAACTGTTCAATCACCACGTCGTATTGTTCCTGTTGTACCCATAAAAAATCCCAGTCGATTCATGTTGATTCCACATGCCATGGCATATATCTTAATCTCCATAGTTGAATTATATTCAAGTTCTGCGTCGTTCCATATCATATAAGTTGATCTGGTTCCATATACTATTAACCTATTACATATATATATATATCCCCAAATCGCGGCATTGATCCCCACATATCCCCACTTTGCCAAACCGGCCAGATTAGGCCATGGGGCCTTCAGATTTCAACCAACTTGATATGAAGGTGGCAAGCACAGCACAGCACGACAGGATCGCTGAGAGCCACAATCCTGGGATTTTCGGCCGAATCCCAACAGAAAGTGTGGTATAACTGGCATCCCGGCATCCCGTCATGAAACCGGGATAGGTTGGTTCCCAAAAAGTCAATAGAGGTTCCCAAAAGGTTGGTTAAAAAGCAGCTCACCATTCAAAAATCGGATAGAATATGTGGCTCCTTGGCTCCCTGGAATTGCACGTAAATCTCCAAGCTGATTTTTGTTCGTTGGAGGTGGCTCATCCAGTTTCATGGGGTTTCCATAAATGGGGGTACCCCCATAGCTGGATGGTTTTTGTTAGGGAACATCCCATCGAAATGGGAAACCCCCATATGATGATACCATGTCACCCAGAAACTCCAGAGCTATGACCTAATGTTCCATCCCTGCAGAACTCATTGCTACTGACCCCCGGATCAATGCCCAAGAAGCGAAGGGGCAGGGCTGCCAAAGATACGACCACCTCGGCAGTGAAGTTTGGCTTGGAACCAGAACTGGATTGACCATTCTTGGGGTTGTTGAACATTTTTGGGGGGTACCCAAGAACTCACAGATGCAAGGTGCAGCTCTAAGCATTTTGTCAGCGGCGGCGCGAATTAATACCCGACCACAAGCAAATCAAACATCGGGCGTGCAGAAGTCAGGGCTTTTCCTGGAATCTCTCAGCATGCTCAACCTGGAAAGAAAACATGTGTATGCGTCCCTAAACAGTGTGGATACCCAAAAATTACATACACTGGGTCCGTGAGCAGTTCTCATGTTCCTGTTCGACCCAAGCGGCAGATAGGATCGTGAGTATGGCTGTAGACGGTCCTTCCTCTGGAATCATATGCCACCTCAGCAACTTCGCAGTGGGATGTGCATTTTTGAGCAAGTTTGCCCTCTGGCAATCCAACAAGACAATGGCAAATCCCTCACTTCTATTGTATTTCGTGCTAACAATGAGGGTCTTCCATTGCCAGATTGGTTTCCCTATAGATGCTTGGATGGTCCATCCGAGAAGTGAGAACATTCTATGCTATCCCTGAAGAAACACATAAGTTAGTACTGATAATTACAAATCAATTGAATAGTTAGGTTCACAACTGTATAATGTCCCCATGATACTATAATATATTTATATATAAACATCAGTTAGCTGAAGAATAGCCAGGTAATGCTAGATTGTGCCCTGTTCCTCAGCTACGCAGCCACCCGGCCGGGTGGTGCAAGGACCCACTTACCCAGCAAACATGCAGCTTTTTTGAAGCTACCAGCAGCTACCAACACGTGGCAACTGCCGGATTCTAAGAGCTTTGAAAACTGCCCGGTGCCCCTTGGCTTCAAAAATTTGCTGACCCCTCTGCTCTCGATTTACCTCAAAAGAAAAGAGGGGCGTCTCTGTGCCATCTTTGTTTGCAAATCAGCGGGAGGGTATGACCATGAATGTCCCTAAATTAATGATGGTATAATATGATATAATCAGCTGCATTTACTATGGTATAATTAATGGTACCACCATGAATGGTGATTGTTTTCCAGTTCCAAAAATAAACGACCAACACCTCTAAGCTATTCCAAGCTATACCAAGCGCCCACCTGGTCGCCAATAGTGTGGAGCTGCTGAAGCCCAGGAAAGCCCAGAAGGGCTCCCAGGACCAGCTACTCCTGGAGCATGGCAAGCACCGAAATGGCCAGCAAAATGCAGGGAAAATCCCCTTGACTCCGGCAGGAAAAATCTAACCTGGTGCAGCCAGGTTAAGTGCAATGATCCAATTTTTGTAAGGCTCCCAGCCTTAACGGCAGCGGTAGAACCATAGGTGGAAACTGCTCACTTGCTGAATTCAAAGATTTGCATCGAAATTTGGGGGAAGCCCAAGCTGCAGATTCCGAAGATTCAAGGCTTCCAAGCTGCATCAGACTGCATCACTCAGAAGTTCTTGGAAGATGAGATGAGCCCGGTAATCCAACGTGGCTGGGAAATCACCGAACCAAATTGAGGTTTTGCGGCTGGGAAAATCATCCATATATACTTGGGGGAATTTTCCATTGCCATGTTTGACTACCGGAGGGTAAACATCCTTTTTTGGTGATACCCCAGTTTTGACCCACAGCCCAGCCCGGCATGCGCGGAAACAGGTCCTTGGGCATAAAGCGGAGGCGATGGAGAGGATCAAACTGAGGATGGACAGTATGAAAACGCTGAAGCAATGGATGGTCTCTCCTGCCGAGTGAGTCATGTCATGCCAGCCCATCTCCCAGTGAAACACCCAAAAAAAAAACATATGGGTAATTGGGGGAGTTATGCCCTCCATCTCAATGAAATTTCTACATATTTATGTGTAATGTATATCTATGTGTCTTTGGGGGGTCCGTCATTGTACCAGCGACATCCATCCGGTCACACCGTCGAGCGCACAGCTTGCCAAAGGTGGATCTGTCTGAACTTTGGTCCGCCCCACCATAGAAACCACTGGGAAACTGCTGAAGTTTGGCGTGGCTTCTCAAGTGTCCAGAATAGACATATTTGACATGTTTCATGGTCTATTCTGGCAAAGCACCCCCTGAAACAACATGTCTTTTGCCCATTTGAAATTTGAGAATTACTTCGCTAGGAATATCCCAGGCCCACAGGCGTCACTTTAAGGATGATCTACACTTTGTACCCAGCTGCCAAGTGTTGCCCGGCTTGGTAAGAGAATGGGAAGATTGGAAAGTCTCTCATTTCCCATTTCAGTCCATGGTTCACCTCTCAACAAAAGGAATCCTAAGTTTTGGTGATTGAATCACCTTGTCATATCATAGTAACCCAAAAAACTGGAAAAAAGAGTTACTAATGACGTTAGACGAGTTTACTCAGATTTTGCTGTTCTATCTTTTATGGGCTTGCTATAAATGATATCCGGGTTGTTCATCCTCCCCACGGAGCGTCTCCTAAGGAGAGCTCCCGTTCTTCGGTGATCGGCAACAACCACAAAGCCTGGCATGCTCCGAAACCGTGGTGCCACAAGACGGGAAGAAAAAATCATGATAACAAGAACAATAATAGAAGTAATAACGACCATACTACACAACTACATATGCATATGTATATATATAATTATATATATAGAGATAGATAGGTAGATAGGTAGATAGGTAGATAGGTAGATAAATAGATAGATAGATAGATAGATAGATAGATATGATCATGTACGTCTACATACATATACATATACATATATACTGTATGTATGTATGTATGTATGTATGTATGTATGTATGTATGTATGTATGTATGTATGTATGTATGTATGTATGTATGTATGTATGTATGTATGTATGTATCTATGTATCTATGTATCTATGTATCTATGTATCTATCTATCTATCTATCTATCTATCTATCTATCTATCTATGTATCTATGTATCTATGTATCTATGTATCTACGTATCGATGTATCGATGTATCTATGTATCTATGTATCTATGTATCTATGTATGTATCTATATGATCATGTACGTCTACATGTATGTATGTATGTATGTATGTATGTATGTATGTGTATGTATGTATGTATGTAGTATGTATGTATGTATGTATGTATGTATGTATGTATGTATGTATATGTATGTATGTATGTATGTATGTACATATATACTGTATGTATGTATGTATGTATGTATGTATGTATGTATGTATGTATGTATCTATGTATCTATGTATCTATGTATCTATGTATCTATGTATCGATGTATCGATGTATCTATGTATCTATGTATGTATGTATGTATGTATGTATACGTACGTGTACGTACGTATGTATGTATGTATGTATGTATGTATGTATGTACGTATGTACTAGTATGTATGTATGTATGTATGTATGTATGTATGTATGTATGTATGTATGTATGTAGGTAGGTAGGTAGGTAGGTATGTATGTATGTATGTGAAAACATAGGAATACCATCAAATAACAAGTTTCACTTGTTATACTGAAGGTCTTCGACAGATCCAGTGGACTGGTCGTTCGCAGCTCATGAAAAATGCCGGCCTGTGAGACTGCAAACGACCCATGAAGGCAAAGGCAGCCCAAAAGCATAGGACATCTTCCTAGCCAGGGTTAGCCCGGCCCCAGCTGGTGCTGAATGGGAGGATAGTTGGTCCATGATAAGAATGATAAGATGTGAGACAATATACTACAACCACTTTTCTTGTGCTGAACTTCCAAGGGTCTCTGCAAAATTTGGCAGCAAGGAGGCAAGGAGCAATTTTATGTCAGGTGAATGGAGGTTCACGCCCAAAACCATCTTGCCTGGACAGATTGAAATTGTTCGAACACCTGAAATCATCTAAGATCGTTCCCACTTTGGAAAGATATCCAATGCAGAAAATTCCTTCGGTTGCCTGCGGTGAGGCTGATCGAGGTGGAAAACCCAGCCATGGTTATTATACCCCCCAGAATCGTTGACCTACTTATTGAATGGAACTGCAATCACCAACTCCGGTACCCAGCCGATACCGCCCTGGCAAGCGTCGAACATGTACCAAGTGTAACTTATAGGCTGTTTCGTCTGCCTGGCGAAACTTCCAGCGGCAAACCGAAGAACTTCCAGGTTTGGGAAGAACTTTGATCTCTTTCGCCTCTCGCTGAATTTCATATATATATACATATACATATGGACATGCGTTACATGCGTATATTTTATTGATATAGATATTTCTAGTTATGGTGCATGTGTACTGTATATATATATATTATACGCATAGAGAATCATGTAGAAAGATGACATCGTCAGACGTCGACTCTTCACCTGTTCCAACCAGCCGCGCAAACGCCGCGGCAAGACTACCCTCTGGTAATTTAACATAGCTATTGAAAATGACCATTTATAGTGAGTTGTCCCATTAAAAATGGTGATTTTCCATAGTTCTGTTAGTTTACCAGAGGGTAGTTGATTTTGGGAATCATTGAGAGCAGTCATAGTATCTTCTCTAATTGGTGGTTGACCTACCACCCTGAAAAATATTATATAGTCAGATTGGATCATCATCCCAACTAGGAAGGGGAAAACAAAAAAATGTTCCAAACCACCAACCAGTTCTCCAAAGAAACCCTGTTTGCCTTGTATGTTTGGAATTGGCTGAGTTGCGATGTACTTGCGTCCGTAATTTGACTGCTAGGACTAGGCACTATGCAGCAGTCAGGTTTCAAACAGGCGAAAGCCTCAGGAATTTGGGGAAAACCCATCTAGCCCAAATCCCAAAAGATCAAGGAGCCATGAAGCCATGGTTTCCCAAATTCAAAAATTCACGTGATTTTTTCGGTATTCAGCCATTCTCTTCAGCCATTCTCTTGGGTATTTTCATATGGATTCCCAAATTTGAGCCATGTTCTAAATGTCTTACATCCTGTCTTACATCCTGGCACCAAATAAGGAAATGCTTGCGCCATTGCGCACAGGTTTTGCTTACGCGCGCGCACAGGTTTTGCTGATGCGCATATCTTTTCTTACGCGGAGCTTACGCTGGCTTACACGGACCACAGTTTTGCTTACACCACACCCTTACAAGGGGCCCCTTGCTTAACATGAACACAACCGTTTAGAACGTGGCTCTTAAATATTTCAGCTCTCTTGGGATTCTGCAGGCCCTGAAGTCTCACCCAACTGGGGCCTCCAATTCAAACCTTGCCGTGGCCAGTGGAAAGCAGTCAGGGCCTCTCGATAATACAGTATTGATAATAATGAAATAATACGATCAAATAATGAGAATAACAGTAGTGATAATGGATGATAATCATGGTGATAATAACGATAATGATAATACTAGTTAGAAATAAGAATAGAAGTAATGATAATACTAGATAATAATGATGATAATTATATAATAGTAGTGATGATAGATACTGATAATAATGATAAGAATGATAAGAATGAAAAGAATGGTAATAATGGTAATAATGAAAATGTTTGTGATTATGTTTATGCTTATGATTATAACAAAGAATAACCTCAGTAGTGATAGACATGATAAACAGTAGTAGTGACAAAATTAAACTGAAACTAGAAACAATCATATCAACGGTATTACTTTTTATGATAATTGATAATACACCATCATAGTCACAATGATACCAATAATAACGCTGAATCAATGTCTGAATGTGTAAAAACAAAATATACTGATAGATGTATACTTAGAAAATAGTAATCATGGTATATGGTAATATTGTGGTTATCTTTGCTTCTATTCCAATAGCCTATCTGAGTTTGTCTGAAAATCCGATACCCCAAATCTGATGTTCTTCCCCGTTTTCAGACACCACTGGGTGCTTCAGAAGTAGGTCATATCCCCGGGAGAAGCTTTTCATCCACTTGGGGTTAGAAGCTATCTAGTTGTTACGCGGGAAGATAGATGAACACCAATCTCTCGCACATGGTATCATGACTCTCAGAACGTGGCTGGAAAATCCTGAACTGAATCGAGGTTAGATGGCAAAATCATCTACAACTGCTGGATTTTCCCATTGCCACGATAGGGAGGGTATACTCCCATGAAATATCCCAATGATTATCCAAAATATCTCCCAGTCATATCCCCATCAATCCCTAGAACTCCTTATATTATAAATCCCTAGAACTCCCTAAAGAAATCCCTACAACCTCCCAGTCAAATCCCCAGAAATCCCATCCAACTACTGGATTTCACCCACCGTGCCACGGCACCGCTGATCCAGTATGCGTAGTTGCTCCATCCACGCCATCACCGGCTTCGCCGGTCATGGCGGCCGCGCCGATAAAAAACGCCGCGGTCTGAAGCCACTGCGGCGGTGTCGTCTCGTGGCGGGGAGCGTCCGTTTTGTGGCAAATCTTAGGTTTTTGGCCAAGATAGATTATATAGATATAGATGTAGATGTAGATATAGATATTAGATATAGACATTCTACTTTGAGGATTGAAAAAAATCTGCCCGCACCCCTTCGGTGCCGGAGCATGGTAGTTTAGTGTCGAGCACACTCTTGTCAATGCAATCAGCATGCAGTTCAACAATGAAAACGGGATCAAACTTCACAATCCAGGACTCTGTTGGTGCTGAAGAATCAGTGTTGCAGTCAATGAGGTTTGAAATTTGAAACGTCAACCATTGGCTGGATCCAAATACTGGTTAACGGCTTAGTAAACGTAGCCCCAAATCTACTGGATTATCATCAGCTTCCTTGCGATGCTAAGTGTCCTTGCTTAGGGATATCTCTCATTTTCAGACACACCCATAGACACGCAATCAAGCAATGCGTGATGCCCCAACTCCCCAAGTTTGGGGATATGTCTTGACATGTCCCCCTTAGTCTTTTTGGCTGCCCCAAGATGACTACCAGATGTGCATCCCAGTTAGGATGCGGTTTTAAAAAATATCCTGGATACAACCCAGCTACACATACCCATTTCCATATACATTTCCATATACATAGATACATATATACGTATATACGTATTTACGTATATACATGTATACATATATATATACACATACATACACACATACATATATATATATGTATATATATATGTATATTCTGTATATTGATATTGCATATGAGTAAATCATATATGTGTGTGTATGTATCGGATCCCACCTCAAGGCCTCTAAGGCGATGGAGGCACTCAGAGGCTCGAGGGCCAAAGCCTGCAGCGTTGAAAAAATTGAACGATTAAACAGTGATTGAATGGTTAACTAACAAAAAATTGTGATTTAATTGGATATGAATGGGATAATATGAATGGTTAACTAACAAAAAATGGTGATTTCCCACCAGCCATGGCTTTTCATGGGTTTTCCCAAGGGTTTTCCCATGGGTTTTCCCACATGTCCATCTATATTTCATGGGGAAGGGCCTATGGAGGTATAACCAAGAATATGATATGTGGGCTGAGAATCATCCAGTAAATTGGGAAACGGCACAAAAAAAAAACTGGGTTTTGTACACCAACTTCAGATAGACAGTCTATGTATCTTTCATGTATCGTTCCGCGATTTCAATGATGTACAATAAAAAGTGTTGTGAGAAAGGCAGGCAGAACGATCCCAATGTGTTGTAGATTCATGTCATCTCATGTCATGTCCCAAAATCGGGAAGCAAATTCTTGGCCAATATCATCATGCCACATCAGTGGTTACTGAGTGATAAGCGCTTACAACTCGTTTATCTCGTGGGACATTTTACCCAACTACTGACCACCCAGATATGAAACAGTAGGAAATCCTCAGTATGGTTCGTTTATAACTCTGTTTTGGATGGTTGAACCCCAACTGGGAAATATCACCCAACTCCTAATCATCAATCCTAATGTCTAGCATCATCCCATTAAAGTTATTGTAGTCCTAATCATTCAAATATGGAGTGGCAGGCAGTTTTGATGGCTAAAGATTAAGTCCCCAATTTGTTCGCAAGTTCAGAAAATGCGTTGCTATCAAACCTTGACATTTTAGTTCACACCAAAATTAACAATACCACTAATTTGCAAACTAATAGGTCAACCTAGGTCAACCTAGGTCAACCCAGATTACACGTTCTACAACCCAGCACCGGTAGGGGGTCCCCAGGATGCTTCGCCGTCGTTGCACCTCCTTGAGCATGTCCACTTTGGGGTACACCAACCTGGCCTTCGTGGGCACAAAGACGGCCTCAGCGGAGGAGCGGGGGATCTTACAGGGGATTTCATGGAATATCACGGATATATATATATATATGTCTATGTATATATACCTATATACATATATTATATATAGATATACACATATACATCTATATATGTGTATATATATATACGTATATATTATATACAGTATATATAATTGCATATGTATATAAATGATGGGATATAAAGGGATGTTTTTTTCGGAGGGTATGGTTTGCATTTGATTTATGACGTTTAAGCATCAAGACTTGTGGGTTAACCGTCCAAAACTAGGGTACGAACCATCTACAGCATACAGGATAGTATGGCGGTATCTAGTGGGATACAACATGATACAACAAACAATATGATGTGGGTTTGTCTAAAAATGTTGGTATATGTTGGTAAAACCCCAAAATCTCGTCTTTGCCAACATCCACTTTTCAAATTCAACTGGCAATAAATTGAGATTTCCTAGTGTTGAACAAACGCACAGTATCTCCTCACAGGCCCAGGGACCGAACTGTCAGTACACCGCGGGCCACCGCGGTATCCCATTTCAGACGGTCACCCAGATCACATTGTTGGTACATGAACTACCCATATGGGTGTGTCTCGAACGAAAATGCGTATACCCCAAAATCGTGGTCCTAATTTCGGAAAACCATGATAAACCAATCGGTTTTGTGGTAGTGTACCTTGTTTTCAAACAAAGTATCATCATGACATGATAATTAGATATCATCAGACATCAGATTTTTCATCCAACCAACTCAATCTTTGTGTTTTCCCATTGAAACCCTATTTTTTTGAGGCATGTACCCATGGTTTTCCCATGAAACCTTATATTTTCCCATGGTTTTCCCATGGTTTTCCCATGGTTTTCCCCATGGTGAAAACCACCGAAAATCCCATGAGTCCCCGATAGTCCCCGCACCCCGCCCCGCAGCCAGGGGCGACTCAGAGTGGCCTCAGGCGACTTCACCAGGTGAATTGGAAGCCAAAAAAGGCATGTGTGGATCTTACGTCGTGTATATGCATGATATATTATATAATACATGTGTATATATATATATATATATGTGTATATATACAGTGATGATCTTGCACTTAGAGTAGATTATATCCTATAGCAGGTTCACGTCTGATATATCACATACATGTGGTTATTGGAAGACCTGAATTGACTCTAAGGAGGCTCCATGCCATGCCATGCAGGTATCGAATATCCCGCCCAATCATGGCATGATGGATGATCCCTCAACAAAGTGGTTGGCAACTGCCTTGTAACAATTGGCACTGTGCTTTGAGCGGATACTTCACCCAGTTCCGGTATTACCCAGTTACCTGTATAAGCTGTCAGACTCATGGCATCATCGGGCCTTAGCGTCCAAATGCTCCACCAACGAACGCAGATCCTGGCCACAAGTGACATCAGGGCATGGCAGGGTGGTGGCGGAGTTCCTGCCCAAACTGAACATTCTAGACGAATCCTAGCCCATTCGTTTAGGATAGCGAATGGATAGTGCGTCGGGTTCATCCTACGGAAAAGAAACATGCGACACACGGAAAGGTGGGAGTCCCGTGGGCGCCAGTGCACTCAGTGGGCTGCCTGGTCCTTTGAGAAAGAGGTGACCCACTCAATAAATCAACGCCTCTTCAGTGTGTCTGTTTGGTAAGGTAGTATAAATGGAGGTTTCCTGAAATGGGGGTTCCCCCAGTCATCATCCACATTTTTCATTGGGATTTTCCATGAAATATCATGAAATAACCATCTATTTTGTGGTACCATGACTCTGGCAACCCCCATTTCTGGGTGCCCCGTTAAACCCTAAACCCGCCATCTCCAACGTAGCTGCGGATTCGGGGGTTGCACTGTTTCGTATCGGTTCGCTGATTTCATCGTATCGGTACTTGACATTATTTTGACGAGACCAAATATCATGGCCACATCAGATGTTTCAGAAATATGTCAAGTTATATCAAGATGTTTCAGAAAGCTGCTCCAATCTGGTATCATGGCCATCTACTGCTTCTAGCTTCGACGTGTAGCATCCAAGAGCTGCATCATTGCAAATCACGCAAAGTTCACATCCCAAGATCATTTATGGCAACCCCCAAAGAGATAGAAGGTGGGCCCCCAATTGTATAAGTTGGTTCACAAAACCATGAAATATCGCTATGTCCCCCATAAACCCCTTTCAACCAAGTTATAAACCAACTTTGCCATCTAAGAATTTAGGGGTTATGTACACTTTGAAGAATTTAAAAAAAAAAGTACTGGGGCCAAATAACCTGCTTCTATCCCTTTGGGGTTCAACATGGGTCAACAATGTTTTTCACATGTAAAAACCCATGGGACCATCAATACGGGGCCAAAAATGAAGACCCAAACGAAGCCACAAATGACTGGCTCAAGGGTTTTTCGCTTGGGGAACCCGTCTTGACTAAACCGTCCTTAAACGATGTTTCAATGGGATCAGTGGGATATTTTTTTTCAGGTCTCCAAAAAGATGGGATTTCATTTCAGGTCTTCATTCCCAGGCCTACCACTGTTCTACCTAGGTTTTTTTCAAAGTGTCCCTCTGGTCAATGGATTGGTTTAGGGGAAATTTTACAGGAAACCCCCATATTTAATGGTAAAAACCCATGGGTTTCCTGTGAATTTTCCCTTAAACCAATCCATTGATCTGGTAATCAAACATGATGTGCTGGAAAACCACCAGCACATAGTGACATAGTTCGATGAGAAAATCCCAGCCTTCATAAGAACTCAGAAGGATGGATTTCTGAAGGGCATAGTCCCATTATTTCCCAATTATATCCAATTATCCCATGATGTCCTACTTATATCATATCCCTACAAATCCCACTATATAGATATAGATATAGATATATATGATAACACCTCATAGCCCGCCCCTTGCATTGCAGGCCTGCGTGTTTTGAAGCTGTGCGTACCAAAGTTGGTCGTCCCACAAGCCATGCCATTCCACCTCCACGTCGCACATGGACAGCGGCTGGGGATGGGGTTGATGTGGCTGGCGGATGAATCTACAGTTAATGGCTTTACCAATGCTTTACCAACTTATAGAGGGGCTAGTGTAAGGCCAAGGGGCCAAGGTATTTGGGAGCAAGATCACTCCAAGATCGATGGTTTTTGAAGCCAAGTTTTTACGAAAAAAACCCGTCTGGGCGGTTTCAGCTGAGCCATACACCAATGATTGCTGCCAGTATCCTAATTCTTGGTTGATTATACATCCACATTTTTGCTTGGGAAATTCATCCTCAAACTGGCTAAGATTTGATGGGTTTGTGTGAATATGCCCAACTTACACCAATCAGCTATTGGTTGCATATCCGTACAATATCCCATGTCCGCTGTTGGTATATTGTTGAGTATCATAATCCATGAAAAGGAAAAACCCATTATATTAATAAAAAAAAACATGTTTAATTGTTTAACCAACAGAAGTGATATGTTTAGTAAGTAATAAACCATCCATCTGGATACATTGTACTAATTCTCTAACCTGAATTACCGTGCTATTGTGGTGCGGTAGTTACTCCATAGATTCGCCATCATTCCAGTGAGGTCGTATAGCACCATACAGATTCTCCCGATGAGATGATTCATGGACATTCAAACTGGACATTCTACACGTTGTAATGACTTAAAAAGAAAAACATCATTATATGATACCCATGGACATGTGTATACTATATATATATACTATATATAATATTATATATAATCCCCATGAAATAACTGAAAAAAAAATCGCATTATATGGATAGCCATGAAAATGGCACCTCAAGCTGTTGGGCCAGGCTCAGCATCCCTTCCTCGTTGCAGCCTCGGGGCCCGGCCACGATTCGTCTATGGTTCATGGTAGATATAACTATAGTTAATGGGAAAATGATATAATGGATATTGTTTTTCACCATTATATAATAATTATTAATGACCGAATCCCTTGAGAATCCAAGGAAAACCCACACTTTTTGCCGTGAGACGATCCAAAAACTCAAGAAAAACATCAAAAAAAACCATCCGAAAGCTATCTGAAAACCACCCAAAATCACCAAAGGAATGAGGAACAATGCAAATTTGGGGAAATTTAATGTGCTCATCTATCTACAAAGTGAGGTCACTGGCCTTTCCCGAAGTTAAAGATTCCTTGACAACAGCACAGTGGAACAAAGTTCTATGCATCGAAACACGCATGCGTAAATAAAAAAGGAAGAAATTAATAAACAACGGGCAAGTCAATAAACTAACAACTGATAAGACATAGATAGTATGTATGATGTGTATATATATATATATCTGAAAGCAGCGTTGTGAGCGCCCACGTTTTTGGCAGTCTCCTTTTGCCACTTTTCTCCATGAATCTACCCATCCAGAAAAAAAATATGGCTGCACTTGTCACTTCAACATTGCATCTCCCACAGGCAAACCCCAAGAACTAATGTATATGCATATTTTATCTTAAGGAAATGCTACCCTTCTCTAAAAGGACTACTACCTCTATGGAAGGAATTACATATGTTCATTAAAATATATGGAAGACAGAACGCACTTGTTCTAAAGGAATGCTATGCACATCTCAGGGTCTTGCTTTACACTTTCTCAAAGGAATGTTGCTCCCTCTATAGAAGAATGTTGCATAGAGGCATGCCACAACTTCCTCAAGAAATGCCACATTATTCCAAATTTTCAACGATGACTTATGAGAAGCATGCTGTGGCCCTTAGAATCTGAGTTGATGCTGTACTAGGGTTTAATAACACAACATTTTTCAAAGGAACAATATGCTTACCCTTGCAAAACATTCCATATCTCTTTATGTAGGGAGCTCTGTCAGGAAGATGCAGTACTGCTTGGGGACAAAATGAAATCTTCTGTCAATCAAAAGTGCTGCTTCCTCTTGTTCATGCTTGCTATAAAAACCTGCGACATAGAAGCAAACACAACCCTATCATTTGAGCATGGCGCAACAGGGCAAAATTGAATTTTCTCTCTGATATTCAC
Source organism: Cladocopium goreaui (assembly GCA_947184155.2). Taxonomy (NCBI): domain Eukaryota; class Dinophyceae; order Suessiales; family Symbiodiniaceae; genus Cladocopium; species Cladocopium goreaui. Next base: position 86,172 of record CAMXCT020002502.1, on the reverse strand, counting down.
TGGCTAAATGACATAGAACCGTTGATAGCGTTATTTAGTATTGGCGCTATTTGGTGGCTGGAAAAGGCAACAGTACATATTGCTTACAGACTTGGACACACATGTCAGAAAATGCTCAAAACATAGCATTTTTTACGAGATTTGTGGGCGCTGAGAGCGCTGGCCTCTCATATATATATATATACAATACACAGTACAGCATTACGGTACATGTTTTCATACATAAGATAATACACACGAGTTCCCACTCCGATTCCCCATCCAAGCGAGTTGCGAAGGATCCATAGGACCAAGTCCCACCTTGGAGAGGTCACAGCGCTAAAAATGGATGGCTGTGCTGCGAATGTGTGGTTTCTCACGTCAAAAACACAGGAAAAAGTTGAAGTGTCAGGATTCTGCTTTGAAGAACTGGTTCAAGTTCAGATCAGTTCTTGTTCACTGGGATCTCTGATGATCAGATCCCAGCGAATCACACCATTTGTCAGTTCAGCGCGATGGAGCATGTGCAATGGATGATATGGTCACGAGTTTTTGGAAACACAGCATCCAGTCCCTAACAACTCCTAACACATCCAACAATGGCTTCACAATGGCTTCACATATCATTGGTTCACAACCAGGCTTGGGTATGATCTAAACTTGGGGGATCTCCAACAACCACCAACAACAATTCATGTCATATGGCTGTGGGTCGAAGATTGGGCACTGAACCCACCAAATTGACCTATCTCTCGGCATTTCCATTCTCAAGCTGTGGGGATGCTCCTCTCAATCCATGATTTCTTGCGTGACTTCAGCTTCGATCAAGCTTCGGTCACGAAATCTCCCAAATACTGCAGAAATGTCCCAAAAAATTCCCTTGGGTCTCCCCAACTGTTGAGCCTTGACGGCCTAGCTGGAAAGTGTTGGCCGGTTTTTCACGGTTTGGTTTCTGAGAGAAAAGATTAAAACATGTGGTTAAGTACCGCCATTTGGGGGGTTCCAGTTTCAATTTTGATGGTGACAAGGGGATTTCGGGTGAATTCCTTTCATAATGAAGATTTTGATGCGGGAGCCTCCTCAGCAGTTTGATGTAGATGTTGATCTCTTTTTGGCAGCTAAGCTGTCACTATACTACTGAGTTACTACTGCACATATCATCTTATACGATGAATCAAAGATATTTGTCAACGTGGGATGTGTTATGTGCTAGCAAAGTTGCCAAAATCTGTTTGCTGGTTCTGAACTTTTGACCCATACCCATATAGGTATGGATCAAGCCGTAATCCCTTCCCTCTAAACCCTGGTTTAGTTTGGATCTATTCATTGGTTGGGGGTGCCACATGGGTGTATTTAATACTAAGGGGATCAGTCTGGCAAATGTCTTGAAATGTTGCCAGCATGATGGGAAGTCCTGCTCACTTCTCTGGTGGTGCTAAACATTGATCGGTACAGCACTTTACGGTCCAGCACTTTGTGTCATGTGCGTCTTGAGACATTGTACATCATAACACCAGCGACAAACCCTGATCTTGGATGTTCTTGGACCATGGCCATTGCTCACCAGATGCGAAGGCCATACAATAGACTACTATCATGTGGTTGGGAAACTAGCTCCCCATACGGGGAATATGGATACCCCTAGCTCCGAATCTGCCTTTTTGCTCATATCCCTTTTGTTTGTTTACATCCACTTGCCGTCACACCAGTCACACCTGTGTAATTCTTGGAATATGTCTGCTGCTGTTGTTCTTCCAATTAAAGAATAAATGGTTCATGTCTAAAAAAAGGTCAAACCTTTTTCTTCCAGACATTGCATAGTTACATAATGTTGCATAGTTCTTTTCACTGCATTCCTGGCTGAATTATCATAATTCACCAAGCTGCAGTCGGTGATTTGGGGATGGGAATCCTGCATTCTGCAGGCCTCTGGGAATCAAACAAGGCCTGGAAAAATCCCCGGACTTGGATGATTTTACCATCCAAACCTCCATGATTCTAGGGGGGGTTCCACAAATGGTATCCAAAATGGATGGTTTCGAAAATGGAAAATCCCATCTAGAAATGGATGATGACTGGGGGTACCCCTATTTCAGGAAACCACCATATCTTGCTGATGATCCCACTTAGTATCCCAATGATATCCTAATGTCCCTGGAAATCACCGTTATTATCCCTGTACATATCCAAGCCTCATCCCAACTATGTTCCCTATACGTCTCAATGATCCAAGAAATCCCCTACAAGAAATCCCCATCATTTCCCATCCGCCCCACATTCTGAAAAGGCGGATCCGCCTTGCAGAGCAAGGTTTCTCCCACATCTCTCGCCACAAGGGCGGCAGTCTGGCCAACGTCCGTGGTTTCTTGGGGAAATGATCTACTTCCATGGTGGGTAAACACCACATCTATGCTCGGATATCCACAGAAAACTCACATAGCTATGAGAAACCCACCATGAAAGTAGATCGTTTCCGGACATGAAATTTTCCCCAGGATTTAACTGATTTAACCCACTGGAAATGGGGATTTGACGAGCACAAATGGAAGCTGACCCTCTGGTCATCCAGAAATCTGCTCCAAAAAGGGATATTTTGATAAAGGATTTCCCAGCACCCTTGGTAGGATTACCTGATAGCAAAGGGGACTCTGTTTGAATTTCAGGACCCCAAATCATTCAAAAAAGAATACACACAACTGTCATTTTGCATGGTCTGTCTTCCTTGCCGGAAACACTTAAGTGATTTGGGGGTTCAGTTTTTGAGAAATCCTGAATCTTTCGAAGCAGGAATGTCATGAAAATTCACCGTCCAACTCACCTCTCCCCTTCCAACAGTCTCTACCTGGTGTTGCTGCCACCACTCTCGCAGTTTCTTCATCACTCCCTCCTGGATGGCATGGTGTCCAGCTAAGAGGCTGAAGTGTACAACCTGCCCTGCCATGTCAAGGTTAAGTCCAAACATGGCAAACAAGTTCCCTCTCCTGGCGTAAGCCGACAAATCGTTTCTCCCGGTATGCAGAATCCACCAAAAGTCCTGTGCGGCCCATGGCAGGAGGTGGTGGGGGCGGGAAATCGACCAATTAGGTCCCAATTTTTGGAAATCAAATCTCCATGAAAGCAGGGTCTCAGGGGGAAAGTCGGGTTTTAGACCATATTTGATTTTTTTCAAGTTTTTCAAACATCATACCAGTTTTTCCAAATGTACTAAGATTTTGGTTTAGGTCCGACCCGGATTAGATATCCTTTCACCCTTGAAAGGGTGGATGAAAATGCACTGCAAGCAGCAAACACCTGATTATTTTTCGTGCAAATGAGGTTCCTTGTGGTTCCCTGTTTCAACAAAGAATTTTGCTCGAAGACTCCCCGAATTTTCTAGATATACGTTTTTTTGTCCAGCGAAAAATGGTACCTCAAACAACTCAAACAGTTTAGATTTGGGTCCAATTCCAAAAGCCGCTGTAAATCGACCATGGCCGTGTCGCACGGCTCCTGTCACGGCCATGGTGCTGTTCAATGCCTGGCCAACTGCCCGCAGGATGCCTGCAAATGGTGTTTAATGCCTAGATTAGACCCCCATGATTATCATATGTTCTAGTAATTAGCAGTAGCAACAGTAAGAGCAATAGGAAAAACAATAGTAATAGTAATAGCAATGGTAAAAGCAATAGCAATAGTATTCGCAATAGCACTATCACTAGCAACAACAATAGTAAAAGCAATAGCAATAGTAATAGCAAAGCAATAGCAGTGGCAATAGCAATAGTAATCGTAATAGCACTAGCAATATCAGTAGTAAAAACAATAGCAATAGCAATAGCACTAAAAATACCAAAAGGAAATAGCACTAGCAATAGGAATAGCAATAGCAGAAGCATAGTGATAGTAATTGCGATAGTAAAAGCAATAGCACTAGCATTAGCAATAGCACTAGCACTAGTAAGAGCAATAGCAATCGCAATGGCAAAAACAATAGCAATAGCAAAGGTAAAAACAATAGCATTAGCAATAGTCAAAGGAAGTTTGGATGTCTAACTTCCGTGGTACGGATCTTTGCAAGTCATTGAAGTCACACAAGAGATCTGACAGCAAAGAGATCTGACAGCAGAGAGATCTCACAGCAAAGAGATCTCACAGCAAAGGGATCCCACAGAAAAGAGATCTCACAGCGAAGAGATCTCACAGCAAAGAATCTCGCCGCAAAGAGATCTGACAGCAAAGAGATCTCACAGCAAAGACTTCAGTTTTGGAGGGAAGTCTCGCACGAAAGCTTTGTTTTCACATCTTCACCTTTCACTTCTTGAGGGAAGTCTCGCACAAAGCTTTGTTTTCACAGCTTCAACTTTCACTTTTTGAGGGATGCCTCGCACGAAAGCTTCGTTTTCACATCTTCAACTTTCAGATTTGGGGGAAGTCTCGCACGAAAGCTTCGTTTTCACACCTTCAACTTTCAGATTTGGAGGGAGGTCTCGCACGAAAGCCTTCAATTTTCACTTTTTGTGGGAAGTCTCACACGAAAGCTTCGTTTTTACATGTTCAACCTTCACTTACACGAGAGCTTCGTTTTCACAAGGTTCGTTGGTGCTGCGGCTGCGTGTGTGATACTGTGGTCTTTTGCAGCTGGGCATCGTGGATCGTATTGGAGTGGCTGCATCCAGGTTGCGAGGGTGATTTGTCAGCGGACTTTCCCTTTTTGGCGCTGTAATTTTCCTTTTAAAATTCCTTTTGAAGGTCCTTCAAAATCATCCTTTTTATTTTGCTTCAGTGCTAATTCTGGTGCCACTGTGCGTGAAAGCTTGTGTGTGTAAAAGCTCCTCTGTGCAAAAGCTTCTGTGTGTGAAAGCTTGCTGTGTGTAAAAGCTCCTCTGTGTCAAAGCTTCTGTGTGTAAAAGCTCCTCTGTGTAAATGCTTCTGTGTGTAAAGGCGTCTCTGCTTAAAAGCTTCTGTGTGTAAAAGCTTCTCTGTGTAAAAGCTTGCTGTGTGTAAAAGCTTCTGTGTGTAAAAGCGTGCTGTGTGTGTGTGTGTAAAAGCTCCTGTGTGTAAAAGCTTGCTCTGTGTAAAAGCTTCTGTTTGTAAAAGCCTTCTGTGTGCAAGAGTTTCTCTGTGTAAAAGCTTCTGTGCAAAAGCTTGCTCTGTGTAAAAGCTTCTCTGTGTAAAAGCTTGCTTGTTGTGTGTAAAAAAATGCAGGTCTTGTAAAGTAGTAAAAAGTTGTCCTTGGAAGTACTTTGTGCAAGCTTTGTAGTACAAAGTAGCACCAGGAAGAACACTTTGTGCAAGCCTCGCAGTACAAAGTACTACTGGGAAGTACTTTTGCGCGAGCTTTGTAGTACAAAGAGTACTGGGAAGTGTTTTCTGCGAGCTTTGTAGTACACAGTAGTACCGGGAAGTGCTTTGTGCAGCCTTTCAGCCTTTGTAGTGCAAAGTAATACTGGGATGTCTTTTGCACAAACTAGTACATAAAAGGCTCTGTGTGTGAAAGCTTCTGTGTGAAAAGCTTCTCTGTGTAAAAGCTGCTGTGTGTAAAAGCTTCCTACTGTAAAAACTTGCTGTGTGTAAAAGCTTCTCTGTGTAAAAAAATCTGTGTGTAAGTGCTGGCTGTGTGTAAAAGCTTCCCTGTGTAAAAGCTTGCTGTGAGTAAAAGCTTCCCTGTCTCTGTCTAAAAGCTTCTGTGTGTAAGCTTCTCTGTGTAAAAGCTTGCTGTGTGAAAAAGCTTTTCTGTGTAAAAGCTTCTCTGTGGAAAAGCGCAGGGGTCGCCGGGGGGCCGCTTGCTTTGGCGCCGAGATCCGTTTTTGGAGCAGGTTTTGGGCCAGAGGGGAGATGAGATGATCTGAGAGTGCGCTGAGAAGAGCTGACAAGAGCTGAGATCAGCTGAGAAGATCTGAGAAGAGCTTAGAAGATGTGAGAAGATGAGAGAAGAGATGAGAAGACATAAGATGAGCTGACATGAGCTGCGGGGAGCTGAGAAGAGTTGAGAAGAGCTGTGAAAATCTGATAAAAGCTGAGATAAGCTGAGATGAGATGAGATGGGATGAGTTGAGACGACCTGAAAGGAGAAGAGCGGTGAAGAGCTGAGAAGAGTTGAGTTGAGACGAGCTGCGTAGAATGGAGAAGCTGAGAAGAGCTGAAAAGAGAAGAGTTCAGATGAGATGAGAAGAGATGAGAAAAGCTCAGGTGACATGAGAAGAGATGAGAAAAAGGAAAAATACAAAAAGCAGAGAAGACATGAGATGATGAGATGGGATGAGATGGGATGGGATGAGATGAGATGGGATGACGCAGACTGCGGTGACAATGGGATGCACTGAGCAATTTCCAAGAGAAGCTGCGATGAGATCAGATGAGATGAGAAAAGATCCAACCTTGAAAAGAGATCGCACCAGAATGAAAGGTTGAGAGATTGTTGCTGCGAAGCACAGAAGGCTTGCCCGCATCCTATAGGCACAGTCTTTGTTCCGCTCTATAAGCTATAAACGTTTCCATTTTGAAACTTCCGTCCCCGGCTTGCCCAGGTACTACTTGTAATAGTAATAGCGACAGCAACAGCAATAGGAATAGCAATAGTAATAGCAGCAGCAGCAGCAGGATGGATGGGGCGAATGATGAGCACCCAGCCATTCAAACCATCGCACCATTTTGCATCTACCAGGGCGAACGAACTTCATCCTATCATTTTCACAGCAATATTGTGTCTGTATAAGGTTCAGAGCTACTTATTGCCCCAAAATACAATGGTTTCCAAGAAAAAACACCTTGTAAGTTGAATATCTAAATAGGACTTGCTAGCCAAGGTTCTTAAACACCAACTGGTTTAGATGCTCATTCAAGTACTGCACTTTGAACAAGTACAGATCATAGTGCCCAATAGAATCCCCGCAGTCTCCCAAATTATGATTATAGCTGGGCCACCGGGGTTTCCATAACAAACACTTCCAACCATAAAAATTGGCCTGACATTCGTGCCCCAGAAACTTCCTGGCTTGTTTTAAATTGGTTGAGTACTGATTGGGTACCTCTTCTATATGACCAAATTTGATCAAAATCTATGTGGTTTCTACGCCTTAAGTTCCCACACCTATCCTTGGAGCTTCGAGGTAAATCTTGACCTTTCTGCATCTGGCCTTGTATACCTCCAGCAACTGGTCGAATTTTCGTTCCGCGTCGCCTAGGTGCCAACGGCGGAGTTGGCTTTCAATCATCTCGGATTGCAATGATGACATATCATATACGGGTATGGCCCAATCATTAGCACCAACCATTGCACGCTTCAACACCAAAAATGGTCGATCTACTTATTTAGTTGGCTCTTGGATTTCGAAAGGGCGCCAGATACATACGTATGATTACAGCACCAATGAAAATTGGATTGCTCACCAACAATCCATTTTTTTTGCTGGTGAGCCACCAAAAAAAATATGGTCGTCAATGGGGGGTCAATATTCGAGTGGGATGGAACATCCGAAACATATCCAATATAATATACACGGTAATCTGGACAGTAATTTGCGTGTGATTTGTTATCATATATATATTGCATAATGATACATAATGATCTGGATAGTAATATATATATCATGGTAATCATGATCTTGGACAGTAATTTGTGCTGATCTGAGGGTTTCCATAAGCGGGGGTACCCCAATAGCTGGATGGTCTTTGTTGGGGAAAATCCGATGAAAATCCCATGAAAATGAATGAGTTGGGGCCACCCCTATTTCAGGAAACCACCTATTTCAGGCTACCCTTATCTTGGATAGTAAATTCTGAACTTCTAACTGTAGATACCATCCGGACATATCCTGGAGGTTTCAGAATCCATCTCAGAGATATCTTTGCGAATGGGACGGGAGAATCATACTAGGATGGAACATATAAAATTAAATTGTCGAAAAAAAAAAACGAGCCGTGATTTCCCTCAATCTACCCAAAAAAGAAATAGAAAATGATGCCCCAATATGCCCCAATTCGATTAAAACCAAGTTTATGGCTTCAATCTAACGCCATCTACCGCAAGCATTTGAGGGAATATGCAGTACTTTCCAAAGTTCCAAATGTTTGGTTATTTGTTGGTGATAGTGATTCCCAATACATCCCAATACCATAGTTTTCTATTACTAACTTGAAATGTGTGATGATATGGGAATGATTCGCCCGGCCCGTAAGCCACAAAAATCGCTGAAGCATCATGTTCCCATATGAATTTTCCCAGATGTCCTTTTTTAAATGGCTGCCTTGTAGTGGTATCTGGTATACCGACACATACCGAGCCTATTTTTTGGAATAACTCCCCTTAACGATCGCTATGGTCATTACGCCGAGGCGCTGAAGGTGCTGAAGCCTTCACCCTTCACCGCATCCCACTCCACGTGCCAAATCACGTAGAACTGCTCCTTCTTAGCGTTGGATCCCCAGGATTTCAGAGGGAAAAAACACCAAGCATCCCAGTGATCTGCCATCAGATGCTCGTTGTGGCCATTGAAAAAATAACAGGCTTTGATTGGATCCATTGGATGTCAAATTCAGACCCGAACCATTGCTGGATGGTGCTCATAGCAGGCCAACTGAGAACAGATCTTGGTTTTTGAAATGTTGAGGCGGTAAGGTTGTGAAATGATCTGATGAAGACTGCATGATTCATATTGGTTCAGTACTGGAGGTAGGATGCCACCCTTTGAAACGGGAGATATAACCAACAAACCTTCAGTTTCCCTGTGATTCTGTCCATTTGGACGGGACCCATGGAAAAAATCACTTCATCATCACGCAGCTTACATGTCCACTGGGAAACCAATGCTTGAACTCCCAGAATTCTTTCAACGCCCGACATGGGCCCGGCACCATTGACTGCTTGAATGATTGGCTACAAGTCCACCGAAATCTGGAAACCATCCCAGGCCAGAAAACATGCCTCAAAACGTGCCAGTTACCCGTGGCAGTCAGTTGACCACTTCAAGCAGTTCTTGTACCATTGCCATCCCTCGCTCATTCACCGCTCTGAAGGATCTTCAGATTCAGTACTTAGCAAAACGCCTTGACATTCCAGGCATTGGAGCTGCGGACACTGCACAGCTTCCAAGAGCGCAACGTCATAGCGGTCCAAGGTCAAGCTTCGCAAGCTCGGGAGGGCCAAGGTCTCAAGGGGCTGCTGGAACTGTTGTCCAAACTTCAGCGTCTCAAGGCCACTTGGAAAGGTGACACCCTCCAAGCTCTGGTTGAAATCGCTTCCAAAGACCAATGTCTTGAGGCTCACTGGGAGCCGGACGCCCTCCAGGCTCTGGTTGAAGCGATGACCAAAACACAGGCTTTCAAGACTCATCGGCAAGTCTACACGTTCCAGGCTCTGATTGAAGCTGCTGCCAAACATCAAACCTGGCGGTTCAGTGCAGCCATCCAAGAAAAATGTTTGTCAAGTAGTATCATCCCAGTTTTGGGGCTGGACAATACATAAATGAAAATGATTGAACATGTTTGAAATCAAAAACCAGAAACTTTGGAGGCTGGGCCAGTTGAAGTGCTCCAAGCTTCGGTTGAATTGTTGCCCAAAACTCAAGCTTTGAAGACCCCTGGGTAAGATCACATTTGCTATGGGCAGGTTAAACCTGGTACCAAAGGTCAGAGATCGCAGACTGCTGGGGAAGTTCACATTCGTCAAGGGCTGGTTGAATAATGAACCAAGAAGCAAGGTCTCCAGAGAGCTGGGAAAGATCAGACCCTCCAAACTCTGATCAAATCCGCGGCCAAAAGTCAAGCTCCGGAGGTTTTCTGGGAAGGTCACACCCTGCAACCGGAAGTTAAAGTCTCGGTCAAAAGTCAGGCTCTGAAGGCTGCTTGGCAACGTCACACCTGCCAAGCTCTGATTGAACGACGCACCAAAGGTCAAGTGTTGAAGACCGCTCGGCAAAGTCAAGCACTCCAAGTTTTGATTAAACAGAGGACCAAAGGTCAAGGTCTGAAGACCACCGGGCAGATTTATGTTGTTCAGGTTCCGCTCTTTGAAGCCTCCAAAGGTCAAGTGTCGAAGACTTACCATGGCGTTCAACTGATCTATGCTCCCAGTGAAGCCACTTCCAAGCACCAAGGTCTCCAAGTGGGTCAGTTCCAACCGCAGCAAGCTTTGGCTGAACTTGTCACCAAAGGTCAAGCTCGTCAAATTGGGAAAGCGTACCTCCGTCAAGCGCTGGTCGAAGGCCTCCCCAAACCTTGATGCAGAGCATCAAGCAGAGCTGCGTTTGTTGGGGGGAAATGTTCAGCGTTGATGGGGAGGAGCAGCAATCCCACATAGACATGACTGTAAGTACAGTTATTTTGGAGTGAGAGTCTGCGTTACCAGCTATTTTGGCTTGAAAGTCTGGGTACCAAGGTTTTGACCCATAACCAAATCGCTCTAGATCCTACTGGCCATTTTGGGCGTTTCGGCCTCTCAGCGTCCAGGAAACAGATCCAAAAGCGAGAATCCACCGGAGACCGGAATTGAGTCAAGTCGCTCTAGGATTTGAAGGCTGCTGGGAAACCTCACATCCTTCAGACTTTGGTTGAAGTGTTTCCCAAACGTCAGGCTTCGTAGGCTACTAGGAAGTTTCACTCCATTCAGGCTCGCGTTGAAGAAATCCCCAAGGGTCAAGTCTCTCAGCTTGCAGGGCAAAGATACGCCCACCTGGACAGGTCAAGTTTGGGACATCCCACCACCACGGGAAGTCAGGAAGTACCTGTCTGAGCCTGGGAGATTTTCAACCGGCAACCTTCCAAACTAAGAACCGAAACTGTTCGAAATCAAAAAACCTGCCACTGGTAGTCGCTCTGAAACATACTGGATGTCTCTATGTCATGTTCAGGCTTCAGGTAACCTGTTCCAGCAACCTCGAGCATGCTTAGGGCCCCCCCTGTTTCCCTGTTCTGCCTTCAAAAAGCTCTATCCTAGTAAAATTATCAAAATTAGTAAACATGACCCCAAGGCCATAAAAACTCTGCTGGATCTTTTACATCAACCCAGGCCACCAAGCTCTGTGAGCGGAGCCGTCTCAAGGCCAGACTCTGAAGGCTGTTCGGAAAGTTCACATCACTCAGGGATGCGCTAAAGGCACCCAAGGTCAAGTTTCGAAGATCTCTTGGAAAAATCACATCTTTCAGGTTTTTCTTGAACGAAGATCCCAATGTCAAGTTCTGAAGATTGTCAGGCCAGCTGATGCCCAGCAGGGTTTGGTCAAAAGCATCGCCAAGGACCAGGCTCCGCAGCCTGCTGGGCAAGCTCAAAAGCTGGAGGCCTCTATTGAAGTGGGCACCGAAGGTCAAGTTTTCCAGGCTCCTGGGGAGATATTCCAGCGGCTGACCGGACATGATGCCATGCATCTTTGTGACTCCTTGCAAAGCAAACTCATCGTCTGAGATGCCAAAAAGGAAGCAGCAAGCAGCACAGAGATTGGTGGCTGTGTAGGTACCTGGGCCAAAACAATCTGTGAAAACTATCCGTGGCCCGGTCTTGTGAAACTTGTAGTGCAACTGGGTATGGTTCAAAATAATTTCCCGAAAAATCGCCCAAGTTTTAGCGTTTTTTCCTTTCTTGAACCACAACCCAAAGGTTCAACCCTCTTCATCCTGTTAGATCAAAACACTTTGCTGGTGGGACCACCAGTGTCTGTAAATGGGAAATATGTTCAGGGACACCCAATAAGCAGAAACCAGCCAAACCAAAGTAGTAAGCAGGAGGGTATTTTGGGGGTTCATATAAGGTCCCACTCTGAGCCCAGAGCTGCTTATTGCCCTGGTCAAACCACAGGGAGGTTTCCTGCTTACTGCGTGGCCCCTATTTCTTGTGGGGAAGGGGCTCGGTAGAAGGCAGATTTTTCTCTCCCGCATCATCTTGAGATCAACTCTACTGCACTTCTGCTGTGGGTTTTGTCCAAAAATATGGTGCACACGTCTAAAGAAACCTACTGTTTCATCAGCATTTTTTCATCTAAAAATTGTTATTTTGGGACATATATACCCCTACTGTCACACACGCACACACACTTGCTCAGAAATAGCTTATCGAATTATTGATGTGGAATGCATCGCACGTGCAAAAACACCTCAGTAAACCTGACAGGAATGGTTGAATGATTAGAAGTGAGAAACTGTGCGAAGGTATTCTTTCTACGTCCTGGCTCGAAGAATTAACTTGTTCTGATGCAACTCAGTCAGATTGCGAAAACCGTACAGGCGCTGACATGAAACTGAATGATTTGGTTTTGGTTTGAAGCGTTTTGGAAAAGGAAAATCGACTTGGAGGTTCTTGGGTTGAGCCTCTTCCCATCACAGAAAAAATGGCAGGTACGTCACGGTGATCAGCCGTGATATCCGCATGTACTGTGGCCGCTTCGTTGTACCATCGCACACGGTACATGGATGGTCCCCCTGCATCTAAACAAATGTAACGACGGCAAAAGTCCAAAAAATAAAAAGAAGCCAATCATGACAATCAGTGCATGAGTTAGAAGTTCTACATCTTTTCAGATGTTCCACACACACGCCTCGCTGCCGCGAGGCTGTTTTGGCGACTGCAAAGTAGCTGGCGAAGCTCTTATCTAGTCGCTGAAACAGGATATAGCGATTGACGCAAAATCAAAATACAGGGAGGAAATCTGCAATTGAATTATCCGGTCTGCTCAGAACGACATCGGCAGGAAGTTCAGCTTGTCGTTAGTCATCGATTTCGGACAATTCTTCCATATTCTGGGCCTGTTGGGAAAGGACATGAGTCGTCAAAGCCAAATGGCTGGCAAGGTGGGCCAAGTCTGTTGCCGTAAAGACCTGGACCGGGTTGGTGCTCAAGTCATCTCCTGGATTTTCAAGCTTCTCAAGGATCGCAGCATTGGAGTCCCTGTCATTGTTGAGAATGTCCCAGAGAACTGCGGCCAGCTGGTGGGTCTGACTTGGAACCGATGCCGTACCGACATTGGCTGCGATGGAGTCAGTGTCGTCCATCCCTGATCCCGGTATTGATTCTTGGCTTTCGTCCAGTTGATCAGCATTGTCAGACGTTTGCGGGTGATGTTGCCAAGAGTCGTGCTCATGGTGCACTTCTGGAATATTGAAGTGACGACGCCAGTAGTTGGCAAGTTGGGTAGATTGTTCCCAAGAGTTTATCCACCCGCGACGGTCTGCACGAATGTGACCAACAATCCCATTGAAGAAGAACTCCGGTTGACGGTTTCGTTTCACACCGGAACGATCCACTTCTGTCACCATGAGGCGACTGGCTCCTGTCTGGTGAGGAGATATGACCTCTGTGAAGATGTGAGTATGGAGAATTCGATGCTGTTGTTCGATATCTCCGCCTGGAGTGGGTAGGCTTCTTCACACAAAGGCTGCATTGGGATATGGTGGGCAGGAACATCAGGTAGAGGAACAGACGGGGTAGTTGACGCATACCCGTAGTACGACGAACTGCCGCTATGATCTATCCCTGGATGGGATTGTGGGGACAAATTGTCCATCGCGCCGCTTGGTTGGGGTCTTTGACCTGAGGATGTGGCACCACTGCTAGATTGCCCCTCGAACTGGAGATGACGACGTTGCATGCTCGTCGGTGCCCGAGGTGAGTTGATACCGGCGAGACAGGAATCACGTTTTGTCATATTAAAGCTGAAGCTAAGAGCTGAGGGATGACACAGGGTGAAAGAGGGATGATGTAAATGCACAGTAATGACAAACAAATGATGACGAAATTCAAGTTGTGGATTAGGAAATTGCAACATGACGCAAGGTGAACTTTTCCGATTTATGGAAGCATGGCAACTCAGGCGCATGATGTATGGCTGATTCTGAGACGTGAAATGTCGAATGTTATTCGGAAATAGGATGCCAAATTCTTGGCCTTCAGTCCAATGAGGACGAAATTCATTGAGAAGTTCAATCAGGCGGTCCTCATTGCGAAGGGCAAAGGTGTCCCCAGTCTGGTCTTGCCAACGGAGGTCCATAGAAGAAGGAGGCAGGTAGCGATCCCACGTGTACCGGATGTGTTGGCTGATGTAGTACGGCAGGTTGTACACCGTGAGTGTTTCCACTTGATATGTGTGGATCAGGACATGGTAGGTGAACAAAGCAAGTTCTTCATTTCTGCCAAGAGCAGGCAACGCATCACATGTTGTTGAATCCATGACATCATCATGGACTTTGATCATGAGTGGACGAACTGCGTCAAGATTGACGATGACGAGTACTTTCCGGAGTCGAGGTACTGGTGGTACATCATGCCATGCATCGCGAAATTGACTGCGGCGCTGTGGATTACGATGCTGCCCCATGGGTTCGTCCCGTGAGCGGGAGCGATCTGGGGCAATGCGTACGTAATCGGATGAGTGAGCCATATTTGCTGGAGAAAGAGCAACCTAACACAACATGCAGTCGGTAAGGAGAAGAAGAAAGAAGGAGGGAGGAAAAGAGGGGAAGGAGGAGGAGAAGAGAAGAAAAGAAGAGAAAGATCAATGCAAGAAAGGACAAAGGAAAAACGAAAGAGAAAGCAGGCAAACAGCAGGTGCACACTTTTTCTTCTTGGATGGAATGTCAGTGCCGTTTAGTCCTCAGCCTCTGGTTCATGAGGCGGGTGAACGCGACCATGTTGGTCCGTTTGTTTCAAGATTCCCCATCTCAGTTTGCACACCTGCGGATCACGACGAAGTCGAGCTCCGATCGTCTTCCACGAAGGACGGGACTTTGTGTCCAAGGACGATATGGTGGATCACGCGGAGGATCAGCAGGGTTTGGTTGAAGGATGCGGATGGTTGCATTTGGATTCGGTGTTAAGGTGAGTGGTGTTGATGTGCCTGGTGGTGTAGTGGAAGTGGTGTTGGGTGGCACGGTGGTGCTGTACTTGAGGTTCGTGTCCGGATGATCATGTGTGGAAGCAGCACCGGATGCCGCGTCATCATCTGAATCATCAGAGTTGAAACCTTCGTGAGGGATTTTGGAGATGATGGGAAGAGGAACAGGGCGGCCACACTTTACAGTGGCAGTGGATTCTGGAGCCGACATTGATTTTTGTTTCTTCTTCGGTTGTGGGTCCTCAGTTGATGAGGCCAGTTGTTTGGACCGAACAGGTACTGGTACCGTGGTCCTCGTCGTAGCCCGAGGTGGTTCAACGACAATTGAGGTGCCTGGAGATAGATCCATAGCGTGTCCTGCTATGGGAACTGGATTTCGGGCTTCAGTATTCGAACCTGGAATGTGGTTGGTCATCATCCCCATGAGGGAAGCGATGCATTGTGGAAGGACGTAGGTTCGGTTCAGGATTCACAATCATCTGTGAAGGGATGCCTCCATGTGACACCATTGTGGGTGGATGTGATGAAGGAGGCAGGGGAACAAACGTGTGGAGGCCCCTTGATGTTGGACGTTCCAAGCGGAAGTGTGACGAAGGCATGGAGTCGTCCCATTCAATGGAAGGTTCGAAGAAAGGAAGAAGACCAGCCAAGTGGTTCAGATGCATAATGGCCCGAGCCAGGTGATGATGGAAAGCACGACCTTGAGCGTGGTCCATGATGATCAATACAAAACCAAGAGAAGCCGGGGTGGAGCGGGAATTGAGCCAAGTAGCTGCAAGAAGATACCTAAGACAACAGGAGAAGGAAGAGACAAGGAAAAAACGGAAGGAAGGAACAACAAAAAGGAGGAAGAAAAGGAAAAACCAAAAGAAGCGGAAACGCGACGTGGCAAACAGGCAGCTCTTGTTTGACTTGGCGGCTGAAGGTTCTGATGCTGAATCAAAATGTGATTGGAAATGGCTCGGAGTTCCTCCTTGGGAAATCCAGCACGTGTGTACAAATTAATTAATTGGTCAAGACCTTGTTGAACTCGAAATTCAGGGAAGGCACCCTTGATGACAATGTGGCAGCGTGAGCGGAAACCACTGAGCAGAACATTGGGAGGAGATGCTGAAAACGGCGAAAGGACTTGAGACACATTCGTCGGTCCCTGATATATCAGCTCCAGTGGTTTTGTTTCAAGCATGAAGCCAAGAAATTCTCGGTCAGGTTCAGTTTCAAGAATGATGGGTTTACCGTAGAAGCCATCATCGAGAAGGACTTCATATGGTGCAAGTTCTGTGAGGCGTTTGTCTCCAAAAATGAGACGGTTGTCGACGTAGCGGATGTGGCGGATGAACAAGTTGTGGTTGGAAAGAAGTTGATTGAAGGTGATGGACCAGATTTGTTCACTGATGGAGACAACCATCAGACATAGGGCAGGCGAGAGGGGACTGCCCATGGGACTGCCTCTGCATTGACGGACGCACTTTTGCCCCAATGCAAAAGTCTGCATGTTTAGCGCTGATGTGATGAGGTCTGGGACATCTTTGATGATGATTTTCCGGGTGACATTCAGGCGACGGAAGGTACGTCCTTTGATGATGTCCCCTGGATTGTTGGATTTTCCCGGATAGACCGAGAAGGCTTCATTGTCCGAGACATTCATGTTTGGACGTAGAAAGTCCAGCAGCATAAACCAGGATCTAACAAATCTGTCTTGGTCGATGCTGGTGAAGAAGCCCGCTAGGTCTTGGTTGACCAATACGAGATCAGCGTCGACAGGCGCCGACTTCAAAATGGACAGTAGTGTGTAGACATCTCCGGTTGCAAAGTGATTGGGACAGGCGACCGGAATGAGCTGGAAAATCAAACGGGCAAGGATGTTGAGCATGAGACGGAATGGTGAGTCCACGAAAGAAATGATGGGTCGGCCACTCCGGAAATCTTTCTTTCGTTTGGCCAGAATGTAGCCTGATGGGAGTTGTCTGCCAGAACCGACTGCCCAAGGATAGGCTTTTCCATGTTGTCGTTGAAGGGATTCAACGAGTGACGTGACAATAGACGTGGGTTCGTCCGGAAGTTGTTCAAAGATCGAAGGATCTTGGAAGGTTTGTCCGATGGATTGGTAATATAGGCATGGGCAGTAAATGCGGAGGGAGGAGGAATGTTTGTCCTCGCAGTGGAAAATGGCACCTTCAAAGGTGGTTTGAGGTTGAGTGATGGAGGACTTCGTGATGTGGTTCGTAATTTGATGGGTGTGTTCTGACCAGAGGTGATGGCAAAGGTCAGAGATGTTCGAGTGTGGCATGGACGGTAAGCCATTTCTCTTGGTCCAGTTTTTCATACCAAGTCGCATCTGATTTTGATATTCCTGTTTGGAAGGAAAAACTTTGTTGGAAAGGGATCCTTCGGCTATCACCGCGAATTCTGGGAGAGAGCCTGATAGGACCCAATGTGAGTCTGAAGGATTGAGGGCAGCTGACTTGTACGATGACCAGTGCTGGCAACAGCAGATCGCTGGGTTTGAAGTGGACCAGTCATCGATGGCTTTTTTGTGATTGCAAAGTTGATCAAGGACAGCAGCATGCTTGATAAAGACCATCTTGAAGGATGGAGTGTGGCATGGAACTTGATGTTCGAGCATCTGGAAATGCCACTGTCGTAGGAATTTTCTCAATTGTTGTTGGAGATTGGGAGTGAGAGACCATGGAGCGCATAGGGCAGAGGCCCGTGGGGCCGGTTTTCCGTGCCACCATTTGATGGAGGCATCGATGGCATTCAGAGAAAGAGTGCGGAAAGGCTCCTGGATGTTGTTTGCCAATCGGCGAAGAGCATAGCAGAGAGTGAGGCCACCGTCATTCGATCTGAGCATCTTCGTTTGTTCGAACCTTGCCTTGGTATTTGAACCTAAGGCGTGGATGATGGTCCAGAGTTCTAGACGGTTTTGAAACTGTGATGAGGTCAAGATTTGGCGGACGAGTTTTGGAGTGAATTTGTGTTTGGCTCGACGCCAAAGAGTTGCCAGACCAAACTGTGCGTTGGTGTTGAGAAGGGTTTTTTTGAGGATACCCTTCTTTGGGTGGAAGAATTGACATATGAAGGGATATTTGAGTCTGGGTTGCCACTCCTGAATGAGGGCCATTTCAAGGCTACGATAGTCCGTCCTGTCTGCGTAGATTGGGATTGGAGCCCAAATGTACAGGTTGTCATGATCCTGCCAATAGCGAAGTGCCAGCTCTGCTTGAACGAGTCGCTCGTTGGTGAGTTGAAGGTATTTTCGTGAGCTACTGTACTCTCTGTCGAGAGTATGATGCATTGCAGAGCCCACATAAAATTTGGGTTGCATATTCACGATATGGGTGAAACGGATGTAGACACTCTGAGGTTGGAAAAATGGTCTTGAAAAAAGATTGTGAGAGTGTAGGGTGGTGCCCCACAGGTGTTTGAGATCAGTACACCCTTCCAAAATTGACTTCAGCTTGGGATTGGGTCGAAGACCATGGAGGATTGCTAACACCATCATGCGGGTCTGAATGATGCGAAAACCTTAAAAATGGTGGATGCTGTGAGTCATGGTGAAGGGAGTCAAAAGGTAGATGACGAGAATCATCGAATGAAGGATCTGCAAATGGGATTGAAGCACTTTGTGCTTGAGCTTTCTTCGGAAGTGAGGTGCTAGTCAATTGGTAAGACTAATGGCCGCTGTCATGACCCTTAGGAGATTGAGTGCATCGTAGTTGTTCCCCAGGAGACTGACAGGGATGCCCATCATCACGGCGACTCGTTCAACTGTGTCAATGGCCTCTGACGGTTGATTCGCCCACCATTCTTCTGTTTTTGAAATGTTGTCCATAAGGACTTTCCTTTTGGGATCCGATAGTGGAAGATCTTTGAGCCATTTGTTGAAAGCTCGCACTGCAAGAGTTGTTGGCATATGTTGAGCTAGCCACGGATTAAGTGTGGTAGTGCCGACCAGCAAGGAGGATGGGTCAAAGCCCGGTGGTGCAGGAGGTGCTGGACTCTGAGAATTCCTCATGAGAGCTGCTTGGATGGGTGTTGAAGCAGGGCTGGAAGCGGAGGGGCCCGTACTGCCTGGTGTCGATGGTTCACCCGTGTCTTCTCCAAGTTGCTGACGCAGCTGTGCCAGCTGACTTCTGAGTTGGGTAAGCTCATGCTGTGTGTCTGGATCTGCTGTGCGGGTCGGAACCCAGCTGTGGATGAGGTCAGCCACTTGTTGTGCCGCATACTTGGTGTTGTTGGTCTTGTCCAGGAGCTTTCCGTCTTGTCTGGCCCGGCTTGAGGAGACCTTGTCCAGGTCTACTCCTTTGTTTCTGAGCTGCGTCAAGAGCTCAGTCATGAAAACAACTGCTGCGATGTCTCCTGTGGGGATCAAATAGAGTTCACGTCCATGAGCCAGCTTGCGAAGCCAGAAGTTGTTGGCTTGCTGATACAGCAAAGCCGCCACTGGCAGTTTCAAAGGATCACATCCTTCGATGTCCAGCTTTTGCGTGAAGGCGGATTGACGGATGCTTCGTGGGAAAGTCAAGCCGTTGATCTTCTGATTGTCGTAATGGTCTTTGTCCTCTTGCCAATGAGGATTGAGATCGAAGCCATAAGTCCGGTTGTCGTCCACTGTTGTGTGACCTCCTCGTCAGGTCATATGTGGAGTGCCAGCATGACGAGGTTGAGATGACAGAACGGATGGAGTGCTGGGTGAGGCAGCCTGGGTTGGTGGACAAGGCAAGGTAGGTGAGCAAGGTGGAGTGGCAAGGCGAGGTGGAACTGGATGTGCAAGAGTTGGTGGAGGTGATGACGGAGGTGCAGGTGGAAAGCGTGGATTGGGCCATGTGCCCGACAGGATAGAGGAAGTTTGGCTCGTGGATTGTTTCGAAAGATAAGCTCCCGACTGTTGCATGTTGAACTGAGGTCGAAACTGAGGTCGTGACATTTGCTGTGAGTGCCAGACAGCCGCTTGCATAGGTTCGCACCAGCGAGGGAAGAAAGGTAGTTCTTGTCGTACCGGTTGAACTGGTCCACGAGGTTCAGCACGGTTTCGTCCAGGCACTGGGGATCTAGATCGATCCGAGTCCGCCATGGAATCAAGGCACGCAGTTTTTCTCTCAATAGGCTATGGGGCAAAAACAAAAACTGCAAGGCAATACACGAAGGTTCGGTCAAAGTCAGGGAAACCAAAAGTAGGACCAATCAAGAAGTCAAATTAGAAAAACAAACATCAAAGAAATCTTCCAGCAAGATGCAATTACAACGCAGTGCAATGGAGTTGACCACACCTGGATTCCTGAAGCAGTGAGAGAATCAGATTGGGGCAACCGTGCTTTTTTGATCAAAGCGTGTCCAGGTGGTCCCTAGAAAAGTCAGATTCGGATTCCTGTTTAGGCCGACTAAAGCTAATAATACATGATAACAGCTGCTCAGTGCTGAGGTCCTGCCATCAACGACGACCTGAGTGACGTTCCTCATTGCTGCGGTAGTTATAATCTTCTGAGGATGTGTCGCCAACGTCGATCTTCATATTCAGGTTTTGCCACTTGAGAGCGACAAACTTCAATCCCACATGGTTGCTGTGGGCAATCGTGTACTTCTCAGACGTGGTGACGATTCCTTTTTCCACCACACCGAGCTGCACCAACTCATTGCCTCAAGCTTTGTATGCGGTGTGGTTGGTTGATCCTCGATACATCGCCCCGATGACGATATCTTGCTGTCCTTTTCCTTTCTTTTGGATAGCATCGAGTAGCTCTCTCTCTCCGCCCAGTCTGGGATGGTCTTGTCACTGTTGGATACCAAGGTAAAATGCCCCGAAGGTTGGCAAGTCGCAACGTTGAAGGTTTCGATGATATGACCAGTTGGCTGGTCTGATCTTGCCTTCAAGGAGGATTTGCTGAGAAGTATGAAGTGACGTCCCATGAAGGAGTGCCCATGTGTGGCTTTGACGTTTTCCAAAGGGAGGTAGCATCTGGAAATGACTGGTGTCGGGTAAGGGCATGATGAGTGCAAGCATGTTGGTGACTGGAAGTTCTCTGACGTGGCAAGTTGATAGATCGTAGTCGGGTAGAAGGTGGGTGCTGAAAAATAGTTGGACCGCCTTTTTGACGACATCCGGAGGGATGCGTTGGTCGACCTGATGGAGCTGTTCACAAGCCTGTTCGTAGTCTTGGTGGTCCATAGTCGTTGACGGCTTGGGTCGTTCAGCAGCCGGAATTTCATTGGCCGCTCGCATCCTTTCGGGATGACTCAAGGCAAATCTGATGTTTCGAACCCACTCGTCCTTGGAACCATCTTGAAGGTTGATGGCAACATGTCCTGGAGGGACAGTGGTTGAGCCACGGGATTGGACTGAACCTGACCTGTGTGATGGTCTGTTTGGTTGATGATATGTTGTATTGGAGTCGGAGGAGAATGCCGTGAGTGGTTTGGTGGAAGAGTCATATTGGTTGTGATGACTGGCTGGTGGTTTTGGGTAGTCAATCCAACCTGAAGCGTTGGATGTATTTGAAGACTTTGCATAGTCTTTCCATTGTCCTCTGGATTGCCACTTGTTGGTGGCATATTGGTCGTAGTGGTAGGAATGTGTCTGAGTGTTGGTGGTGTAGTAGGACTGTTGTGGGTGGTGTTCCCACGATGCAGGTTGGAGAGTGGCTGGTGTGTGAGTTGGTTCTTGTGGTGGATGGTCATCTTGTACTCGATGTCATACTTCTCGACGTCGTGGGGATGTTGAACGCAGAGTGATCGACTTTGCCCTGCTTGGTCGTCTTGAGGCATGTCTTGATGTGGAGAGTCTTCTTCTGGAAGAAGATCGAGGTCGTGAAGAACGACGGGTTCGTCGTGTGGATCTGTGACGGCGAGGACTGCGAGGAATGGAGACCGGTCGTTTGTCAGGTCTCCTGGATTCAGATCGATGACGTTGGGACCGGGATCGTCGGTGGGCTCGCTGATGTGATGTTGGGATTTCATCAGGTGGATGGGGATAGCTTATAGTGTGTGGAGAGACTGGACTTGGTAGATGTGAAGGTGATGGAAGGTGGCTCGTGTTTCGATCTTGGGTCTTGTCCACAAAGGCCTGGATACTGGATTCGACTGTGTGCTTCATCTGTTGCATCATCTCTTCAGGGTTGAACGATGCACTGGATCCAGTTTGTGTGGATGGAGGTGCCATTGGTACTGTTGGTTCCACATCGTGTCGGGGACGTTGGGAAAACGTCCAGGAAACATGGCAGCACTGTCAGGTTATTTTAGTGAAAAAACTAGTTCAAAACAGATGCATCCACAATTCGTGCAAGGTTCGTGATAAGGCTCAAAGGCCCTCGGTATTCAAGTCAAAACCCTCTGGACAGCTGACGTGTTCAACCCCTGAATTACGTGCACAATTGAACCTCACCAAACAACCAAAAGGAAGTGACCAAACCTGGAAAGCATGTCCTGTTGCCTGTTCATATGTAAATGGCTGCGAGCAGTCTCTTGAGCTCCACTGAAAAGGAAGGTTGTTGGCGTGGCTTCAGGCTATGCAGTGAGAAATCCACTGAAAGAATTGAAGCCAAACGGCGGCCAATTGTTCAACCAAGCGACTTCGACAGGGTGAGAATCGAAAAATGGCCAGCGGTTCACTTTACTTAGACGAATTACTAATTCAAAAGTGTAAATTCAGAGATCGTTTTACTGTCAAATGTTAGCCTGGAAAGGCTTTCCCCGAAGGGTTCATACCACCTTGACGAAAACCGGTATGAAGGACACACTTGCTCAGAAACAGCTTATCGAATTATTGATGTGGAATGCATCGCACGTGCAAAAACACCTCAGTAAACCTGACAGGAATGGTTGAATGATTAGAAGTGAGAAACTGTGCGAAGGTATTCTTTCTACGTCCTTGCTCGAAGAATTAACTTGTTCTGATGCAACTCAGTCAGATTGCGAAAACCGTACAGGTGCTGACATGAAACTGAATGATTTGGTTTTGGTTTGAAGCGTTTTGAAAAAGGAAAATCGACTTGGAGGTTTTTGGGTTGAGCCTCTTCCCATCACAGAAAAAATTGCAGGTACGTCACGGTGATCAGCCGTGATATCCGCATGTACTGTGGCCGCTTCGTTGGACCATCGCACACAGTACATGGATGGTCCCCCTGCATCTAAACAAATGTAACGACGGCAAAAGTCCACAAAATAAAAAGAAGCCAATCATGACAATCAGTGCATGAGTTAGAAGTTTTACATCTTTTCAGATGTTCCACACACACACACAGTTTGTAAATCGAAAGATGCATACAGAGTGGGAGCGGTATTCAATCAGACTGTGGGAGGTCACCAGTCCTGGGGCAGACCCCTTGCGCCCGCCTCAAACTAACTTTTTCTGGTCTAAAAAGTAGCAAGAGATAGATCAGCCAGAAGCGGTTCTGCCATCTTTTCCTCTTAGTTTCCCCTATTGCTGACAGAAACCTTGAACCGAATTTCATGTCATTTCTGCCCGCTTGACTTGCTGATCTGCTAGTAAAGAATTTGGGTCAATAATCCCAAACCTGACCAGCCACATCTAGATGAGCCAAAAGTCCGGATCATGGAAAGGTCATCCCCTGACCCACTGGACGGCTCAACAACATGTCTTTATGTCTCAGTGCATGTACACACTGTAGATTCCTTGAATTACATCTTTGATGTAAAACTGCACCATTAGTTATATAATTATACGCAACACACATACGAGGAAGGAGCCTAAAGGCTTCACAACCGAGGCATTTGGTGGTGTTTCTACATGTCTGAAGTTGGTGACACTAACCCTTCATTTCATGATACATCTACTTGGCACAATTGGTACATTTGCTTGAGTTTATTCTTCTATATTTTCACATAGCTGCTTACTACAGGTGTTTATACTTAGGTCTTACTTAGGTGATTTCTTATTTGCCTGATTTTGGTGTCCGGCAGATGTAGTAAGCAGATTAGTCTCTGCTTACAGGCCGTCCCCGACGGCCTACTCCCGAGTTTGATCTGGAAAACTATATGAGTTGGACCAGTGGATTTAGGAGGTTCTTCCCCCGAATGTTTCCTCCCCAAGTTGATGTTCGTCGGTTTAGTTATGGGGGGTCTTAAAATTTATGGGTGGTTATGGGGGGGTTCTGGGTTCTTAAAATGATGAATTTAATCCTACCAACTATAGATTTATGGGGGGGTTCTTAAAATGGGGGATTTCCAAGTCACCATAGGTTTCAATACTAAGTCATGGTCATCCATGTTCCTTGGATGACTCGGGGTACCCCCATGACTTAGGACATCTTAGGACCCCCCCATGGGCCTACACCAACTTCAGGCGGCTCGGCAAGTTGCAAGACACGCTTTGAAGCTCTGTCGTGAAGCCCTGCTGCTGCAAGGTCTGACTCATTGAGAGCCTCCCGTAGGCAGCGTTGCGGAGCGTGGCTTGCGTGGTGGGACCCAACATTTAGTTCGATCACTTAGCATGTTTGTAAATGCTGATTTTCCATACAGAATTATCAAATAGTATACAGAACAGAGTTTGCTCTCTTGTTGGTTCACGGCTTATTGTTCTCTTGTATGTTTAGTGGAAAAACCCTTTGACTTGGAATCGCAATCTCGAGAAAGTAACAAGACCCTTCAAGTCGGTTTGTTTTCACCTGTAGCTATATCATGATATGTTTACTGATATCTTATTCATAGACTTCCTGAAATCTTAGCCTGTTTGAAACGTGTTCAGACGTCATCGAGAGCATTGTGAGTTGCCCCAGATCAGCTTCTCTTCGGTTTATCGGACATTCTCCCCATGTCTGGCTCATCTGGGAATTATTAACGTAAACCCTGGATTATCAAATCCAGTTCATTACTTGGGGGGTCCCAAAATTGCGATCTAGTTACATATCATATATATATATATATATGTATAATTACAAAATGTGCACACATGTCCATGTATGATGCATATATATAGTATTGTGCAATACATATATATATATATATACATATTATTCCAAGTCAAAAAGCAAATCCCGAGATAAGTGAACTAGGACTTAATGAACCCTGACTTGACGTCGCCTGGAAGTCATCGCGAGCTTCAAAGTCACACCTGTCACTGGGGAAAGAACCAGCGATGCTGGCATCGTCAGAAGGATAGAGAACACAAATGGAATATCATGGGTATGTATGTATATATATATATATGTATACACATATCTAATGATATATATAATTATACTGTACATATATATATATATACAACGGGATTTCAATGATCCAATGAGAATTTGACATTGGGATATAGTGGAATGACATATGGGATGACATATCGGATATATTATAATGGGAGAAGAAACCAACCACGTGATCGCGATTTGGTGATTTGGGGAAAGCCCGAGTTCGAAGATTTTATTAATTGTGATCCATAAAACCTCCTTCAATTGACGGGATTCAGTGAATGAAGTACATGGCCCACATCTGCGATTCCACTCACAAATTCAGCCCGAAAAGACCCAGAGGCTGGGGTCATGCCATCCCAATACACCTCTCGAGGCTGGGATGGTCTCCGAATTTCGGGAGGTCGTTTTCACCAACAAAAACCACAAATATCTAGATGTCCAAAGCCAAAGACTCAAGGATAAAATTGGATTCCATCTTGGGGTTTCCAGGGCATCCGCTCAGTGGCGCTGAGAAAAAAACATCTGAAATCCCCATCTTCTAGACAAATCCCCAGGGTTTGTTCAGAAATGGAGGATACCATATGATACCCCAATTTATTGGCCACCTTAATGGGGAAAATGATGATACCCAAGCCTAAGCGGATGAAGGTTCATGTCTGAACCATCTGACCTCTTGGGCAAATTCCCAAGTTCAGAGAAATAGAGAATGACTTTTCCAAAGCACTGTTTTTAGGATAACTTTAGTGGTCTATCCCATCTTTCAAGGCAAATCTCCCCATCTTTTCCCACCTCTCCCTACGTCACCTGCCCGCAGCTCCGTCAGCTTCTCGAGCGCCAGCTGCAGCGCGCGGCCAGGGGCGGAGCCAGGGAGGCGTACCATGCAGCGCTGACCGGTGAGGAAGAGCACCTGGCGCTGGACACCGGTGGGGACCAGGTGGGGTCACCGAACGCAAAAAAGTTGCAGATTTCTTTCGATGTGAATTCGATAATTGTTTGGGGTGGATATATATATATATATGATATATATATATATATATGTATATATATATGTATATATGTATATATTATAGATATATCTATAGTTCATGAATCTTCATGAGGTTTTTTTAAGCAACAGACACAACTGGGCCGCCCACTGGCCAACTTTGGGACGATCCTCGATGGGCCCCGGTTACTTGTGGTTCATGGCTTAAGCCATCGCTGGGGTCATATCCCACCAGTCTAACTGCACTGTTTACCCTCTGGTAAACTAACATAGCTATGGAAAACCACGATTTTTAATGGGAAAATCCACTATAAATGACCATTTTCAATAGCTATGTTAAATTACCAGAGGGTAATATGGTTACAAACCACTGAACGCAACTGGCTTTGGGAATTCTTAGGACAAATCCAATGGTCCAAATGGTTAATTAAAACATATTTAAACTACTGGAGAATGAATAAGCTAATTGGGCGTGGTTGGTAACCTGCAGTGTTGTGTTCCCAGTTATGATCCGATCGTACGGTGAATCCAGCGATATCCAAAAACGGAAAACACCAACGCGAATGGCTCAATTGAGCTAGTATATACAGTAAGATCTTTAGGCGAGAAACTCGAGAAACCATCAAAATGTGGCTTCTTGTGACTAGGTTCAGCCGGATTTCTAAGTCGGCTGCATTGGACCATGCAGGAGATAGTCATGTATCAACCCTGATGGAATTTAAGCCTACGAACCATCCAACATAGAGATCCTAAATTGGGGCAGATTGCATCTTAGACCCCTGTTGGGTATATTGGGTATGTCTTACAAATCACCCGACATGGTAAGATTAGCTTTAAGGGATGTTATATTCCCAGCTCACTAATGACAAATCCAACTATGCGAGACCCCAAGCTTCAAAGAGATTCGTGTGTTTTTTTTTTCGGGTAGTACCCTGTTCATAGATGTTGATAAAAGTTCTTCAGAAGGGTGACTCAAAGCTGACAGCTTCGGAACCCATTCGCCTCAATTTCCAACATCTCTTCGACATTCTCAGCACTGCGCAACTCGCTGTTCTCCGCCGCAGTCGCACGGCGAAGGAGATCCAGGGCCAAGGCTTCCCATAGGGATTGCATCGGTTGCTGCAATGGTTGGTCCCAGAACGGAACAACGGAACGGGTTTTTGCGAGGGCGAAACGATGGCATACTCATCTCTTTGGAATCTGCTGAACTCTTGCTCATTGCATCTGCGGTAAAGCGAATATATTTTCACCATGCCCCAATTGACCCCAATTTCCATGTTTCGCATATTCAAAACCAACCAGGGGGTGATCCTTGCCACATAAGCTGCGGAATTCGTTCTGACTCAACCCTGGGTCGGATGAAGTCCTGGAGCCGAAGGTCTTCTGCTGGACGCCAAACGAGCGGATTTGGGCGTCCCTGTTCAAACGAAGGTAACGAAGATGTGATTGCTGGATAATTACATGTGATCCTCATCTTTTGTTCATCTTGTCCATCTTTTACTGAATCTGTTGTGTGTTGAGATACCCAACAAGCAGGGGGAACTACGGGTTTCCGTGAAACTCGCCCAAGAGATCTACTGTACTGTGCTGGTTGATCATCCTATTCCCTATCAGAATGCAATGTTGATCCGTTTTGGGAGTACACATTAGACATAATAGCCTCCAAGTTGAAGGCTCCAGCAGTACCAAAAAGTTTTGTTTAACCACCACAAAATGGGAAAGTAAGTCCATCCTCCAATAACACTTAACATCAGTTAACACTTAACACCCCACAGTGTCCCAAAACTGTTGAGTATTGAATCTTATCGAAAATAGAGGCTACGCATCAGACCAAACTACCAAACGTTCGCGACTCCTGTTTCTGATGCATCAGCGCTGGTTCAGCCCGATGGATTGAACTCTCCAGACTGAGGCGCTCATCATTCCAGAAAAATCATATTTGATTCAAGTATCTGTCCACAAAATACATGTCTAAAACATAGAAATGAAATTGTTTTGGCCTAAAGACCACCATTACCTGTGACTGTCCAGAAATTCATGGGATTCTGACCACAAAAATGCGTGAACCAGAACATCCCAAAACATCCCAAAACCATAAACCATCCCCAATAAAGACTTCCCACATTTCAGATTCAAACTCCATCCTTGAGGTCCAAATCTTGCTGCCGCCAATCCTTCCGCCTCAGCCACGCCTAGCAAACGGCGTTTTTGGCGGTTCAATCTGCTAGCTTTGGCGGGGGCTTTTGAAGGAAGCAATTGGGTGTCTTTTAGGAATTTAAAATGTTGCACATTTATTTATTTGAGTTGTGGGATTATATCGATATCATTTTTTTCATTCAGCAGCAGTTAAGACGGGTCTTGTGCTGTCATGCACTGGACTGTACAATGCCTTACCGGTGTGGTTGGTAATCAGGCAAAAATGTGGTAGCGGAGCAGGAGGATGACGCAGTCTCGACTGCCCTGTCCCGCTCTTCGAGCTGGGAAAAATTTCGAACCTGCATACCCTGATCTCGCCGTCGATGAGAGAGCCCAGTGAAGAGGGTCATCACGATCGCCCGGCAGAATCCGCTGGGGTACTCCTTCGCCTTGGCGGTGTTGAAGAGCCCAGTGGAACCATCCAATCCTGCAAGAGTAGCAATAGGTCGAGTCACCCCCGGCAAGGCTGAGTCATGTAGAATCTCGGCCGATGGTGGCAAACCCATCAACCTCAGCGTAGTCGGTTTGACAGCCTGTGCGCCAAAACGCCATTGTTCAACTTCCAGAAGTTGAAAGCCGGGTGCACCCCCACAGGTCAATCTCTGTAGCGCGGTTCTCCAAACACTCGCATAATCAGGATTACTGTGAGGAGCAGGGTGCTCCATGATGGAGGCTCCATCATTCAGGACAATCTCAACCTCAATGGAAACATTGGAGGTCATCAACGCACTTCCAGTCGAGAGCTGGCTCAATTCTCGGTGGGAAAGTGCTGCAAGTCCCCAAGGCTCGGCTGCAGAACGAAGCGGTCGAGGCCACCGACGCTTGCAACCAGCAGGGGGGGGCAAATGCCTAGCCGCTGACCAGGTTTCGCAGGGAGGTCCTGATACTGATGCCGTAGCGAGTCCAAGTGCAATGAATCTTTTGAGAGAAGCCAGTCCTTCACCTTGCAATAAATCACACTTGTCACCACCAACAGCTGTGTCAATGGATAGAACGATGACGTCAATGTCTTCAAAGTACTCCTTCGAGAGCTTGGCGACCCAGTCGTGACAATCTCCCTGGCGTCTGCGTCCTGAAAACAGGTGCACAATGTACATGACGAGGCTGCCGTCATCACGATGACACACAGGGATGCCACGCTGCTGAGGCCATTCAATGACTTTCCCTCCAATGAAGGGTTGCAGGGCAGAATCCATTGTGCGATAAATTGCCTGAAAAGGTTCTTTAGTCCCTGCCTGCTTCTGCTGCGGTGAAGACGCAGTCAAAGAGAAGTCCTTCTCAGCAAAAAACGGTGTGGCACGGTGCAACTTCTCCAAGCGGTCCAGAAGCGCCGAAACCGGAAGGTCATCAAGCATGGATAAATACTGCTGTTCCACTGACATCTGGATGTCTGGGTCTTCGATCTTGCTGATTTCGTCGTACATGCACGTACGTCCCCAGAGGCCGAAGGCCCAGATGGCATGCATACCACGAAGAGAATCGTGAGGTTCATCAAAACTGTCAATAAGGAAACTCCATCGAAAGGCCAATGCGTCTGCTTGCGCACCATCGGCAATCCAAGTCGGAATGGCACTGATTCACAGATCTCAACAGAGAGGTCTTCAGGAAAACCAGCCTTCTGCCAGCCCGCCGTCCATTCAACCCAGGCCTTGTCGTGCTGAATGGCCCATAGAGCACGTGGGGGCGCAGGCTCAGGTCCACATGCATGCGTCCACGGCAGACGAAATTGACCCTTGAAAAACTCAGGCAAATGGATAGGCGTCGAGGTGGACTGAGGCTCAAAGTGCATCTGGATCCATTCAAGGCATCCATTCTCAAAACGTCTGCTGTATCGGAGGTGTTGCTGGAGTCGCTGAGCAGTCCAGAAGCAACGATGACAGCAAAGGCAAGTGCTAGAGAAAACAAATTGTCTCTCAATGGAAATGGTCTGGTGTTGCTTCCACCGGTGAGCATTCAAACCTTGCACCGTGGAAAAGGACTTGCAGCACTCTGAACAGTCAAAAGAAATCAATGGCGATGCCTGGGAGACAGTGACATTCTCAAAAACAACACCATAACTCAAGCACATAGATTTGAGATCACGATGAGCTTGTACAACTTGATGAGCCGTAAACTCTTGCATCAAGTGCCGGTGAACAGCACGTCGAATGGACTTGGGCATAGTGGCAGGAGCCTCAAACGCCCAGCGGACAATGCTTTCACATGTGAGATCAGGAATACATTCATCATTCTGCATGGAGAAAAACCATTGGAGAGCTTGCCGTACTGCTGTCAGCCATGAGCATGAGGTACTACCATCTTCAGCCGTCAAACAATCCCACAGAATCGCAGGTCCATGATGCCGTAGCTGAAGAAGGAATAACAATCTATGCTTAGCAAGCCGAAGAGCAAGTTCAGGGATTTTCCAAAGCGCACGGAGAGCTTGGTCAGATAGAGAACCCTCCTTCCAATAGCCATTTCCAATGATCTGTCGTTGCCAGCGTGTAATCACCGCTGAGAGGTGGGTACAGAGTTGCATTGGAAGAAGTGGCCAACTCCCAGCTCCGTAGAACAGAATGGGGAGCACAAGGGATTCCAAAAGCTTCAATCGAATCGCAATGGGAATACGCTTGTTGCCAAAGAGTGGGCGGTGAAGAGATCGATAGGCAGCAGTGGCTTTGCCAATCTTAGTGGTGACGTCAGTCTTGATATCACAGTCCCGCGCAAAGGAAATACCAAGGTGAACATACTGTGTGACAATGCGCAGAGGCTCTTTACCGGGAACCTCAAGGTGACTGAAGTGTTCCAGAAATCTGGCACGTCGCAATTGTGCAGCATTGGGTCCTCTGTAGTGGACAACTGCTTCGGTCTTACCCTTGCTGAGATTCAAGCGCAGCCCAAAGCGGTTGAACACCTGATGCATGATCAACATGACTTGCGCCAAGGTCGCATCCAAAGAGTCGGCCTCGATGCAGGACACTGGCATGGCAATGTCATCAACCCATGCAAGCACGGGCATGACAAATTCCAGAAAAGCATGAGCTGTCATGATGGAGCCAATGGCATGAACCTCACATTGCAATTCATTCAAAAGCGAGGTCATGAGCACATTGTACGCCAGGTCTGCTAGGGGAGAACCAGGCCGAGAGCCTCTCGTGGTCTCAAAGCAATCAGGCAATTGAGGGCAAACAAACCACGTCGAACAGTGAGCATCTTGGGCAACACGCGCCAAAGAGGGAGAAACTTGATCGACAAAATGAGAAGAATGCCGTCGGGCTTCAGCTAAAAGCGTGTCAACGCAAAGTCCCTCTCGACGTAAAGTGTCGGCTAAGGTAGCAGGAAAACAATCACCAGTGCCAAAAGCATGTTGACGCAATAGGCAATGAAATGCACTCTTGACGTCAACGAAGACCACTGCTGTTGAGACACGTTTTGAAGCGGCAAAGTTGACAAACGATCGCAACATCAAAGAGGCAAATGCAGGCTGCTGGCCTTTGAATCCCCCAAACTGAGTAGGCAGTCGATTGCCATTTGCCCATGGAAGCAAACGAGAACGCACCAGGGCATGGTAAATTTTTCCAATGTTGTCCAATAACATGATTCCCCTCATATTGGCAGCGGTGAGGCCACCTGCCTTCTTTGCGATTGAGTGGATCGCACCGCCTTTACATTGTAGAGGTTCCGCTGCAGTCACCCAAGCCTTGAACATCAAGTCAAAGATGGCGTGGGAAGAAAATGCAATCAGACTTTGAAGCACTTCAGCAGGGACAGCATCAAGTCCCGGCGCTCGTCCTCGTTGAGCTTGGAGACAAAGAGTTTCAATTTCAACTCGTGTGGGGGGCTCAGTGATGGCAATTTGAAGAGGCTGTTCAGCAAGATTGTCAAGCTGTCTTTGAGCACAGCAGCTCAATAAATCGTCATATGCAATGGACTGGCCAGCTTCCAGTGCACAATAATGTTGAGTAAGAGCATCACCACTAGGTCCTTGGCATCGGATATTGGAGCGTGTCTTGGCAGCATTCTTAGGCAGAATGTGTTTGATGCGCCTCCATAATCCATTGATACGCCGCAACGTCACCTTGTGATTGGGCAAGCTCTTGGTAGAACAGCTTGTCATCATTGCGAACATGTGTGGTGACATCAAGGCAAAAGCTCCTCAACGTCTCGGACCACCTTTGTGAAAACGTCCTCGTGGACTCTTTCTCTCAAGGCAGGAGGACGAAGAAGGAAGAGAAAAGTGTTCTCATCGCTGTACTCGCTCAGCTCGCCTGAAACCAGCTCGCCCACCAGTTTCAAGGGGAGGTGAGTCAGCAAGTGCGTCGCACGGTAAAACCCGCCGTGCTCTTCTTGGCGAGTGCACTCTGCGGTGTCAATCTGGTACATGCGCAAGGTGCTGTTCCACTGCACATTGGACATGCACAGAAGCGTGTGCCCGGCCATTAGGCCAGGCGTCGCCTTCACGTCCATCACCAGGATGTCTCCAGGTCCGAGAAAGTTCAGCAGAAGCTGCGTTTCAACTTCATACTCTCGGCTCGGACCAGGTCGCATGACGTAGCACACTTGACTCGAAAGGCTCCTTGGCTCAGCTGTGCTGGTACTGATTTGCATGTCGTCACTGACGCTCTCCTGGGCACGCTTCTGTTCATCTCGTCGCCTCCGAGCTTTACAGCACCTCAAACAAAATAGACCAAGAATCGCCGACTTTGTGGCCAAGGCCCTATCATTGGACTCCTCAGCTTGTGCTGCGCGTCGGGCGCAAAAGCTCCTCTTTGCCCGGAAGAAAGCTAAGAATTGCATTTTGATGATGAACTGGATCAGCAGGAGTTTGAGCCAGTGCTGCTTGAGCCAAAATGGCTACGGATCGATATCAGATGATCAAAATGTATCAAAATGTGGGTGCGTTGAAATGCGAATCTTTAGATCTTCAAGCAACAAGAAATGACGATTCATTGGGATTTTGGTTTATATGATCCCAAGGAGTCCTGCAAAGTTTCAACCTACTGCTTCCACCCTGAATTGCACCTTGCGCAGCAAGTGCGGTGCGTCACCCAGCGGATATTGCACCTGCAACAAGGAGTCACAAGGTCAAAGTCCTTGAAGGAGTCGGCTTGGGCGCCAAGTTGCAAGGGGCGTCAGATTTTCGTTGCCAAAGATTCGATGAGTCAGAAGCAACTTCAGCCCTCTGGGGCGCCCAAACCATGGAGTACCAACCATCCGGGAGCTGCTTCCCTGGCTGAGTTGGGGATCTTCAGAATGCGTACTCCTGACTCCCATGAAAAATGATACCCATGTCAGGTATATTGTGATCGTGACAGCCCGTCTGATTATCTGATTATCAGAGTACCCCTAAAATAATAACAATAATGATGGTGATGATGCTGGTGGTGGTGGTGGTGGTGATGATGCTGGTGGTGGTGGTGGTGGTAATGACGATGATGGTGGTGGTGGTGGTAATGACGATGATGGTGATGGTGATGGTGATGGTGATGGTGATGGTGATGGTGATGGTGATGATGATCATCATCGTCGTCATCATCATCAGAGACATATTGCTAACTCATCCCCAAAGCAAAAAAAAACATAATTATTGGTCATAACAAAATGGTTACTGTCATCATCATAACCACAATCATAACCCTATAATCACTAGCTCACATGATAGCTCATATGATTATCTGAATATCCCTAGTGCTAACCTTATGTTTATCACTGTTAAAACAGTATAATATCCAGATAATACAACCATATACTGATCCCCCTAATTTTAAACACCCCTTCTCTATAATCCCAAAGGTGTGGTTTTCATCCCCTACATTCATCATGGCATCCACATCCACCATGTGAACAGGGGAAGGAACGAAAAAAAAAGTCTGCTAGGATCAAAACACAGTATATTGTTTATGTTCATCCATCCCATTCCATGGGACTCCAAACATCATGGGTTCATCAAAGTCCCTATTAAAAATGGATTGATTACCATCTCTGGGTATATAAACCCACTTTTCATTCTATTTGTTTCATGGTTACCCTCCTGTGAACAAAAATAGATGTGGAAAAAAATGTTCACTAAATTTATAGATATTTACAGATGATGTTTCTAGGTTTTGGTTTTCCACATCTATGTTCGTTTACCCTAGTGACTGAGGTGTAAATCCGACTCCAAACCTCGTCGGTGGCCATGGCAGCTGGCTTTCTCGTCGCGACGGCAGCGGCTGCATTCGGCATCTGGGAAGTCACATTGCAGGCCATCTGAAAATGGGTTTCACCCCATAAAATGACATTTTTGTCTGGGGAAAATGATGATAATCCAATGGATTTAGGGATAAAACGATCGACAAAGCCATGTCTTAATTTAACCTGATCTAATTCTAACCTGATCTGATCTACAAATATGTATTTGAAAAGCATAAATATGTAAATAGATATGGATGTGTATATATGTATATATTAATATACACGTAATAAATAAATATATATATATTGTACGTATATGTAGATATGATATTATTTATCTTTTTGTCTGGATCGAAAGCCTCACTGTATAAAAGAGTAGAAGCAGCGTTCTCTGACGTAAGGGAAAGAGCCTGTTTCTTGGCGCAACGGTGTCCTTTTCAAACTCATTTGAGTGTCAGCTTCATTTTCCCCATGTGTAATTGCTTATCCAGACTGGTTGTGAAAAACAACAGCTTATGTACCCCCCTCTGAGTTTTCGTCCGGTGGGAACCTGGGACCTTTTTTTTTTAGTGGTCGGTGTGTTCTCACGACAACACTGCAGACACCTCCGGCCAGAAGGAAGCGCTGATCCTAGCGCTGATCCGGCCATGTCTAGGAACTTTTGACGACCAACGGGTTGATCTGAAAATGGGGATGACAGGGCCTCCTCTCAAAATAGCAACTTTAAGAAGGAAAAGGGTCATATAACAGTGAATTTTGGGGCCTCTTTTCAAGACAAACTCGCATGGTTCGTTAGAACAAGTCGTTGCCACTGGTTTCAGGCACGCGAAGGATCACCCTGTCAGAGCTGGTTAGTCAATGGCATTCACTCGATGGAAAATTCCACCAAACCCCCACCATCCCCAGCATCCCAACGCGGAGCTTCTCGTCCTTTCTAGGCTTGGGGTTGAGCCAGCGGGGATGCTCCACGTGTCGATCCTGCGACACTTTGCCCGTCTTGGTGTACGCCAGACCTGGCGTAAGACAAGGGATTTTTCTCGGTAACTGGACAAAAAGATTCAAAAGATCATGGAAAATCAAGAGTTTCCCTTCGAAAATTGACCGTATGATGTTTTTTGGCTTGTATAGCTGGGCATGTTCCACAACTTTCTGTAGGTTTACCCCAGGCTAAGTGTTATTGTAACCCAATATGTGGATGGATATAGAGGGCCTGGGAACGACAGGCATCCCATGTTCCGGGGTATCCAGTAACTTCACCCATACCCACACAATATGTGTATGTGTATGTATGTAATATATGTCATGATGTGCAACCGTATATGATATAGGGTCTATAGATCAACCGTTCCATATACACATATGTATGAATCTATTAATCTATATATAAATAATGTGTGCATAAATCTAATACAGCATATATGTATATACATACAGTATCTACATGTTTAATTATGCAATACATAAATATAAATATATATATATATGTATATAAGGGTTCTAGCTAGGTAACTGGGCTGCCATCACACCAAGTCTCACACTTGGCCCTGTTGCAAATGAGCCAAGCTGGCAGAGATCGTAAGGCAACGTGACCAAGCATGCACCACTGGCGCGACGTAGGGCCTGCGAACTCGGATCTCTTGGAGATTTCTGGAATATCATCGGATCTGGATTATATAGATGTGTATATATGTACACACATTGTATAATGGGAATTAATCGGATATGAATAAAGGTATATTTTTAAGGGGTATGGTGAGCTTCTGGTTCATTTTCAGAGACACCCAGATCAATTCCACACCCTTAACAATAAAGCAACCTGAGTATGGGACGCAAGAAATGAACACATCTAGTACAACACCAAGCAAGCTTGGAGTATCCAATGTCCTGACCCAAAATTTTGTTCGCAAGTGCCACCGGAAAGCTGCCTGTTCTCAAAGCCTAGAACGGAGTCAGTGCAGTTTCAACCCTGTTGATGCTGTTTGCGTCGATTCTTGGCATCTAAAAATTTCGGATCCTTCTTTTTTTGTGGGCATTTTTTGAGGCCATTTTTGTCATGCCATAGTCACCTTCGGAAACACCTGGAACCGTCGGTTCGGAAGTGCGGCCACCGGTGGCACCGGATTCCGCCTGCCGTGCCCTTGGATCGTGGTACTGGAAATGCCGCTGCCTCAAGGCCACATCACCTGGTGCAAGTTGTGGTTGGGACACCCGCAACAAATACTACGCGTACAACGCGAGATGCAGAATTCAGTGGCAAAAGCCATTTCAAATCTGACGGAATCACGATATGGCTGTAACATGTTTTAACTATATATGTTGTTACAATCCATTTCAAAATCCATTTCAGTGGCAATTTGAACCTTGTCTGCCGTCTGCGTTTTGGTCAAAAAAACTCGGATGGCATTCACCATCACCATCCACCATCACTGAAAAAGTTCATCATGTTCCCCATTTTCAAATGGCCATGCTGGGGGTATAGCCTATTCAGATTCACCCAAAAAAACATATTGCTGGCTATATACATATAGCACTATATCTAGCACTATATCTCCACTATCCAGTCATTTTTTGACAAAATCATTGTTGGAAAGTCATAGATTTCCATCACTATGGTTGAATGCTATACATAGGACACACCCCTGTATGGGGACGATATTATACGGACTTGTATCTATATGTATATATATATAATACATATACATATTCCCACATTTGAGCTGCAAAAATCCTGACATCAAGTGGATCATTAGTGCCCGTACTGTCGAGCCATGAAACACTGCGGTCTGTGATATACTGTATCTTTGTTCAGCGCCTTCTCGATCAAGTAAGTGTAGCTTCTGAGGCCGCTGACCATTTATGCATTACGCACATACGTTTATTTTTTGTAAAAAAATAGTAAAACAAAACAATAATAAGCCATCCCCAATTTCACCATAAATAGGTGTTCCCAGTCATGGAGGGTTTATGGCATTGTTTTACCCACATTATATCTATTAAAATCCATTGATACATGATACTATGTTATGTGGGTGTATAATATGTGCATATATATATAGGTAAAATCGGTAAATTATAATATTTCACAAACCTGAATTAAGGCCATTCGGGGATGATTCAGGTTACTATTAACCATTGTTATTTATTATTGAATTCAGGCTAATAGGCTATTATGAACCCCTTATTAACCACATATATAGGTTATGGCCAATAAGGAAAAACTTTGGTTATCATCCTATAACCTATGATTTTACCAATATATATATATATATAGCTGGGTAAAACCTATGATATCATAGGCTATGGCCTGCAGTTTTGCGCTCCCGCGCCAAGTGGTACGCCACCGAGGCCCAATCTCCAGCATCGGCCTGACAGAAAGGTTGGTTGTCCAACGGGGCTTGGTGAATGGAAAAAATGGGAAAACATATCGAACTTCTCTGGAAACTTAGGACAACATATGGAAAAACTACGGAAAATATAGGAAAACATATGTAAAATTTTATGGAAAATATAGGAAAACATATGGGATTTCTATGGAAACTTAGGAAAACATATAGAAAAACTATCAGAAATATAGGAAAACATATGGAAAAATTTATGGAAAATATAGGAAAACATATGGGATTTCTATGGAAACTTAGGAAAACATATAGAAAAACTATGGAAAATATAAGAAAACATATGGAAAAATTTATGGAAAATATAGGAAAACATATGGGATTTCTATGAAAACTTAGGAAAACATATGGAAAAACTATGGAAAATATAAGAAAACATATGGATTTGTTTATGGAAAATATAGGAAAACATATGGGATTTCTATGGAAACTTAGGAAAACATATAGAAAAACTATGGGAAATATAGGAAAACATATGGAAAAATTTATGGAAAATATAGGAAAACATATGGGATTTCTATGGAAACTTAGGAAAACATATGAAAAAAAACATGGAAAATATAGGAAAACATATGGAAAAAACTATGGAAAATATAGGAAAACATATGGGATTTCTATGGAAACTTAGGAAAACATATGGAAAAACTATGGAAAATATAAGAAAACATATGGAATTTTTTTTGGAAAATATAGGAAAACATATGGGATTTCTATGGAAACTTAGGAAAACATATAGAAAAACTATGGGAAATATAGGAAAACATATGGAAAATCTATGGGAAATATAGGAAAACATATGGAAAATCTATGGGAAATATAGGAAAACATATGGGATTTCTATGGAAACTTAGGAAGACATATGGATTTTTTTTTATGGAAAACATAGGAAAACGTACGGAACATTTTATGGAAAATGTAGGAAAACATATGGAAAATTTTATGGAAAATATAAGAAAACATATATATATGGAAAATCTATGGGAAATATAGGAAAACATATGGGTTTTCTTTGGAAACTTAGGAAAACATATGGAAAATTTTATGGAAAATATAGGAAAACATACGGAACATTTTATGGAAAATGTAGGAAAACATATGGAAAATTTTATGGAAAATATAAGAAAACATATATATGGAAAATCTATGGGAAATATAGGAAAAAATATGGGTTTTCTTTGGAAACTTAGGAAAACACATGGAAATTTTTATGGAAAATATAGGAAAACATATGGAAATTTTATGGAAAATACAGGAAAACATATGGAAAATCTATGGAATAGATTGGGAAAACATATGGAAATGGATGGGAAATATTGCCAGTATGATCATGTCGCTATGAAAGCCATGGCCCAGAGATATGGATGATAAACATGATGATTTCCCTACAAAAACTATGATGGTCCATAGATTTAGCAGAAAAAACATAGGGTTGTACCAGTAAACAACCAAGAATGTTAAGGGGTTTAACTAGGAAAGTGTGTTGAATTAACCAAATCAAGTGGGATAACTATAACCACCAACCAAGTGACACATAGGTAAGTTCTACTATGGCACTATGGTGTATGGATGTTTATGGTAGATCAGGATACATCTAAAGTTCGATGGTTTCAATTTTCCGACAAAAACAACAAGTGGTGCTGGGTAGGGGTGCATCAGCTTGTGACCTAACTCAACTAACTCGAGAATTTTCACAAGGTCAACTAGTTGTGATAGATACATCGAAGTAGTTCATGGGCTATCTATCATAGGTTTATATTTTAACCAACTCGGAACAGAAAACAACCACCTTATGGTGGAAAAGTCTGCAAAGAATTAGAAATTTTGGAAAAAATCTGCAGAACACACACAAACAAACAAGCAAAAATGCTGGAAAAATGTTTGAAAAAAAACAGAGGAAAGAAGGACAATTGGATCAAACCCAAAACACAATGAGGGGAAAATTCACACCAACAAAACTGGGGATCTAGCCCAGGTCACAAGTTGGAATACAACGAAGGATGAACAAAAATTTCACCGGTTCTGTCTAGCAATGGTAATATGTGTTTGCTGCAGTTACTCGAATCCGAAAAAGAAAGGAAATGAAACAACAAACACAGAGCTTCAACCCAAGTGAAAAGGGTATGACTCAAATCAAAGTTGAGTACCCCAAAACTTTGACATGGTTCCATACAAGGAATGACCAAGTTCTTGGGTTGCCTGGGTTGCAGATGTACAGTAAATCCATAGTAGGCCAAAAACTAAGGCACCAAAAGGCCATTCTCCAAAAATGTTGGTCAATCATGCTGAACCATTGGCAGGTTGGGCATGTACATTTTTTAAATACCCCTGGTAATCCAACGTGGCAATGGAAAATCGTTTTACATAAGGGGAAGAACCTCTTATAACTATTGGATTTCCATTGCCACGGTTACCAGACGGTATACGCTCTGTGAAACCCCCATGGAACCCCACTGGCCAATCGAAACAACAAAAAAAACATTGCCTTTGAGGCCATTTACCCCACAGAAAGAGCAACTGAAAACCGATTCTTGGTGAAAATCACCATTTTTCCACCACCTTTTCCGCCTCGAGCATCAGCTCTTCGGTGCTCACTAATTTCACCTCGTTAGCGGGGGTAAATGAGTTGGGTACATGTGTTCAACCCGATAATACCGGTTTATGAAAGTAATTAAATTGTGGCGTGCATAGTGATGTGATATTGGTGGACTGTACTTACATGTAAAGAATAAGATAGTGCCCGCCCCATGATGCCAACGAGATGACATGAAAGAAGCCACGCACAACTGACTGAATGAACCAACGAATCGATGAATCAGTAAATCAACGAATGCATGAACATTGAATCACTGAATGGGTGGATCAATGAACCAATGAACCAGTGAGTCAACAAATCAAGGAAGCAATGAATCAATGAATGACATGAGTGAAATAGTTAGTTTATGGATCAATGAAACCATGATTCGGTGGGACATTGCATCAGTGAGTCAATGAATGGATGGATGGATGGATGAATGAATGACTGAATGAATGAATGAATGAACGAACGAACGAATGAATGAGTGAGTCAATGAGTCACAGAATCAATGAATCAATGAACCGATGATTCAGTGAAGCAATGAGTCAACAGTCAACGAACGATTGACCCGGTGAGTCGACGAACCAGTGATTCATTCAATCAGTGACTCAATGACTCAGCGAATCAGTGGTTCAGTGAGGTACTTAGTCGATGAATCAATGAATCTGTAAATCAATGATTCAATGAACCCATGAATGAATGAACCACTGACTCAATGATCCAGTGAACCGATGCTTCAGCGAATCAATGAATCAATGAACCAGTCAAGCAAAGCATCAATGAATCAAAGAAGCGTCAATGATTCGAAGGAACCAATGAGCAAAAATGGATCAATGAATCAACGAATGCATGAACACTGAATCACTGCATCAATGAACCCATGAATCGATGAATCGACGAAGCAACGAACCAATGAATCAATGAACCAACAGATCAGTGAATCCATGAATCAATGAATGGTTGAACCTATTGACCAATTAACCAATGAATGAACGCATGAATGGATGGATGGATGAATGAATGAACTTGAGGCCGGGGGTGGATGACGAAAGCTAGCGGGGTAGGAGAAAGAAGGAAGGGAAGACGTATCTTCAATGCCAGCGGGATGATGATCAGGAGGAGGATGATCAGGATGAGGAAAAGAACATGATGATGCTGATGCTGATGGATGATGATGATGATGATGA
This sequence comes from Cladocopium goreaui, assembly GCA_947184155.2. Lineage (NCBI taxonomy): Eukaryota > Dinophyceae > Suessiales > Symbiodiniaceae > Cladocopium > Cladocopium goreaui. The sequence continues at coordinate 44,768 of CAMXCT020002502.1, read as the reverse complement.
TGATGATGCTCATGATGATGATGATGGTGATGATGATGATACTGATACTGATACTGATACTGATACTGATGATGATGATGATGATGATGATGAAGATGATGGTGATGATGATGATGATGATGATGATGACAACGATGATGACAATGATGATGATGATGATGATGATGATGATGATGCTGATGATGATGCTGATGATGATGAGGCTGCGGCAGCTGATCGGGATGATGATGAGGACGAGGGTGCTAAGGATGTGGAGATGATGATGATGATGATGATGATGATGATGGTGATGATGATGATGGTGATGATGATGATGATGATGATGCTGATGATGATGATGATGGTGATGGTGATGGTGATGGTGGTGGGGTGTGGGGTGGGGTGGGGGGGGGCCCTTTCACGTGAAAAATCACGTGATGTCCTTGAGCAGCCCCCTGAATACTTGCTAAAGCAAGAAGACTCCAGCTAGCTGACGCTAGCTTTCGTGACTTGCCTCTTCTCTCAGCTACTTCTTCTCTGAGCACCCTCTTATCTGGGCTACTTCTTCTCTGGCCCTGCTAGCTCTCCTGTAGCTTCTACAACCCAATTCTTTTCGCGCAGCTGTTACAATGCGTTTGGCAACCTCCAGCTGCAATCCCGCATGGCATGAGCATCGCAGCATCACTGATGCTCTGCTGCACAGCCGTGTCAATGCATTTTGTCACAGCCGGTTGCAAACCCGCATAGCAGCAGCGTCGCATCACATCGATCAACGTTCAGTCAGCGTCGGCAGTGCGGACTCAACCACACAAATCCCGCGCTGCTCCCATCCCCTCAGTTTTTCACGATCTTTAAATCGAGCTCTGGCTACAGTCTGGTGCACATTTGGCCGACCTCATCTTCCAAAAGTGCCACGCGCCTACAGCGAGAAGCAAATTCTTGATTAAACAAGTCGGCAACCCCGGGAGCCACATTACCCGTAAAAACAAGGATTTCGCGATTTTACGAGTGAAAACTCATCCGTGAATTCACATGATGATGACATAATCCCCAATCTGACCTTTATTTTTGGCTGTCTCATGGTATACCCCCGCCCTATGGCAACTTTCTCGCCCATCTCAAGGTCGGAACTGCTTCTCCTTTCTCGCGCAGCATCTCGCACTCCTCCTGGAAAGCGATGTCGCTCCAGTCGGAAGGCAACATGAGAATGTTTAGAAAATAAACATTGAACTATAGTCAATAGTCTATACATAAAACTATACTGTCAATATATAATTTGGATGTGTATAAATATATATATATCTGTGTGTGAATACATCATAAGGAATCGCGATTGGAATCACAATGGGCCAAGTACAGTAGTCAGCGTGTCACCATTGCAACCAAAGATGTCTGGACAAAATTCCTGCTACATACTTTCTGGTGACCACAATTTAACTTGTAACTTTCAAACAGTTCTTGCATGAGGCACTGAACATCATCTTGCCCAGCTACCCAACACACGGAATGAGCATGAGCAAGCCTCTCTCAAAAGCAGGCGAACTGCATCAAGCCATTCATATCAAGAAGAAACAAGATGATATAGACTGCCAAAGGCATCATGAAAGAATGTAACAAGCGTCAAGCTAAAGATGACTACAACTATGGGTGGCAAGAACAAAAACGAATTGGATTTGCCTAAAGATAGCTTGCCCAAAAATCTGATATGGTTCATCGTTGATCATCATGTTCCCACTATTCCTTTCAGGTCCCCTCGTTTTTCTACAAACACATTTTTTTCATTTCGTTGTTTACATATCCAGTTAAATAATATATCTGTCATATCCTCAGCATGGTTGGTTTGATGTTGAACCATTATTTCTGGTAAAGAACATCTGTGGGGTCACCTCCGAACTCCCCAGAACCGCCAAAAGAAAGGGCCTTTTTCGGCTACAGTTTGGGCTACCAGGTTTCGGTGGTACCACGAGAGGGCCGCGCTTTGAAGGTGGCAGTCCTGATATCATCTGTAGGTGGTGAAATATCATGCTATAGCAACTCCCAAAAAGGATAGGAACATCAAAAGGCTACTGAAATAGTCACATGTGTTCTATTTTTTGTGTTGCTATATATGGTTTTGCTACAGATTCCGATCAGCTCCTCCTATCGTTCTAACATTTGCCGGTTGCTGGTTAGTTCATTGATGAAACCAATGTAAACCAATTGTAAAACAATCATGTTTTTTTGGGAAGAGAAGTTCAGGGTGGCATACCATTTATCCCAAATTCCCTATGGGTTGTAAAAATGGGGGCGGTACCGTAACTCCTCTACTAATCAACCAATCAGTGGGAAAAGGAAATCTACGGATGAAAAAAACACCCAAGATTCATGTTCGATAGTGGTTGAGTCGCCAAGGCCCCAAAAAAAGAACTCAACCAAGAGGTCATCATGCGACGTTTAGAGGGCTACAACGACCTCAAAAGGGCTGTTAAGGCTGGAGTCTTCTTGATTGGAGGGCTGGCAAGCCTCTGTTCGGAAAGGCAGTCAACTGACTAGCCATAACATGCCATAACCTTCAACCAAAATTTCATCCCTCAAAAAACATCAGCATCCTCCCAGAGAGCCACCAAAAAACATCCCTACGCATGCGCCGGCGTCGCCGCCGCTCATCCCAAGGAGATCGAATCGTCCGGCACACCGAATTGGCCGCGCGCCCCCTTGAGGGGCCCAATGTCGGGGGAAGTTCAGGTGATAAACGGTGACCATCTGCAGCACAAAATATCAGCATACCGGGTATCTCGGTATCTCCATTCGCCAAGACCGGTGAGTCGGTCCTGAACTTCCGATCGAAGTCGAGGGCGCCTTGCTTTGTCAAGGAGCCGAGATTTCCAAAAGACGGGCTACTCTCAAATTACCAGGGCCCACAAGCCGCAGCTCATGTTGTATTCCAAATAGATGTTCATAAAAGTTCTATTGCTACTCATGTTGGTAGTTGGATTTGTTCTACAAATAGACATGTGTATATATATATATATATACACAGTTGGTGTTCTCCTGCTTTCTCTATTATATCTTGCACAAACATACTTGGCAAGTTGTGCTTTCTGCCCAATCCAGAGAGACGTCAGGCCGTCAGATCTATGTACGTATAAGTTGTACTGTCAAAGGAAGGATAGCATGGGATGGGATGGGATGGGATGGGATGGGATAGGATAGGATAGGATAGGATAGGATATGTATGTGTACATACAGGATATCACATCTACCTACCTACCTACCTACCTACCTACCTACCTACCTACTATCTATCTATCTATCTATCTATCTATCTATCTATCTATCTATCTATCTGTCGATCGATCTATCTATCTATCGATCGATCTATCTATCTATCTATCTATCTCTACCTCTAGCTCTATCTCTATCTCTATCTCTGTCTCTATCTCTGTCTCTATCTCTGTCTCTATCTCTATCTCTATCTATCTATCTATCTATCCATCCATCTATATATATATATATCGATTTATCCATCCATCAATCCATCCATCCATGCGTCCATCCATCCATCCATCCATCTACATTATTATATATATATATATATATTGTATATATATATATTATGATGTATTATGCATGTATTACTTACATGTTTAGCCATAGACTGTCGTTTCATGCGGTCAAAATGTGGGCTCCGGATCCTTGGATTTAGCTTCTTGTATTAGCATCTTTGAAAATTCCGGGCCAATGTCGACAACATCCGAAGTGAGCCACTCAAGTCACCGCGGTGCTCAACCAGGGAAAGCCTAGTAGACTGGATGTTCATCCCCTGGGGGTGTCCAGTTGGATCCATGGCCGGTCACACTTCGTTCGGGTGATGTCGTACTGCCGGACTTCCGCTTTGAATTCCACGGGAACAAATGGAAGCCAATCAGTGGCCCTCTGAACCACCGTGGTTTGTAGGGCGTGTCGGCAACTTTTCAAGCGGCGTCTGGACCTTACCGTCCAAGCCGCCACAACAATGCGTGCCTTGAAACTGCAATCCTTGTGCGAATTCAAAGAAGTGGATAAAATATAAGAAAATCAATGGAATCTGCGAATGGTGCTTGATGAAAGCTTTGAATTTGTGCCGGCACAATCACCAAATGCATCGGGCGGCACAGCTGTTGACGACGAAAAATTGAACCAGAAATCATTCACAGAACTCGTTTCCCCTTGTCGCTCGTTTCACTCGTCCCGCAACAGATATACAGCCCATGGAGCAGCAAGTCCTTTGTGGTGATCCCAGCCGGGCGCGGAAAATTTCGCGTTGCCACGGCATGGTACACCCGGTCAAAATCCTGTAGCAGGAAGTTTCTCGCCCTCAAATGGATCAGCAGTTGCCCTGGCAGTTGCAGAGTTTGATTCTGCGCAAGCAACACCTAGTTCCTTTCAACTCTCTCAATCACGTATGGGTCCAAAGCCTTTGTCACAAATGTCCCTGGTGAACACCAAAACAGCTGGCAAATGGATGTTCACCCAAAAGAAAAAAACATCTCCGCAGCAATCTCAAGCACTTTCTCCATATATCGACGGAGGAAAATTGCGGATCCGCTTGAAGGCTGGCTAACACTTGTGGTGAAGATGTGACTCGTGCACATCCAGAGGGGGTCCACGGGACCGAAAACAACTTCTACAGCACCAGCATTTTCGGACCGGTTCCGCGTTCGTTTCATTTCCTGCGCATGGACATCGGCAGAAGGTTGGGGAGTGGAAGACAGAGATACCCGGCCTGGTAAACAAACAGTTTGCTATTGAAAATGGCCATTTATAGTTGATTTACCCATTAATAGCATGGTGATTTTCCATAGTTATGGGACAGTTGACCAGAGGGTATTCGATATGGTGTGAAAGCTGAAGATCCGGAGATATCCGGAAAACCGCAATGGTGTCATTCGTCGTGGTGCAGAAGGAGTCAACGAGCCGTGAAAAGTGGATAAGACTTTCTTCAACCAGAAATAGCCCGAGTTGAGCAACCAGTTGTAGAGTTGGAAACCTGGAAATTATGGTGAAAACCTCATCTTTATATGGAAAGACTCTTCGGCATCTTTTTGGGGTTACTATATATACATGATTGACAAGAAGAATACAGTATCCATATGTCAACGGCGGTGATCCGTTCAAAAATCACCCGAGAACTTAAAAGATCTCAGATATCATTGACATCCTGTACAACAGCTAAAGGTGATGATTGAAATCCCAACATGAGACATTATATGTCTGCGCAAATAGCACAATTCGTACACTTGGAGTAGACCTATTGTGGAGTGCTTCTCTTATCCGGCAGCCTTTTTGGTGGAGGTTGTTCTGAGGTGGTCAGGACATTTGCAAATGATCCGCTGGAAAATGATGTTCCAATTGAAAATGGTGAAATTTGATTCCGGGGTCTGTGGTTGTTTGAAATGCTGTACCGCATGGGGCAAAATCAATTTGGGACTCCGTGAATTGGAAGTTCTTGTCCAGTGGCAACACCGCTCTGTCATTTCCTGTACTCAAAAACCACACAAAAATTTTAAGCATCAAGCACTAATTTTATGTCGAGTACCCAATTAGTCTAATCTGACCCGAACCAAATCCCATGGGTTTCATCCAAATGTTCCTTTCAACCAAGCGGGAGATCTTAGCATCCTTTAGCTAAATATTGTGACGGAAATATAGAAATCAGAGCTAATTAAATGTTAATTACATCCAATTTCTTGCTCACAATTACTCATTCTATACCCTACTGTTATCTAACACAGCTACGGAAAATGTGCCATCTATAGACGATTCAGGACGATTTACCTATAAAATTGTGATGTTCCATTGCAAACCGTTAAATGACCAGAGGCTAAATCACCATTGTTGTCACTTAAATCAAATGTTTGCCATATGAAATCACCATTTCTCTTGGTTAAACCACCATTTCTCTTGGTTAAACCACCATTTCTCTTGGTTAAACCACCAGTTTTCTCACCATTCAACGACCGCGCCTTGCTCCCCGCAGAGCACGTCCGCTGGGTGGCCGCCGGGGGCGCCGCGGCCGCGGCAGCGGCATGTCGGGCACATCCACCGACTGCGGCGGAGGGATGACGAACTGATCCTGGCGGTGCCCTATGGAAAAATAAGTTGGTGGTTGCTGCGAACCCTCGGAAAAATGATGGAGTGAGTCAGTTGGGATGATGAAATTCCCGATGGGAAAAATAAAAAGCCATGTTCCAAACCACCAACACTAGGTTGTGAGCCACCATCTTAAGAATCTCTCTCATTTTTTCGAAAGATTCCCCAAGGATCAGAAATATATCATTATCATTATAGTATGTATTTGAAGCATTTTGAAACCACCAACCGGCATGGGTGTTGTATGGTATGGGCGTTATGGGTCAAAAAATGCAGTCCCACTTGGAGTAGTTAATGGGGTCAACGCCCCAAGCCGGGCGTTAGTTTTTCCACGTAACCGCTGCGGGCCCTCATTGCAGCATTTGACTGTTACGGATCTTCACATGCCGAAAAATGTCAAGACATTGTATAGAGGTCGTCTGAATGCCAAACTCATGCTTTTTCCGTGCGATCATGGCAGTTCCGTTTCCAACATCATCGGTCAACTCTTCAAACCGAAGAATGGAGGCTGAAGACTTCTACGAACCGAAGAAAAAATTGTTTTGAAAGCCGAAAAAATGATGTGCTGCAAAGTTGTTTTTTCAGATGTTGACCTGTGCATGCTGATATCAAGAATTCATATGAATTCATGTCACGGAAGCATACTTCACTGTAAATTACAATATATTATGCTCATTCCATCTCATTCCTGATTCAAACTCCAAAAGCAGAATGATTAAAAACCCAGGCCCGCCTCAAGGCCTTGTTCCCTAGTTGCTGTCATGTCTTCCTGGTGGCCACTTGTAATACCTGTAGTACATGGAGCCCAAAACCAAAAAGATCGCTAGACCAAAGTTTCTGGTTTTCGATGAAGCCCAGATTGATTCGTCAATTTTGTTCAACAATACTAAACAATATTCACCATATGTCCAGTTTGATATTCAAATCTTCTTCCATTGGGGAAATTTCAGTCATCCCCTCCCAAGTCGCACCGGCAGTGACGGCATCATATGCTCAGCTTCGCGTACCTCGAAGGTGGTCAACAAGCAGCTGCAGCAGCTATCACTTGGGGGCCTCACCTTGTAATTTTAAGTCGGGTTCTGTATGGCAATATGGTTTGAAACATGTTGAAACCTGGACCCACCCAATTTGTGCTAAAAAACGAAGACTGCGTCGACATCGACTTCGTATCATTTCCTCAAATAGTTCTTCAATGGATGTTGAAGCCTGTATGCATCTTATGCGTTGCACTCCTGCAGGATCCAGAAAAATTGTGGATGACAAGTGAGGCAAAACTCATGAAAACCCGAGTTAAAATCACCTGCATGAACCATCTTCATGCGCAGGGCGTACCAGAACTTGGAACCCGCAACAGTCTTTGTCACAAACAAACTGGAGACGATGCATACTCCCAAGCTCCTTAGCTTCGGCCATTTCCCCATTCTACAATCATTAAAAACAAAATTGGGGGTACTTAAACCCCTTAAAAAACCATTGCTTAAGTTGAATCACACTGAAATTTACCCCGTAGTCCACCAGAAATCGGACCAGAAATCGGGACCATCGGGCCTCAAAGAGTCCGCAGGCACCGCTGATGGCCGAGATTTGTCCTCCACGATTTGCATGGCCACCTGGGGGAAAAATGGTCACTTTGGTGGAACTGCTGCGTTTACCATTCAACTATGTATGTACATATATATATATATATATATGTGTGTGGGTGTGTGTCTATCTATATCTATATCTATGTCTATATCTATGTCTATATCTATATCTTTCTATATATATATATACACATATATGTCTATATATATATATGTATATATATACACATATGTATATATATATATGTATGTATACATATATATATACACATATATGTCTATATATATATGTATATATATACATATGTATATATATATATATATGTATGTATACATATATATATATGTGGGTGTGGGTCAGAATTGAATGCCCCAAAAATTGGATAGTTCATACTAAACACAAACTAAAACCTGTGGTTCTATGGGTCCTAAATCTTGATCCATAACCATGTGTATATACAGACATTAATTATATATATATGTGTGTTTGACCCCAAAAAAATATTTGCTGTGGCTAGGGGAAGCCTGATGAAACTCGTCGTTCGAAAACTTCTGGGATAGAAAAGTTGGAAACCTGGAAATGAAGGGTAAGTGCCATCAACCAGGTGGTCAGTTACAAGGGCGTGTCTACAAATGAGGTATACCCGTAAAATTGTCATTTTAAAATGAAAAGTGATGATAAACCCTGGGGGACTGTACCCTTTGTTCAAAAAAAGAAACAATCACACCCTTTTAACCGTGGCTTTTGCGGGGGGCACAAATTGTATTTGTTTTGAGACAAACTCAAATCAGCGAACGTGGCTAAGCCATCAATGACTTGGGTGTGTGTGTGTGTGTTGATCCGCTGCATGGTAACTTTAACTTGTAGTGGTTTATGTGCTAAATCTAACCCAAGAAAACCTAAGAGTATGGCTACAGTATAAGATGCTGTTGTCCATCCAGATTAAAAAGTGTCAAATGTGTCATAAAATCATGAATCGGTTGAAAAAAAACACAACTCCAGGACTCAAGGGCCACGATTCTAGGGCTCCAGAGATCGCACGCAGCAGTAAAAACCTGCTTAAGCCGCACAATTCCACGTTCAATAGGGTCCTTATATTTCCTTTTAATGAGTCACATAGACTGTGTAAATCAACCATTTTAAATATGTTGTTCCATCCAAAAAAAGAAACGACTGTCTGGGTATCTTTCACCAAGTGGCTATAGTGGATGGTATACCAGCCCCCGGGCGCGTTATCGGGGATGGTCCAATCGATGGTCACGAGACTGGCAGAGATGCCCTCGCGCTTCCAATGGAACCTGAACCGAACCGCACCCCGCGTTGCGGCCCCGCAACGGGCGCGCAAGTGGCTAGAAGTGCGGAGATGGTGTTTGAAATGTGTCATGCTATAACACATAGAGTTAATGTATGTGTGTATATATATATACGACTAGAGGAGAAAATTTGCGTCATTTCCATGCCATGGCGACACCCCGGCGGCCAAGGCGAAGCAAGACTCAATTGGTATTTTTCGATATACCATAATTTTATCGATTACTCATATAATGTCCTCATGATTATACGTAATATTATTCCCGATGAGGACATATTATTTATATATACTGTATATATGATTCTACGCCTGGGACAATAATCCAAGTACCGGTCACCTTGTGTCCTCATCGGGAATGGATCTTTGGCTGTTGCCAAGTATGTGGCACGGTCTGGGAACCTGTATGATTGTTTTCAGCAATGAAAGATACATATCAGTGCGGAGGAAAATCATCGTGCCAATAGATAAAACACAACCTCTGGCGCAACTCACAGCATCTCGGACAGTCCTCCAACCACATCAGTTTTTTTCCGGCATCGACCACATCATTTTTCAGTGCGGTCAAAAAAAGGCGGAGATCTTGGAATCCCTCGACGAATCCCATGACGATCGCCATGGAACATGGTGTCATAGTCGCTATCATCGGCAGCCAGCTGCCATTTCCCTCCAGCTGTGAGATCGCCTGAAACCATATAAGGCGAAGTGGGATCCATGGCCATATACCATATGGATCCATATGGCCATATGTTTCAAGACTGTTTGATGTTTTTTTTGTATAGAAAATGAGGGTCCACTATGGTGATTTTTACTCGGGGATTCTGAGAGGTCAGAGGATGGGTCCAAAATGGTCCCAAATTCGCCATCCGGTATCAAATCAGCTGATTTAGAAGTCAAGCACCTTGACTTCATCGTGATCCTTCAGAAATCTGAAAGGCGCTGAAGCTGGCGCCAACTACGATGACTTGATGCTTTGCATATGAAAGTTTTATTACATCATCTAAAAATATCTAAATGAGCTTTGATATGGTATTCCTGATGTTATAAAAATATTATAAAATATCGAATTATGTTGGAGTTTCCATGAGCTTCCCGCTAGGTATCCCTGTGCCGCTATACCATCTGCAACTGCGTGGCTCTCATTGGTGGGTTGCCAGCGCCAGACCGTGCCGAAGCTGCTGTTTCTCTGGAGGTGGTTTCGAGGGTGCGCCCCCCAAAGCGTACATCGCACCGTGTCCTAGGAACACCGCCGCGCCATCGTTGTCGCGAGTCATTTGGTGGGACTTAGTCGGTGTCATGATCTGTTGCTGTACTTAGATGTTGCCAGAATTAGCTATATATATATGTGCTTAGTAATTGGGGTATATCCTAATACATCCTAGTTATGAGTGGTTATAATCCAATTTGAAACCACTTTCTGGCAACATCTAAGTACCCTGGTTCACGTCCAGATCCCAAAAATATCCCGGAAACACGGAAGAGATGACAGCTTGAGATGTGAATCATCAACTTTGCTGTATGGAGCCCCAACCGGGATCATCAGGCGCCAAACCCAGCATTGGTTACATGCCTGTTCTATACCTGTTATATCCTTAGTTCAGATGTGGATACGTACCTGCTATATCTATATATGTGTGTGTGTGTGCTTTTGAATTTTTGAATTCGTGATTTTTTGCAAATTGTCTTTCCCCATCACCTAACGGCAATGTCGCTCATTTCGTGGCCTTAGTATATATATATACGTATATATATATATATATATTTATTTATTTATATTTATATATATATATTTATTTATATATATACCGTATCTATGGATCGATCTACCAATCTATCTATCTATCTATCTATCTACCTACTGTAATCCAATCCAATCCAATCCAATCTTATCTTGTCTTATCTATCTTACATACCTGTTGATGTTATTTGTTGGTTCTATACCTGTTATGTCCACAGGTTTCTCACGTTGTGTCCAAGGGACACCTGGCCAGTGTGGACCGGGCGACACATCCACCTTGACATCGCCAAACCTTGGACATGAGGTTTTCCATAAATGGGGAGTACCCCAAAATGGTTGATTTATAATGGAAAACCCTATTAAAATATATTAAGTATATTAAAATGGATGATTGAGGGGTACCCCCTATTTTAGGAAACCCAGATGTACTTAATGGGGATTATAAATCAACTTATGACTGGGCGACCTCACCTTGTATGACTTTCCAAGAATACTGCGAATGTATCATGGGAGATCATGGAAAATCATGGGAAATATTTCGCCAACTGCATGTGATGAATGGCGTGCCTGAAAATGGGATGAACATGGATTAGCCCCATAAAGTGATATAAAGTGGTCGTTTTGACGGGAAACAAGATGACCAACTATTGGATTTTAGGGGTACCCTTTTTGGTCAGGCACATTCATGTAGAGCATGGTCTTATCGTCTGGAGCTGTGGGTCCCCGTCATCCAGTGGAACCAGAGGAATGAATATCCACCAATCCACCATATGTCTGCAATCTGGTTTCTCTATGACAAATTCCAGTGTTTTCCTGGAAGTTGTGACTGGAAAATCAGTCCCGTTTAGATACCAGAAACCAAATCGCTCTTTGACAAGACCATGGAACAGAAAATCCTTGGAAATTGTGACTGTCCAGCAATGTTACCCCCTGTTTTGCCCAAATATCCTATATGTGATGTTTAAATCCCAATTTTCTCTTGGTGAAATTCCAATTTCTGCTATGTGAAATCCCGATTCTCTGGGTGAAACCCGCACTTTGAGTACCCTGCAGGAAACTAACAGTTGGATGTGGTGTTTACCAGCATGAATGTAGATCATTTTCCGAACGGCTTTCCCCATGGTTGTTCCATATCTTTTTGTTCCTTTACACTTTACCCATGAAACCCCATGAAATCTCATTAAACCACCATTGAACCCCATTAAACCCCCATTAAACAACCAAACCAACATTGGTTGGAAAAATGCCCTCACAGGACCGTCTCGGAACTTTCCTCCAATGGGAGGATCGTCCAAAATCACCTGCTTCATCTCCCATTGCTCCGCCTCTCGCGGCTTTCAAGGCCCACTGTACCCTCTGGTAAACTAACAGTTTGCTATGGAAAATCACCATTCTTAATGGGTAAATCAATTATAAATGGCCATTTTCAATAGCTATGTAACAAATTACCAGAGGGTAATTTTTGGAATGGATCTTTAGGTCACCGCAATGTGAAAAAACGCATTTTTGTCCCTTCTCAAGGCTTCTCAGAGGCCAGAAAAAATGAATGCTGTGTGATTTGGGTCACAATGGGTGTTGGCTTCTATCTTTTGATGTGCCTGGGTAATTGAGATTGTGAGCCTCATCATGACTGCCACTTGGTCATGTGGTATGAAGTGGAGTATTGTAGCAAGCTCGAGCAACGAGCATGAAGGTGCACATGGTTCAAATATGTTCGGAAACTCAGTTGGGATTATGCTCCAAGGATAGATCCATGTGAAGATAGATGGGGTTGGGGTGCCCTAGATGACCCCATCGTTCATGGCGAGTCTCACCACGGGGTATCTCCTTGTGTTCCAAAGTTTCCACGCCACAAACCATCGGAACGACGTCGGCGGACAGGCACTGTGAAGAGGTCCCCCGACAGAGCCCCCTTGATGGAACCAACAAACAAGCCAAAATATAAAGTTGGTTACCCTCTGGTAAACTAACATAACTATGGAAAATCACCATTTTTAATGGGAAAATCAACTATGTCTATGGCCATTTTCAATAGCTATGTAACAGCCATTACCAGAGGGTATCCCATCAACGATCCCAATGACATCACCATAAACTGTTCCGTCACGCCTTGTTGGGCAACTGCGGCTTGATCCCTGGATAGCTCTGCTTCCCATCTGCCAAGTCCTGCAACGCTCCAACGGTCCCTTGGGAAGATTTGAACATGTTGAGAGGGATTAGGACGTATCATTTCAATAATGAAGGGATTATATTGATATTGTTATTCTTAAGAAATATGGGTCCGGAATTGTTTTGGGAATTATTGTTTTCCCTTGTGGGAATTTGTTTCTGATCTGTTTTTTTGCCCGTTTTCCTGGCCATTTGCAGCGTTTTGGAGCTGGAAGTTGCAATTTCAACTGTATTTGCACCATTTTGTAGTTTGAACCTCTCGTTTTTCTTTGTATTTGCAACATTTGGGTGCTCAAACTGTTCATGTTTGCATGGTATGTTGCGACTAGGGTTGATTTAGGCTTGGCTTACGGTTGTTTAAGGGTTAATTTAGGGTTGGTTTTAGATTTGGTTTAGGTTCGAGAAGCGCAGAAGCAGGGAAAAGCAGAAAAGAAAAAAAACAAAAGCAGAGAAGCAGAACAGTGGAGAAGCAGAGAAGCGAAGACAGCAAAGAAACAGAGAAGCAGAAAAGTGGAGAAGCAGAGAAGCAAAGAAACCTAAAAGCAGAGAAGCAGGGAAAAGCAGAAAAGCAAGCAGCAGAGAAGCAGAAAGGCAAAGAAGCAGGAAAACAGAATAAAAAAAAAACAGAAAATAATTCAAAAAAAATAGCCCGCCAAAAAATATTGTTGCTACCGATAATTATAACGGTCATCGTCGCCCTCGCCGCTGCCGCCGCCGCTGCCATCATCATCATCATCATCATCATCATCATCATCACCATCATCAGCAGCAGCAGCAGCATCAGCATCAGCATCAGCATCATCATCATCATCATCATCACCATCATCAGCAGCAGCAGCAGCATCAGCATCAGCATCAGCATCAGCATCATCATCGGCATCATCATCATCATCATCACCACCACCATCACAATCACCATCACCATCAGCATCAGCATAACTATTATTATTGTTATCTGGAACTATCATATTAGAGGACATTACGCTTATATATCCCTTGCCTGCAACTGCCGGCATTGTGCCCCAGTTCGTATGCCAAGTTAGTTTATAACCATATTAGTCATTATAACTTATGTGGTGGTTTCCATAAATGTGGGTACCCCAAAATTGATGGTTTAAAATGGGAATTCCCATTAAAATGGATGATTTTGGGGCACCCCCATTTTAGGAAAACTTCATATATGGTTATGTAATAACTATATAATAAGCGCTATAGCACCATATTGGCACTCATGTTCTTAGTAGTCACAATATAGTTTATATATGTTTATATATATATATTTATTTCTTTATTTATACATATATATATGGTCATTAGAACTATACATGTTCATTATTATATGGTGATTACCACATATTAGAATCATAATTACAGTAGATGGGGTCAAGAATATCCAAGTTCTAATGTTCGGGGGCCCCCTTCGCAAAGCCTTAGAGCTTCACCTTGGATCGACCATCTTATGGGTCCCATTTTCAGGCCCCAGTTAATGTTAGCTCGTCGTAAAATCGGGCTATGAAAATCATGTTCAGGGTACCAGTTAAATTCCCACAAAGCCATACAAATCTGGGTCATGTTGCTATAAAAATCCATCTACCCTCCAGTTGACTAACATAGCAGCTATGGAAAAGAAACCTAGATTCTGTATTAACGGGAAACAACCGTGAATTTCCGTTGTTTTTTGTATGTTTACCGGAACGTGACCCAGCAGATATAATTTTTTATCTTTGCCGGTTTCCTCTGCCATCTGTACCAGGATGTCTGTCATGGCCTGAGAGACTTCCGGCAAAGCTTTTGACCAACCGAGAGGGATCCGATACTTCCGCACATCTCGTCTTGACTGCAAACAAAAAAAAGGCTCAAATGAAACAAGTCGAGGGATCCAATTTGGATACGATGGGTTACTTGAATGGCACCAATGAATATTTACTAACTATTGACACTATCTGATTACTAACCTTGATTGATACGCCATTGACACTAGTTTTCATCAACCACTGGGCGTCCCGTGCCGTTTTTTGGGGGGTTCCATGAATGGGGTTACCCCAATAGCTGGATGGTTTTTGGTTATGGAAAATCCTTCTAGAAAATGGATGATGAATGGGGGTACCCCCATGGATTTGGAAACCTCCATTTAGATGCTTCAGAGCTTCATGATTCTCCGAAAATTTCCTAAAATGTGGCGATTTAACCAGCAGATTTCGGTACTTCTGAAACGGTCACTCACAGCCAGGTCAGCGCACTGCATGCGTGTAGGGGCCGTAAGTGGTGAAGCCACCCTCATAGCGCTGATGTTGATACTCCTGGCGCCATGCAATTGCTGGGGGGTCAATAATTTTGAGGCATATCCATAGGGATTTTTTATATGAATATGATAATATGATATACAATATTTGATACATAATATCTAATATGTCATATACAATATATAAAATATAAATAATATAAAATATAAATAATATAAAATATAAATAATAAAAAAACATATAATATAAATAAAATGTAATTCACTATGAATTATAAAAGCAAAAATAAACGAAATATATTTCAAAGAAACATAACTTATGTACTATATACGACTTACTGATATAATAATATAATAATATAATAAACATTGATATAAGATAAATAATAATGCATAATAATATATATATAGTATTTAAAATACAATAAGATATTAAAAATAAAATATATAATATATAAGAAATAATAAATAATAATTAATGTACAATAATAAATGTGTTTGAAAAAACAAAATGTACAATACATTCAATTATATATACATATATACTGTCTAAAATATCTATTAGTTTAAAAAAAAAAATGTGATATATAAAATATATAATATAATACAATATCATATAATATAATATCATATAATATAATATAACATAATAAAGTATAATATAATATAATATAGTATAATATAATATAATATAGTATAATATAATATAATATAGTATAATATAATATAATTTAAAATAATATAATATAGCATAATATAGTTGAATATAATATAACATAATATAATATAATATAATATAATATATATATATTTACATTCAAAATTGAAACATATATGTAATATAAAAAATGTAAAATTTTGAAAAGATATATATATATATAACCAACAATACATATATTTTTAATATATATATATATAATAAATAATATCAATAATCTATAGCATATAGAATATATAAAATATAGATAATACATAAAAATAATAAAAAGTTAAAAAATATAATAAATATAATATATACTAAATATATAACATACAGTTCAATACATATGAATATGATAATCTGCTAACAGCGAACCCCATGTCCCTAAAAGGCTGAACAATGCCGGCCATTTTCAAACGAGCTTGCGATCAGTGATCTAGAAAGCTAATGACGTTTGTGCCAATTATCGACCAAGAGGGCTGGAAGAGCATGACGGCGGGAAGATGCAACAGGGAAACACGAATAGTACGCGGATGTATATGTATCTCAATACTGATCCTGTTGCAGGAAGCAAACTTCAATATGCAAAGCTCGCTTTGATGCATCAAAAACAACTCTGCTCTACATGTCTTCATACTCGAGACCCTTGCTTATTCGAGCACGGGGCATGTCAGAGTACAGGAGATGCCCCTGCACACAGAAATATATCTAGATTAACATAAAGACACATGTTCGCAATCAATGCTTCTGCGTTATTGCCTAGACCTGTAACCGCACAAAAACATAAAACAATGTCTTTTCACAACAGCACTGAGCTCCTTGCGCTGCGCCGTCACTATGGCGACGGTGGCCGTGCTGTCCTGAAGAGTGAAGGTTTTCCACCAACGGATGGTTGTTAAAGGGCTATACTTGGCACTAAAAACCGCATGCCACCGGTCGCCCCGGTGGGGTTTGCTGTTTCTTCGCGGACACTGTCTTCTTCTGGTACTTCGTCGTCCGCGTTGTCCTTTGGAATTTCAAGCGGCAATTTCCAAAATGTTCTAGCTGCAGACGGAAAAGACTCCGTGTGCAAGAGTCCAACGCAGCAGTCATGGAGGAAAGGCATTGCTTTGTCTCTCCTTGTTGATACGGTGCAAGGACAGTGATAGAGCTATGGCAGGTCTGAACTGCCGAGAACATAATGCAAATGCTAGGCACCGGCCCTGAGGTCCAGAGGCAGAGAACCTCAGTGTTCAATGTAGTGCTTCTGATCTTACAAGGTGAAATGAGAATTGACCCCGCAACGAGAGGATGAAATCACTCTGTGGACGGGGTCCGGACCTGGCGCAGGGCTCGCCGGATCGGACGGCAAATGATTTCGAATGGCTGCTTGCAATGAACTTTTGCCCCTGTGCCATCGGCATCCTGTCTGATGTTTCTCCTTTGGTGTGTCGGATGGAAAACCCTGCTTGAAAACTGTTGCCGCAACTACTACCGATCAATTTCAAATCAGGGAAAAACCTGAACAATGTTAAACGAACGTAGGAGCAACGAGCCACTTATCTGACACTTGGCGTGATGTTAGCTGGACAGCCTTTTTTCTCACGCGTCTCCGTCTAGGGCTTCTTCGCGAAATCCGAGCCTGCATCTTTCTTGGCAGACCTCTCCTCGTTCCGTTTCCGTTTCTTCCACTTCATCTCCCGTTTGTTCTTTGCCCTCTTCATCTTCCTGAGTTCGCACTCGGCTTTCAGCAGCCGGTCGATCGCATCCAGCGATGAGCCGCCGCTGTGCAGCAGCTGGGCCACGCAGCGTCCAGACTGGCTCGATGAGGAGGACACTGGTCGGCGGCAGAGCTGCAGCAGCTAGCGTGCCGGGGGCTGGTAGACTCGGGACCACTGCTGGCAGCTGCGCCCATTCTGCTGCCGAGTCATCGATGTCTCGAACCACAACCGGTACTGGAACTTAGCGTGCCTGAATTCCACAGTGGCAGCAGCACGGAGCTTCAGCCGCTGTTTAAACAGGTCAATGAGACGGTTGGCGTTGGATGAATTGGAATCCTCACTTTGCTCTTGGGGGTCGGTGTCGCTGTCCGAGACGGACATGTCCCGCCGTGTCATCGCAGCCGCTATTCCGAGGGACGATTTCTGAAGGCTGCCAAAATGAATACTGACGTTACCTTGTGAGTTAGTGCAGCGTGGACGACTCATGAATCTGAGTTCAGAGAAGGGGTGATGGACTTGAAGAATATCACTTCATCTCTGATTGGATCTGAATTTGCTGTGAACAGTTGGGCTGGATTGCGTCTTTGAAAAGTCGGTCTAGATGTTCATGAACCAAGCCGCTCCAAATGGCAGCGGAAGAGGCCGACCTGAGGTAAAATTCTTATGGAACGAAACAGGTCAGAAATAACATAATGAAACATGACCATTGCTGATACCATGCTGATGGACAAATCGAAGCAGCATCTTCCAAACGCGGCGCTCGGTCAAATCCGCCATCTCTGTTCCTGCTTCCTTCTTCACCCAAGGGGCTTTTTTTTGCCTCTCGCTTCTCAGCTTCTTCAAAAAACCAAAGCTTAAGGAGGTGAAACTAATCATCGCCGAAGGGTGCATGCAGATCCTCCTCCTCTCCGGAAGACACGACGGGGCTTTGGGCACCGGCGTCATCCTCCGCCAGGAGCTGGACCATGGTCAACTCGAAGACCAGGGTCTGTCGCGGCATTGTCGGCAGGCTCAAGCCGAACACATGCCGTTCGATGCCAAGCTCCTCCTCCTCCTCCTCCACCGTAAAGGGCCGCTCCACCTCTGGCCGCCACAGGACGGACCAGAGTAAGGCAGGGAGGTTGCCTTGGAGCCAGCGCCAAGCGAAGAATTCCGGCAGGTGGCGCATCAGAAAAAAGGGCGGCCGCCGCTGCGAGCCAGGCCCCCACGCCCGAAGGCGGAGCTTCCACCCATGAGCGTCCCAAGCCCGCATCAGCCGCTGCAGCCTCGGCAGCACGGCCAGGAAAACCTGTGGAACTAGTTAGTTAACATATATTATAAAACGAAATATTTTACATATTATATATATATGTTATATATATATGTGTTATATAAAAAAAAAATACATGATATAAATAAATCTATATATATATTCTAAAATGTGTAAAATAAAATATATAGTGTATATATATATATATTATATATATAATAAATATATTATAATAAAATATCAAATACAATAAAATATATGTTGAAAAATATTTTGTCTTTTAACATTTACAATTTCTTTAAATATATAATCTATTTAATATATATATAATATGCAAAAAATATTATATAACAATTATTTTAAAAAAAATATAAATATATATATATATATGTATATACATATATATATATATTCCAAAATATAAGTAACTTTCTACAGAATACATAATATATATTAGTCATGACGCATATTTTTTAATATTTACTATATATTTTAAATAATATATAGTATATAATCTACATAAAAACATATATACCAAAAAAAATGATACACGATATATAACACACAATATGTAATACAAAATATACAATGTATAATATGTATTGTATAATTTACAATACATTAAAAAAAAAATAAAATATAGTATATAATTGAAGGTAATACAATATAATATAATATAATATAATAATATAAAAATATAAAAAAATATAATATAATAAAATATATTTTTGATAATCATATAATATGAGATAATAAAAAATAATAACATTTTGTAATGATATAATATGATATAATATAATATAATAATATAAAAATATAATATAGCATAATATAGTGTAATATAATATAATTTAATATAGTATAATATATTTTAATATAATATAATGTAACATAATATAATGTAATATAATATAATATAATATGTATATATATATACATATATATATTCTTCCGTTCTTCGGCAAGAGTTTCCCCTCGGCGCCCGATCCACTGCACAGGCCATAATGTCCTCGAGGGTAGTGACATAGCCAGCATAACCTGATCTGCTCAACGACCATGTCGGCGAGCTTCATATCTTTTGACAATCCGTGAGAATGTTTAGAATTCCAAAGGCTGCCATCCACAACTGCAAGAGTTTCTGATCCAAAACAAGTTTAATCAACGCCTCAGGGGTCAAGTTCCTTCAAGACCAGCAGTTGCCGGGGGTCCGAACCACTGGCCACATTGTTCAGCACCTCAGCGGACCGGTCACCCCATGTGGGAAAGGATCTGCATCTCCAAATTCCCCCGTCATGGGACTGCATGAAAAGATTCAACACATTGGGCGCTAAGAAGGGGCTGAAGAAAGAATCGGAACCAGCGAAAACAGTGGAAACCTGGAGCACCTATAGCCCATGTCCTTCCCTTTTCTCTGGATGAGTTCCCTAATTTATATCAGTTCTTGTGGGTTAAACATCACTAAACCCAATAGCACCACATTGGGAGTGTCCACCAACTACCAGTATTACCACTGGAGATGTGGGGCCATCTATCTAGGCGAGTTGGAAAACTTTCGTCAGCAAAAAAAATGCCATCCTAATCGTCGTTTGGGGTGAAGTCGGCCATTGTCAAGTCGTTACACTTATATACGCTTAAATAGCCGGAAACTCCTCATATTTGGGTGCTTTCATGCTTTCATCATCATGCCATCCCTTTTTTTATGTGAGAAACCATCATGTACCATCTTTCCGGGTTCAAGTGAACTTCTCAATCGCATGTGAGTTTCTAGTAAATTTAAGTTTCCTTGAAATATACTCAAGATATACTAAAGATACTAAACATACGTAACTCAAGACATTGTCGAAGGAAGTTTAGAAATCAAACTTCCGACCATATGGACAGATGGAAAAAGCAGAGGTGAAAAGAATCAGAGAAGAGAAAAGAAGAGAAAAGAAGAGAAAAGAAGAGAAAAGAAGAGAAGAGAAGAAGATCAGAGAAGAGAAAGAGTCAGAAGAAAGAAGATGCAGGCGCACGAAAAGGTAGAAAAGTCGCGAAGCACTGCGTTTTTTCCAATGATTTGTGGCTCCAGAGGGTCGAAAAGTAGGCTCGTTAAAGCGGCAGGTGCGGTGCCATCTGGGCAGATGAGAAATTAAAAATTAAACGCCGTTGTGGCGCGAAGCACATTTCGAAGTCAAAATGCTGAAAACACCTCATGCTCGGAGCGCTTTTGGAAGTTGACATGTCGAAAAAGTGCACGCGGCTGTGGCGCGAAGCACATTTGGAAGTCAAAATGCACATACACCTCAGCTTCAGAACACTTTTAGGAGTTGAGATGTCGAAAAAATGCACGCCGTTGTGGCGCGAAGCACATTTCGAAGTCAAAATGTACAAAGCACACCAGCGTCGGAGCACCTTTTGAAGTTGAAATGTTCAAAAAGTGCGCGCCGTTGTGGCGCGAACAAAATCGAATTCAAAATGTAAAAAAAAACGCATGCCCGGACCACCTTTGAAGGTTCAGATGTGGTTTTGCGTGGCGGGCGTAGTACAAGATACATGTGCATCAGAGATATCAGGAGGTCTGGGCGCTGATTTCCTGAGAGGGGTTGCATTTTGGAGCATCAGATCTTCAGGTTTGCTAAGATGATTTTGCGTGACAGGTGCAGCTTCGTATTACCTGGCATCACTTTTGCATGGCACGCGCAGCACTTGACACAGATGAAGTGGAAAATCGCAAAACGCATTTGTACGAGGCCGTCAGCTCTGCACTCAACTTTCCATTTTTGAAGGAAGTCTCGCGGAATTGTTTCGTTTTTCATGTTGTCAACTTTGAAAACTGAGGAAGTCTCGCAGAATTGTTTCCGTTGTCAAGTTAAAAATCGAGGAAGTCTCCCAGAATTGCTTCGTTTTTGACGTTGTCAAGTTTAAAAAGGAAGTCTCGCAGAATAGCTTCGTTTTTGTGCTTGCAGATAGACAGATAGATAGATAGATAGATAGACAGACAGACAGACAGGGAGATAAACAGATAGACAGATAGGTAGACAACTGCGACTACACTACACTACAACTACACTTCAACTATATCATAGCAACTACCACTACACTATAACTACAACTTCAACTTCAACTACACTTCATCTACGACTACATTTGCAACTACAGCTACAATTACCGTTACACAACACTACAACTGCAACTGCAACTGCAACAACAACAACAACAACAACCAACAACAACAACAACCAACAACCAACAACCAACAACCAACAACCAACAACCAACAACCAACAACCAACAACCAACAACAACAACAACTACTACTACTACTCCTCCTCCTACTACTCCTACTCCTACTCCTACTCCTACTCCTACTACTACTCCTCCTACTACTCCTACTCCTACTCCTACTCCTACTCCTACTCCTACTCCTACTCCTACTACTACTACTACTACTACTACTACTACTCCTGCTACTGCTCCTACTACTACTACTACTACTACCACTACTACTACTACTACTCCTACTACTCCTACTACTCCTACTACTCCTACTCCTACTACTCCTACTCCTACTCCTACTCCTCCTCCTCCTACTCCTGCTCCTACTCCTACTCCTACTACTGCTACTACCTACTACTGCTACTACCTACTACTGCTACTGCTACTGCTACTGCTACTGCTACTACTACTACTACTCCTACTACTCCTACTACTCCTACTACTCCTACTACTCCTACTACTCCTACTACTCCTACTACTCCTACTACTACTACTACTACTACTACTCCTACTCCTGCTACTGCTCCTACTACTACTACTACTCCTACTACTCCTACTACTCCTACTACTCCTACTACTCCTACTACTCCTACTCCTACTCCTCCTCCTCCTCTACTCCTACTCCTACTCCTACTCCTACTCCTACTACTGCTACTGCTACTACTGCTACTGCTACTGCTACTGCTACTACTACTACTACTACTCCTACTCCTACTCCTACTACTCCTACTACTCCTACAACTCCTACTACTCCTACTACTCCTACTACTACTACGACGACGACAACGACGACCACCACCACCACCACCACCACCAACTGCAAGTACAACTACAACTACAACTACACTAAACTACAACTACAACTACAACTACCACTACACTAGACTACAACTACAACTACCACTGCCACTACCAGTAAACTACACTACAACTACAGCTACAGCTACAATTACCACTGCCACTACCAGTAAACTACACTATAACTACAACAACAACTTCAGCTTCAACTACACTACAACAACAGCCTCAATTACCACAACTACAACTACACCACAGCTCAGCTACAACTACAACTCCTACAACTACTTCAATTCCTACAACCACATTTTCAACTACACTACAACTACAACTACAACTACGACTACAACAACAACTACAAGTACAACATTACAACTTCAACAACATCAACTACACTACAACTACAACTACACTACAACTATGTACAACTAATAATACAACAACAACTAAAACTGCAATTACATTGCACTTCACTGCACCACTCTACGTCCTGCAGTTGTGGGTGGGGTGACCACTGCAACCAGTCCAAAAATCACAACCACCTTCGGTCCATCAGTGGATTCGCTCTGCCATCCATGCATCACAACAACTCACCTCTCCTATAGTTTCCTATCTTTGAAACTTCCGCCACCGCCTTGTGCGGTACTACTGGTATAAGTTGATCTGGTTCCATATACTATTAACCTATTACATATATATATATATATCATATACCATCTGGTTATTTAACATAGCCATGGAAAATCCCTTATAAATGGACGTGTTAATGTGAAAATCATCTCTTGATCTCCAGGCACCACGGTAGCGCTCTGGTTCACCAATCCCGGTTCCACCAAGACCGCTTTGATTGCCTCCGTTCACAGGGGAGAAACCGAGTGTTGAAACCGGGGGTATCGGGATATCATCGGGATATCATAGGCTTATCATGGGGATATCATGGAAAATTGGAACCCAAAACCACCAAAAATGCTGTTGAAATTGTTGAATCATAAACAACGACTTACCAGAAATTTATGGTGGATAATGGGGATAAACCAACCGTAATAGGGACATATTGGGGATATTATCGGAGCTGGGATAGAATAGGATTTGCAACTGACACTGTCATGTTTCGGTGAGTCCAAAATTGGTGATACCCCAAAATTGCCATGAAAAGATCTGGAAAATGGCAATAAACCATGGGATTTCGGGTTATCCTAATTTCAGACAGGCCAATGTCAACGTGGGGATACCGGGTTCTAAAAAAAGAACACAGCCATGCTGTCACAGTCATAGCAAAGAAACTTGCCTACCCCTTATCCCTCCAATTCGGTGTTGTTACCCCGCTCTGCTTGGAAGGGCAGTTAAAAAAACAGCCATTTTGGTTCGGATGCTGGCATACATTGGTCAGCAACATTGATCAAGTGGGCGCGGGGTGATCGGGTGTGATGTGACATGAATGCTGGTTGAACCAACAAGAAATCAGGATTTACCAAGAAATAAGGATGTACTCAACTAGCATGAAGGTGTAAAAAAAAACATGTGTGTTATTCTTGTTTAAAGGTCAAGAACACCAGTTGTGAATCAATCTGTGGATTAACCAGGCAAAAGGGATAGAACTGATATATATATATATGATATATCGATTTAACAACTCAGCTTGACAGGCAATTGCCCAATGGAACCGTACTTGGCAGTTGCCTCCAGTAAACGTGGCAATGGTAACACACCATGTGTATAAATGGAGGTGTTCAAAAATTATCTACGCATAAGTGGTGGATTTCCATTGCCACATTGGATGATAAAGATCCCCACTGAACCAGCCATCAGCCGACCCAAAGCAAGGAGGACATGGAGGAGCCAGGGACGATGAGAACCCATGGTAAGCCATATAAAAGATGGTCCCTATCCAAAAGTAAGACAGGCTCAAATCCTTCCAAGTATTCAACGTGGAATCCATGTTACAACGAGCTTTGAAATTGATTTTCACAAAGGAAACTGAATGTCCACTATATTCCTTGTTGGAAAGTCATAGGTTTGCCACCATTTTCTTGATTTCTACCCTTGTTGATTCTTAAATCAGAATCAAAAAAATTGTTGAACCATGTTAAACCAACCCAGATTGAGAACAAAAAGTGCCTGTAAAATCATATATAACTTCATAAACTTAATATCATATCCCCAAAAAACCATCCAGATTCCCATTTTTCAGCCGAAAAAAGAGGCCTCCCTGGTGACTTTGCCGGCCATGGTGGTGAATTCTCCAGGGACCGCCGCAACAATCTGGGCGTGCTTTTCATCGAAAATCAGCTGAAAAGCATGGAAAATCATGGGGAAAAACAAGATGAAAACCATGGAAAATAAAAAGGGGGAGTTAAGATAGCTAAGCAATTGCCCGAAAACCTGCCAATCTGAAACCTTGAACATGGCTGGAAGAGGAAAATCTCAATTGTGGGCGGAAAATATGGGATCATTATTTATAAATTGGCAATTGTTCGTTTGCAGCTTAAATTCAGTGTCACCACCATCAGCATCAACAGCATCATCATCATCAACAACAACAACATCACATCATCATCTCAAAATTCACCTTCACCGTCATCATCAGTACCAGCAGCTACCGCATTGCGGTTAAAGAGATCCAGCCTGGAAACTGCCAACGCTGCCGACACTGCCTCAAAATTTTAGGGGCACTGCCTCAACATTCGTTCTATCCTTAATCCTATGGCCATTTATAGTGGATTTACCCATGAAAAATGGTGATTTTCCATAGATATGTTAGTTTACCAGAGGGTAAATAATCATCCAATAATGATCTGCTTGGTGGTGCAATAACCATCTTGAAAAATATGATGGACTTAAAGTCAATGGGTTTCGGATAAAACTCCCATTTCTATGAAATGGAAGTCATAATCCAGTCATGTTTGAAACCACCAACCAGATATAGATGATTTACCATATTTACCTATTAAAATTTGTGATTTCTGCAGGGTTCTGTGCAACTCCCAACTCCCTCCACCAGTCCCCGTTCTGTGCCCAGGCTCCAACTGGCCCACTCTCATCATCTGAAAGCCCAAGATCTCAGAAGCTCAGGCGACCGTGGCTGATCTGATCAATTCCCGGCAGAAAGAAAAACGGCAATAATGACGAGATGAAAAACAATAATAATGATGATAATGATAATAATCGTGATAACAATAGTAATGATAATAATAGTAATATATATATATATATAATGATGATGATGGGAATAGTAATAGTAATAATGTTCAGCTAGATGCAGGATTTATGACTAAAACCCAACCCACGATTGCAGCCCCTGGGTGTCAGGCCGTCGGGAAGACTGTCTCACGACTGAGCGGAGATGGCGGAGATGGCGGAGATGGGGACATCCAACACACATCGCGCCATGGAATTCGTTCACTATAAAACGAATCAACCAACCAATAGTTGGTTAGTTTTTTTGGTAAAGATACTATAACTTATTATAACTAAACAACTGATATAACTAACCACCCTGCACAGATGAGGATCTTGGAAAACGACAAGGGTCATCTCTAGAGCCGGATGTACGGTTGAGATTGGAAATGGGTCTGACTCCCTTCCAGTAGAATCATAAAATGTTGATTGGTTTCAACAATACCAGAAGGAACCTTTCAAGAAATTGGGACCACCAACCCGGAAAGAATCCTGGCATGATGTTGGCTGGGTATTCGTCATTCTGGCAAGTTGTGCTCACTGCAGAGAATCGTTGGAAGGATGTACAAAATCCGAAGTATTTGCATAGCAACCTTGCAGTATATTGTTCACGTAAGAAAGGTGAATTAGAAAAAAACAAGAATATTGACAGTACGTAAATTAAGTGGGTGCGGATGAAAACTCTGGTACGTGCCCATTTCCCCAGACATCAAACTCATTAGGGGGTTGGTCCCTTAAGTTCTGCTTGAAAAATTCCAGTTCAGCGCATGAACCATCATTAATCAACCAAACAAATAAAAGAAAACTAGAAAATTGATGCGTAAATGCCATTCATTAGTCGTTATTTCAGGTTAACCCCATCAAACCTCTGCATGGAAATGTTCAGATCCCATTATACTGGGTGATCCCCCGTAATTCATCTTAACCCCATATAATCGGCATGAAACAAATCAACCAGATCAACGAGGCACATCTGGTTGGGCCGCAGCAGGATGTTTTTGGGTGCCTGGCAGCAATATGGCAAGGCCCTGCGAACCAGACATTGGGTTTGGTCGTTTACAACGGGAGGGTTTGTATCTCTATTAGATGTATATAGTCTATTTAGTTATCTTTAAGTTATTTATCATGCAGTTGCTTAGTATTTGGCTATCCAGTTATCAATTATTTAGTTATATAAATTCTATTTTCTTGAATATATTTTGAATATATTTATTCTATGTGTCTATTTGCATATCTATCTATTTATACATATATATATATATGTGTTTTGTAACTTGCTGCTGCCGCATACACCTTCGATTGTTTCCTGTCAGGGGAAAGCACATTCATCATGTGCCTTTTGACTCGTGGCTCAAGGCCAATTTCAGCGTGATAGGGGAAAAATCTCGAGTGCCGCCATAGGATTGGTTGGAAGGTGAAGAGTGGACTCTTTTGGGATTTGGTTGGATAGATATACATTTTTGGTGTTGTGGACAACACTGTTGGAACGACTTTACTTTGGTTGAACATCAACTACTTTCTGGTGATCAAGGAGGACCTTGAACCATTCAGGTGGGAACTGTTATCAGTGGAGTTGTGATCTACGATCCAACGACACTGGTAGCGGAGCCTAGAGGCTCGTGCTACTTGCACGCAAAGCCGGCCCGCTAGTTTGGTGGCTTCTGGATAGTGAGCAATGCCTCCTAAAGAGTCTGCCTCAACTGATGGGAACGGTGACTCCCAGCAGGGTTCCAATTTTTGGAATTTGCTGCCCAGCTTTGACCCGAGTGAAGATGACATACGAGAGTTTTCACAGAAAGCCAGGTTCATCCACGGTGTCATGCCCGAGAAGGACAAGCCCAATTTAGCTCCCAGGTTAGCTATGTTGTGTAAAGGGACAGCTTGGTCCCAGGTGCGTCAGTTAGATCCGAAGAAGCTCACCAAGGCCGACTCAGGTGTTGAATACTTGTTGGCCGCTTTGTCAGCTTGGGAAGAAACATCAGAGATGAAAACGTATGAACTGTTTGAACGAGCACTCTACAAGGTAGTACAGAAGTCTGATGAGGCCTCCCATAGTTTCTCACTTCGCCTTCAAGCTGCATTCAATGAGATAGGTGATGATGTCACTGTCAAACAAATGCAAGCCTTCGTGATGTTGAGACAGTCAGGTTTGTCGTCCGAAGACAAAAAGAAAATCCTGACGATGACAGGTGGTAAGCTGGATCTGACCGCAGTTGACCAAGCCATGAGGTCGTTGTCCACACGTGTGTTGATGGGTCCTGGTGAAGCCAAGAAAAAGATTTACCCGATCAATTTCTCAGAGGTGGAAGAGCCACCTACCCAATCCGATGAAAGCCTTCCGGTTCAAAGCACTTACGTTGCATACCATGAGGAAGAGGATGTTTTGACAACCGAGCATCTGGAATACCTAGTGTCTCAGGGAGATGAGGATGCCAACGTAGTGCAACAGTTTGAGCGTGATTTCGAAGAGATGCTGCAAGAGATTCCTGACATGCAACAAGCAATGGTCTCATACAATGAGGCTAGGCAGAGGATCAATGATCGCCGTCGCAGCCGAGGGTTTTGGCCCACGGGAAAAGGAAAAGGGAAAGGTGGGTTCAAAGATGGCTCCCGGCCATACCGCAAAGGTGTTGGAAAGTCTGGAAAAGAAGAGTTGTTGGCTCGCATTGCAAAAACGCATTGCAAGCTCTGCGGCGCCCTTGGCCATTGGCGCGCAGAATGCCCTCAGAGGAAAGAAGCCCGTGAAACTGCCAACGTTGCCTTCTCCATGCCTTCCGAAGCATCCGATGCCGAAGAGGAGACCAGCCAAGTGGTCTTTGAAGAGTTGAGTGAACAGGAGTGCACCCGTTGTGAAACATGTTTCGTTGCCTCATGCTACCGAAAACCAGTTTTCTGCGAGCAAAATGTTGAAGACGTGAAAGCCTTTCGGGGTAAGAAACTGAATAAGCCGGGGTATAAGCGGGGTAATAAAGGGGTAATTGGGGATAAAGGGGTAACCAAAAACAGTGGTCCAGAAAACAGCCTGAAACCAGCAGTGGTGACCTCAGCACCCAACACCCGTGCCGCCAGGAAGATGCATCCGAGACCAACCAATAGAGCCGATGGTTTTGTCAGCCAGAATCACTCAGATGCCATGCAAAGTCAAGGAATGGCCATACTGGACACAGGTGCCAGTCGCAGTGTGATCGGACAAGACCATGTCCCCGCGATGCTCCAAAAACTGCCAGCCAGTGTCCGTGACCAAGTCGTGGAGAAACCCAGCAGAGTAGGTTTCCGTTTTGGAAATAACCAAGTTGCATATAGCTACAAGCAGTTACGCATACCATTGGTCCACAAGGGAATCCGAATTTGGTTGCTAATTGAAGTAGTGCCGAAAGCCACACCTTTCCTGCTGTCAATTAAGACCATGAAGAGCTTAGGAGCTATGATAGACCTAGGGCAAAACACATGTTTTCTCAAGACACTGCAAAGGTCACTGTATTTGAAAGAAAACAAGAATGGGTTGTTCATGATTGACATGTCCGATCTTTGTCAACCTGATGTCAAGTCCAATGCAGCAGCTTTTGTCGCATCAAGTGTCTGTGCCCCGCCTCCAGGTCTGGAAAGTGAAATTCCTGCCAGTCATGCCGACCCGTCAGGAAGTGCTCGATGCTCTTCGCACAGTGGCAGAGGAAGTGTTAGCCAGTCTGAAGCTCCTGATGACCATCGTGTTCACCATGACCAGTGCGATCGATCCGAACCAAGAAGCCACGGAGCTCCAGATGAACCCTGTGAATCAGTTGATTCACGAAGTGGCCCAGCAACGTCGGACGATCGACCAGTTGGGGAATCTGATCCAAGCTCAGTTCCAACAGAAGCCACCCACATGTCCAGGACCTATAGTGAGCCCTGTGAACCACGTTCCAGGATCAGAAGATTTCGAATGGGAAGCTGAGATGGTGCCGTCACAAGGCCAAGCTGCATCAACGGTGCCAAATTCTTCCCAATCGATGCCTGCTGTGATGATGAATGTCAGAGCTCCCAACAATCAGCCTCCTCCAATGCCAGTGAGACAGCCCATGCCGCACGTGTCAATGACACCAAGTGCCCGACCACCAGCTGCAATGATGGGAAGCCCAGGATCGTCTTACGCAGCTTCCGAGATTGGAAGCCAATTGATGGTGACTCAAGCATCCCTCGAAAGCTGGGGAAACAAGATCGTGGGCTTTGGCAAAAAGCACCTGAGGTCTCGTTACGCCCATGTGTACGAGTCCGACCCAGGTTACATCAAGTGGATCTTGGCCAGAGCCGACAACCTTTCCGAGGATGTGGCGGATTTCGCAAGCTATGCCCGAGCTCGCAATCAACTGGAGCAATTGGCCAACAACCCGGTTCCATGAGAGGCATTTGGGAGGGATTTCAAGATTCTAGGATGTCACATAAATCTAGTTTTAAAGAAAGACAATTGTGGACTGAGATGCAACAGTCAGAATGTGGAAAGAGCTTTCACAAGTCAGAACAGTTGGACATCCTAGAAGTGTATGCGTTCCCTAACAGCATGTTGACCACTGTGGCACAAGAACATGGTTTGCGAGCAAGGAGGTTTACATATGAAGATGGGGATTTATCGACAGCTACTGGAAGAAGAGCTTTGTTTCACATCATCAAGACACAGAGACCAAAACATATTTGGCTTGCCCCGGAATGTGGTCCTTGGTGTGCCTGGAACCGCTTTAATTCCATGCGAAGCCTTTCTAGTTATGAACAAGTCATGCACCAACAGCGTCTTGCCAAAGAACACTTGGTATTGTGTAATGTGGTAGCTCAGATTCAGCATGATGAGGGTCGACACACCCATCTCGAAAGCCCCAAAACCTCCGGCGTTTGGAAGCAGCAGGAGATACAGCCGTTTTTGAAGCGTTCCATTCCGGCCCAGCTGGACCAATGTGCTTTTGGCCTGAGACATCCAAGTGAAAATCAGTTGATGAGAAAATCCACTCGCATACAAACCACCTCAGTTGAAATGTTTTCTGTTTTGGACTGCCGTGTTTGCAATCGTGAACATAGTCATAGTACCATAGCAGGAAGATGTCAGTGGAAGGGCCATAGCATTTCCGTGTCCAGGTTTGCTGCTTTCTATCCACGCAAGCTTGCGCTGACCATTGTCCGTGGAATCATGCAAACATCCCAAGGCCCCTATGAGGCGCCAATTTGCCATGTAGATGAAATAGAGCCGCCTGCCAAAAGGGCACGTACCAACTCTGGTGAAGCCTCTGCACCACACGACACCACGAACGTGTGGAAACCAATGTTTGAATTTCTACAGAGAAAACTTCCCAAATCAGGTGTTGTCACTTGGGAAGACCCGCAAGATGAAGTCTTCCAGGAAATTCAGAAACTGTTTCCACATGAGAACATTGGTGCAGTCAAAGCAGGAAAAGGCCTAGATCGTCTTTTGTTGGGCGAAGAGGCTTGGAGAGATCAGCTGCCGAGAAGACATAGCATAGTACAGAAAAGATTCACTCATGAAATAATTGACCTAGGACTTGAAGTTTGGAGTGAATTAACTCGGAAAAGGGCTTGTCGAAAAGAGGTGCCAAGCCATATCATGTTGTGTTTGTTTTCCAGAGATGACAGCCGACCTGATACACCTATAATGCCAGCAGCCGATCCCGCCAATAGATCAATTGAGACAAAAGCCGCTGAATCAACAGCCAGTCCACCAGTGCAGGTAGATGTGCCCAGCTGGACTCCTTTAAGTGCCACTGTTTCAGGCCCAAATTTCCTGAAACGTACTCGAGAGCAACAGTCCATGTTGCGCAAGATTCATAATAATCTAGGACACCCCACAGCCGAAAGACTGGCCCGACATCTAAAGGAATCCAAAGCACATGAACACCTGGTGGAAGGTGCTGCCGACTTTGTGTGTCCGTCATGCGCTGAGAGACACCCACCACAAAAGACTACTCCCGGCCAACTCAAAGACCCGAAGGATTTTAATGAAAGAATTCTTTTGGATGGTTTTGACTGGTGTAGTAAAAGGGGTATTCAAATCTATGTGTTCCATATCCTAGATGATGCTACCCGTTTTCATTTAGGTCAAAGGATAACCCGGGATACCCAAGCCTCCATCCGTACAACGAAACAGATGTGGATTCAATGGGCAGGATCCCCACAGGAAATACTACATGATCAAGGTGG
The DNA here is from genome assembly GCA_947184155.2 of Cladocopium goreaui. NCBI lineage: Eukaryota > Dinophyceae > Suessiales > Symbiodiniaceae > Cladocopium > Cladocopium goreaui. The sequence goes on along the minus strand of CAMXCT020002502.1, from coordinate 12,577 downwards.
AGAGTTTGTATCCCAGCCATGGAAAGATTTTTTGCAAGCCCACAGCATTCAGCCAGTGCTCACTGCCGCTCCGTGGCAACGTGGTCGTATCGAGAGGCATGGAGGTGTGATCAAGGAAATGCTTGAAAGAATGGACCATGCACAGAACTTCAACAGTCTAGCTGAAATAGATGAGGCTCTTAACCAGTGTTTCCGAGCGAAAAATTCTATGATAGTGAATAACGGATATAGTCCAGAACAAGCTGTACTAGGTAAGGCCTCTAAACTTCCTGGGTCACTACTCTCAGACGAAGAATCAACTGCTCATCACATGTGCCTGTCACCCGACCCAGCATCCGAGCAGTTTAAGCGAAGTCTTGAATTGCGGACAGCCGCAAGAGCAGCTTTCTGGCATGCTGACAATCATGCTGCAATTCGCAGAGCAGCCCTTCATAGGTCACGAGGTGTGATACATGAATGGCTGTGTGGACAGTTGTGCATGTTTTGGGATAAACGAAAAGCCCCGAACATATTGGAGAAAGGACGATGGTGTGGTCCAGCACAGGTAGTTTGCCAGGAATCAAGAACAATCATATGGATCACTCACATGAATCGGTTGTTAAGATGTGCCCATGAAAATCTCAGACCAGTTTCCATGCGTGAATTTCAAAGACACTCCACTTTTACAACTTCAAATACCCAAGAAGAATTGAAACAAATGGCACAACGTTTACAGACACAGTTGAAAGAAAAGAGTGGCATGTTTCAATACTCCGATTTATCTGAGGTGAATCCTCCAACAGAAGAAGAGGCAAACGATGGCAATAGCGAACTTTCGACCTCTCGACAACCAGAGGAAGAACCAATCAGACGCCAACGAGGTGAGATCGAAATTCCTGACGAAACCATGCACGACCCTGCGGTCGAAACGCCTGTTCCAGACTCCCCGTTTTCTTCCAATAGTGAAGAAAGCCCTGAATCAATGGTTCCAAGCCCGAGCCTGGCACAATCTGCTCCTGACACTGCATCATTGGACACAGATCAGTCGGAAAATGAAACTCCGAGTAACATGGAACCTGTGTATAATGCTGTTATCATCGAGAAGAATACCGAGACGACAGACTGTGTTCATGACGATGGCGCTCTTTGGTCAATGCCCGACCCTTGCGAAGCAGCGTGTGTGTCTTTTGAGTTTGAAATGCCAAAACAACAATTCCATAAGTTCCTCAAATCTCCCAAAGAGCACCTGCCAGAGGTCAATGCCGCAGCCCGCAAGTTTGGGAAAGAACTTGTTTACAGTGACTTGACACCCCAAGAGAGAGAGAGGTTCAAGCAAGCCAAGTTGAAGGAATTGAATTGTTGGTTGGATACTCAAACGGTAAGAACCATAGTTCGGGATAAAATTCACCCCTCCAGAGTTTTAGCCTCTAGATGGATACTGACTTGGAAGGAAGATGAAAATAGCGAAGATGGAAAGAAACCAAAAGCACGACTTGTGGTAAAAGGTTTTCAGGACCCCGACATTGGGGAATTAGCATCCGACAGTCCCACTCTCACCCGAGATGGTAGGATGTTATTACTCCAGACAGCTGCCAGCCACAAATGGTGTATTGAAAGCTTTGATATCACTACTGCCTTTCTACGAGGGAAATCCGATGATCGTCAACTAGCAATGGAACCCCCAAAGGAGTTGAGAGAACTGCTTGGAATGGAAAAACATCAGATCTGCCTACTAGAAGGAAATGCTTATGGACGGGTAGATGCCCCTTTGTTATTCTATCGCGAATTTCGGAAATGCTTAGAAGAAGTAGGTTTCACCGCACATCCCTTGGACAATTGTTTGTACTTGTTAAGAGACCCCAAAGATCCAAAGATCCTCAATGGGATAGTGGGTACTCATGTGGATGACGGTTTGGGGGCAGGTAACCACAAATTTAGCTATGCCCTACAACAACTTCAGAAAAAGCTTCCTTTCGGCTCACATGAAAAACGCAAATTCCGTTTCACAGGACTTGAAATAGAACAGTTGCCGGATTTTTCTATCAAAGTTAGCCAAGAAAAATATGTCCAAAGAATAACTCCCATAGACATCCCTAAACTCCGTAGAGCAGAAGTTGATAGCCCTATCACTCCACAGGAGTTAAATAAACTAAGGGGGATTTGCGGGAGCCTACAATACGCCGCAGTGCATTCCCGGCCCGATGTGGCCGCAAAAGTTGCGCACCTGCAGAAGGGTATTACCAAGGCGACCGTGCAAACTCTGCTAGATGCAAATCGAGTACTCAAAGAAACCCAAGAGTTTGCCAACACCTCTGTGATCGTACGTCCGATCCCCATGACGGAGCTCTGTTTCGCAAGCTTTGGTGATGCAAGCTTCGCTTCGGCCAAACAGATGTCAGCCCAGCAAGGGATTTTTATCATGGCATGCACACGGAAACTAGCAAACAATGAGACGACAGACTTCTCTCCAGTTGCATGGCATACCAAACAGATTGGTAGGGTGGTTCGTTCTACTTTGAGTGCCGAAGCATACGCTATGTCCAGTTCACTAGATAAGTTAACGTGGATTAGATGCATGTGGGGTTACATAAAGGATCCCTCTTTTGCTTGGCATAAACCTGAAAAGTCTCTTTGTGTAGAACCACCAGGGTTAATGATCACTGATTGTAAATCCTTATATGACTTAGTCACGAAGACTGCAGTGCCAAATTGCCAGGAGTGGCGTACCACCATAGAAGTCATGTTGCTGAAGGAACAATCAGCTAACCATACCCAATGCCGCTGGATCAGCACTGCTATCATGTTGGCAGACTGCCTAACGAAGTCCATGGACTCAACTTTCTTACGCACCGTTTTGCAGTTGGGAAGATTCAGAATCTACGATGAAGAAATGACCCTCAAACAGAACTCGAATCGAAAATATGGTGTCACATGGGTGAAACAATCGAACATAGAAAAGAGACCAGTGTGAGTTTTGTAACTTGCTGCTGCCGCATACACCTTCGATTGTTTCCTGTCAGGGGAAAGCACATTCATCATGTGCCTTTTGACTCGTGGCTCAAGGCCAATTTCAGCGAGATAGGGGAAAAATCTCGAGTGCCGCCATAGGATTGGTTGGAAGGTGAAGAGTGGACTCTTTTGGGATTTGGTTGGATAGATATACATTTTTGGTGTTGTGGACAACACTGTTGGAACGACTTTACTTTGGTTGAACATCAACTACTTTCTGGTGATCAAGGAGGACCTTGAACCATTCAGGTGGGAACTGTTATCAGTGGAGTTGTGATCTACGATCCAACGACATATATATATATATATATTACATCCATGGATAAATTATGACAATTCACTAACCTGAAACCAGGTTATTTTTTGATAGTTTCCCCTGCAAACCATCATTCCGGTGACGTCGCAGTGCGGTTGTTATAATTTATCCATATGTAATCATATATATATACATATTAACTTCGACATACTGTATATGTTGGTGTTAAGTGTACTGTATGTTGACATTTAGCATGAGATAGTAGAATGGGAAAATCTACTAAAGGTATTTCATATTAGGCAATACACACTGGATGTTGCATGCTAAATATCACATCTTACTGTGGATGTTAGATCTTGGATATCATATTTTGGATATATGAAGAACGATTAATATTGGCCTACACCTGGTGACAGGAGTGTGCTGCAGGAAGCGTTTGTTTGGACCGATGGCTCTGTGATTGACAATGACCACTTTTGGACGCGTACCTTGGGGCATGCTATTGTCGATGAGAACAGCTCAAAGGATTTTGCTGCAGCGTGCGTTGACCCTTGGGGGTGCACCGCCAAAGCTGAACTGCAGGCTGTGCTGTTTGCTGTCAAAATCTGCAAAAGCCATCTCACCATCACGACTAATCGTAACTCCATTCTTAAAGTGTGGCGGAAAATTGTCTTTGCTGGCGGTGTAGCTGAGACTCTTGCTTATGCCGACAATTGGCGTGACATTCACAGTTTGGCTCAACGTGATGGTGCAGTGCGTCTTCGTCTCCGGTGGACAAAAGCCCATTCTTGTGACAACCAAAATGTACTCAACATGAGCAAGGGCCAATGGTTGACCCACTTTTCTGACTCCCATGCCAAAGAGGCTGCACGGCGAGCGTATCCTTTTGAATTTGGCTATGTGTCTGCATTGTGGTTCCATTCGGTGTTGAGGCAGAAATGGTTGACACAGCTTTCCACAATGCTCAGCGACTTTACAATCGAAAATGGTGACAGCAATGATGGTTTGGAAGAGTGCGAGCCTGTTGTGTCTCGCCGAGACACATTGCGTGTTGCATTTCCACAATGGGATTGGGATGTTCTTCAATCCATCTATGTGTGGGCACCAGATCGTGTCACTGGCATTCCTGGAAAGTGGAAGTTTGATCAAGCAAGTTGGCACAGGACAGTTTCTTTCTTTTTTCAACTGAGATGGAGGACTGGAGATGATCAATCAGTGAGCAGCTTTGAGTTGGGCTACCTTTTTTGAGGGTTGGAATGCTGTGGCAACCACCCCTGGTCCAGGGTAGTCATTCCAGTAGCTTGTTGGCTGTTGTCAATTTCTTTTTGCGTGAGCAAAGGAAACATCACTGGACGAGAACATCACTGGACGATAACATCACTGGACGATAACTCACTGGAAGAATGATAAATATTGGATTTAAGTATTAGATATTAGACTCTGCTCTAGAGATAGAGACAGAGACAGACACAGCGACACAGACAGAGATAGAGATGCCATACCATACCATGCCATACCATACCAGTATAATGTCAAGTTCATATTAATAAGCACCCCCGAATTAATCAACACCCACATTCCAAAAAATGTTTGGCAATACTACTTTGGGTTGGTCCCTCCCTATTAAGAAACATGTGCGAACCCCTTATTGAACAGCACCCTGCGTGGAAATCCTAATTTTGCGGTAGTCAGATATAGTTATTTTTTTGGGGTTTTAATTGTTTGTTTGATTGTCTTTAACGGATGAAAAAAATTATGTTTTGAAACGATGTCCCATGCCCAATCTCACCATCTCACCCCATTGGGAGGGAGGCTGCCACTGAAAAGAGAAATCCTGGCCCATTGGTAGGCAGGTTGTTTATGTATGACAAGCCCTTGTTTTTCAATTGGGAGCGCGATTCTTACCTTCTTGGGGGGATATTAATACGCACTTGGCATTACATATTATGTATACATTAGATAGGGTAGGATAGGATAGGATAGGATAGATCAGATCAGATCAGATCAGATCAGATCAGATTTAGATAGGTAGGATAATAAGATAATATGAAAATATTATAATATGATAAAATGATAATTTGATAATATGATAAGAAGATAATACCATAATAAGATAATAAGATAATAAGATGATGATATAGTAAGATAATAGGATAATAAGGTTTTAAAAAATAATAAAATAGGTAGATAATACGATAGATAGATTATAAGATGGATAGATAATATGATAGATAGATAATACGATAGATTGTTAATACGATAGATAGGTAATAAGATAGATAGTTCATAAGATAGATAGATCATAAGATAGATAGTTAATAAGATAGATAGTTAATAAGATAGATAGTTAATAAGATAGATAGTTAATAAGATAGATAGTTAATCAGGTAGATAGATAGATAGATAGATCGATCGATAGATAGATCGATAGATAGATAGATAGATAGATCGATAGATAGATAGGTCAACTATGTATTTATACATATATATATATCCCCAGATAGAAAACTTCCACACCTGAAAATATTGGGGGCAATGTCATCTATTTCACATCGCCCTTCCCACCTGGCAGGCTCGATCTTCCTGGCTGGGCAAGGTGATGATCTCGGCCAAGAACCTCGGCTTTTTCTTTGAGCCCAAATGGGGGCGTGTGAATCCGAGATTTTCCGGACAAAAAAAAGTGAACAAACTAACTGAGCTTCAAAATGTTCTAGATCTCTGGATCTTTCTCAGCCCTGAAAATATTCACACTTGTTTCCCAACCAGAAATGTCATCAACATTCGAAAAACACATGTTGAAGCTCCCTGGAAATAAATTAAAGCCTACTTTGAGATTCACCATGCAAAAAGCAGGCCACAAAAATGCGGATCCACAAACTCTCACATGATGGGAATGGAGTAAATGATGGGAAAATATCTACAATAATGGGGAACTACATGGCCATGAAATCGCAAATTTGCAGGACATGCGCTAGAACCTGCCAGCTACACATCGCGGCCTCCTGAAAATTCCCCTCATTATGTCATTGGATTGGTTTTGTTGGGAAAATCTTAACCGGAAACCCATGGGTTTTTACCATCAAATTGTTTGGGCTTAAACCGGTTAAAATTTTCCCATCATCCAATTCTATGATTATGTGAAGGCCCTGCCAGATAGCCATTGACTGTGTGATCTACTGAGTCACGACTAGGAATACCAATGTCCTTCACATCAAGGGTAACTTTTTCTGGCACTCTGCCTGCAGGAAGCTGGCAGCGAACCCCAGAAGTTGAACGCAACATTTACCCACTGAGGGACAGCATCCAAAACCAGAACGAACGCTCCTCTGCCAGAGTTTGGGGGTCAGCTCCAACATCTCCGCTTTTGGGAGTTCCAGTCCGCCTGCTTCTCAAAAGAGCAGTGGCCAACCACCTCTGTGCTCGACAGTGGCCACAACCGAGTTCTGGCTGAGGCGAATTGACTGTACATGGCATTTCTCCAAGTCGAACCAACTAACGGGGCAGCAGTGGAAGCGAGGCAACGGATGTCAATTATGTGACAATACATCAAACATCATAAGATCAACACTTGATTCTCCGTCAATTGCCCTATTTTGTGGGATTGCTGTTAATATATATATATGATTATATATATATAGAGAGAGAGAGAGATAGATAGATAGAGAGAGAGAGAGACAGAGAAAGAGAGAGCAAGCGAGCGAGCAGTTACGAAAACATGGTCCAACACGTCAAAAATTGGTAGCTTCAAGGGATGTGAGAGTTCTTCAAGAGGCCTGACCCTTTCTGTGTGGAGCCAAGATTGCTGCCTCACGGGGAAAAGACACCCCTATCATTGGCACTGCGGTCGTAGCGCAACCGGCTCTGCGGTTCTCCGAACTGTTCAGAGCTGCCCCGCGATCACGGAATGTTCACGATGCGGTCCACCACGTCATAGATTTGTTTGGTTTTCCTGGGTCCGCCATCAGGCCACTGTGGCGTTACTAAAAAAAGCGTTACTAAAAAGAGCTACCCATCCAGATCCATTCAATTCTGAAGACCAAAACTGCCATTGCCATTGCGTGAAAACCGTGTCAGTTTCCCGATCGAAAATGACCCAATGACCCCCGAATCCCCATGGGATCTTCTCCCGATTCTCCCCATGAAGACTCCAAACGGCGTGCTACATCCCCGAATTTTCTGGACTCTCGGACACTGAACTTCATGGAATCCCAGAGAAAAGAATGATGATATAGTAACCCAAAAAAATAGACGAGTCATATCTTACTAAAATGGTGATTAATCACTTTTCGATCTTCTTGGGGATATATAACTAGAATACATAACAATCAGGATACTGATATAGAGGAATCCATCAATCTTGACGATCTTGAAACATGTACTGTAACATAGAGAAGACTTCACGGGGATGTATAATTTTAGTCATTTTAGTCAGTCATGTTGTTACTCCCCAGGAACAAGTTGTGTTCTTAAAGATGATTGAAGCTTTTCGGCAGGAACATTGGGGAAAATCTGAGGGAATGCTTGGAAGAACCGAAAATGCTACCATCTGGTTATGACTAACATAGCCATGGAAAATCACCATTTTTACTAGGTAAACCATCTATGAATGGGCCACATTTTCCATGGCTATGTTAAATAACCAGAGGGTACCCCCTAAAACATCCAATGTTCAGACCGTGCTGGAAGGCATCACGTTGGATGGCGCGCACCTCACAACGTGAGCACCGGTGTTCTGCCACGTGAAGCAGGCTTGACACAAAACCGTGAAAACATGGTTCCATTGTTTGGCGTACCAAGTTTTTACTCATACTACCCATATACTGAAATACAAATGGGTCAAGGACAGGTGGAATTTGGTGGGGCCTAACACAACGGCCATGTAGCATCTGGGTTGCATGAGCATGGCTTGCTTCCATCATCATCCCAACCCCCGAATCCCCGAATCCGGTTTCGCAAGGCACATCAACGCCTGGGATGTCCTTACACACTTGCTCCACGGTCCCAAAGAACTCCAAGAGCTCTTCTCCTTCCAAGATACCTCAGAAAGTTCCAACAGGCCGGATAACCCATCTTTAACTGGCGATTTTCCATACATAACTCGTGGTATACTGGGGTTATGGTTATTATCCACTTCCAAGCAGGAAGTTCCACCAAAACAACGAAACAACGACACGTGGCTCTGGTACACTTCGCACCCAAGGGACCGTTGCCATCCTCATCTGCCCGTGAGAAGGTTTCCAGCATTGCGGACACCAGCTGAATCTTGGATTGCGCAATCCTGGAGCTGAAGGAGCAGCGGAGCTAGTTGATATGGGTAAATCCCCAAGTTACATTGGTTGCTTATAGTAGGAAATCGTAGAATATGAACAACATATTAGTTTTGGTGCTGAAAAAAGAGGTTGCTGCAATCCGTGCTTACACTGATTCAATGCAAATAATTCACGAATCAAACAAACCTAATTGCCGCCACAATATGTTGTTGGCCTCGCTCCCTCCCTGGTTAGCACCACTCCCTCCCCGCAGGCTCTTTTAATTGGAAATACAATTCTTGGAGCAAATCTTTACAATTTTTGGTTTCACAAATGATTCATCAACCAGGGTTTACAAATTCCAAGTTGCACATACCCTCCAATGGTAATCGTAATTTTCGTAGAAAGATGAAATCGCATATTCGCTATTAGGATATCCTTGTGAGGTATTTTTAGAATCCTGTTTTCTACTAAAGTTAACACAAGATGTGACTTTGCAGGATTTTCGCTTGTGAAATTCCCCTTGAATCCTCCGGTCACCTTCCCCCAGGTCACCTTCCCCCTGTCTCCAAGAGTCTCGTGTTTCAGCATCTGTCGCGCCTGTTGGGCATTGCCCTCAAACCTGCGGATGTCAGATGGTCGCTGTAACTTGGCATGTGACGTCCAGAAGTTGGGATTCAACTCAAGACGTTGGTAGATCTGGTAGAATATCAAATTTTATTTTGATGATTGATGGGAAATGGGAGATGCTTTACCAACTTCATTCGCGGTGTCTGAGGATGTGATCCATAATGATGTGTCGAAAATGATGGCTACAGGATCTGGAGATCACGTTGAGATTCACGCAGCTGGTTTGTTGATCCCCGAAGTTTGTTGACCTTAAAAAAGGGAGAAATGGTGGAAAAAAACCATCTGTTTGCCTCCAAAAGGATCAAAAAAAATGATCTGATCTGTACATTGCAATTTATCCAGAACTTGATGATATCCATGATATCAAATGATATCCCACAAAGTATCCCAATGACTCAGAAATATGATCTACACCAACCATGAATCCCTTCAGACTAAAAATCCCCCAGCAGGGTTTATATCCTTTCAATTAGCCTAGCAACAACGGTGCAATTGTCATCCAAGTAGCAACCATCAACATGCATCGCCTGTAATCCTGGCTTAGAACCACCATCCAATTGGGTTCAATTACCAAAATATCCATAAACCCCGACTTCTCATACGCATCTGACCCCATCTGTACATCCATGTAAGAAAAAGGGAGAAAATGCCACGACAAGTACAAGTATCATTTTAAAAGGACCCTCAAGTTTTTTCGATTGAAATCATTTCAGGGTGATATCCCATGAAATCCCATACCCTCTGGCGATCAAACATGGCCGGTTGGGAAATCTTCTGTAAATGAAGGTGTTACTGAAACAATCAACTATAAACTATAAACTATAAATCCAAGATTTTCCATTGCCATGTTTGACTACCGGAGGCTCAATACAAATTCAAACTATTGTGCCTGGTCATTTTAGATTGTAAAAATGTGGTATGGTTACCCATCCCGTAATGGGAATCCAAACGTGCTGGGTATATAAATAACTAGATGAAGATGGATTGATGATCATTTTTCAAGAAGAGGGCAGCTCACCCAAGTTTTGACGGAATCCTGCGCGAGCGAAGTCGCAGCACCAACGCCCCTTCCCGGTTAAGGGGGGTACGAGGTGTCAGAAGGGTAGTCCGAGAATGAAAAGAGAGGGTGAACCATGAATCTGTACAACACGGATCAAGCCAAGCACAACTGCAAGCGGTTGACACACGGCCAAGGCAAGCACTCTGCAAAAAACGCGTGGTAAGCAAAGGAGGTCAACGACAAGCCAAGCAACCTCAAATTTGGGAATTTTTCATTGGTCTCAGGGCCACGTCAACATGACACGAGCAAAACACGCTGTAAGGACGACAACGGGCAAAGCCACATGTTGGGTCAAGCCACAAGTCAAGCTGGGAACACATTACCTGTCATTAGTTCATCTCTTCTCCACCGTTTTCACTCTTGAGCTTCTTTGGTGGATTGTCTTTGTTCTGTACGAGCCAGGAGCCACCAAGGTGCCACCAAAAGTCTTGTGGAAAGCTAACACGCATTCATGGTCAACATCCAAGGCAAGACAAGTGAAGATGGGAAACTAACCCTGGCAAGAATCTTGAGTCATGGCTCCACCCCGAGAAACCACCGCAGAAAAGTCCAATGACCTGGTGCAAGCCATCGGCACGACCTGTGCGACATTCTGGGGCCGGCATCACACCACCTCCATCAGAGGACACATCCAGCAGGCCAGCAAAGACAAATGCCTGAAGACAAATCACGGATTTGCAACCTTCAACAGCACACGACCACTGGTCCACGGTGACCATCAGCAAGTACCTGTCTGTCACATCGTGAGGGCACCTTCCACGTGTCAACCTAAGTGACCCAAATTGGTCCCGAACCAAGCTGTGGCGAGAATCCACACGGCAAGCCAAGAAGACACAGGACGTGCTCATCGAAACAACTTCCAAGTCAGTCAAGATGTAAGTCACTCGGTAATGGCATGGGCACGCAACAGGCGACGGAGTGAGGTACTTCATCATTTGGAAGAATGGCCCAGAAGTTAACTCCATGGCTCAATTGGTGGAGCGCCACACCACCCCTCCCACCTCGCTTCGAGGAAGCTTGAGCCTTGAGGCTACCCAAGTTTTGACCACGGCACATAATGAATCTATATCCGCAGAATCCATAACTTCTCGTAAATATCCCATGGGTGTCCACTAAATATCCACAAAAACACCCGACAATATCATATAAAATATTGATATCCATAGAATCTAACATGTCATTTCAATATTATCCATATGAATATCAATCGAAAAAAATAAATGTAATTATCGGAACAAAAGGACCATTTAAAATCATACAATATCTAGATCATTCTAGATCTATATCAATCCCATCTTCCAGCGCTTCCCTTCTCATCCCACAAAATATCCATCAAATGTCCGGTTTCCCAAAAGGGTGGTACCCCCAATCATCCCATGTTATTTTTGGATCCAGTTGTTCCCCCTCCCTTTTGTTGTACCCTCTGGTAAACTAACACAACTATGGAAAATTGCCATTTATAGTGGATTTTCCAATGAAAAATGGTGATTGTTCATAGTTATGTTAGTTTACCAGAGGGTATTTTCCGAAAAAAAAACTCCACCCCAACTCCGCGAAAACTCCTCCCGCCTGCTTTGAAGATCCTGCAGACCTTTCTCCGTCAATCGCAGCGCTGAGACCTCCCGGCGCAGGTTCTCCACGATCTGCCGGAGACGATCGTTCTCCTCCTGGGCGAAAACCGACCGACACATGGGGACCGGGAGCTGCAAGGAATGGACCATTCGGGGAATCAACTGAGTCAACCATGGGAAAAAAAAACAAAATGAGATCTATCCATGGAAATGGGGGCAGAATTGGGTCTTTTTTCGATTGAAAATGAGAACATCAAAAATTGGGATCCAATCAGTTGTGCGGTTCTTGTCGAACAATCTGGGCGAACAAATTGGAGGCTTGAGCATGGAAAACTAGTGATAAATGAGAATTAACCATGGAAAATGCCGAGGTTGCCAAGAAAATACCAGTAATCAATGGATTGATGTATTTTTTCTGTTAGGAAACAACTGGAAACCATGGGTTTTGACCCCATTTGCGGAGGTTTCCCACCAGTTCCCCACCAATTCATCGACCATGGGGTTCGAAGGGTTCCCTGCACCTTTTGGGTTTCTTAAACCTCTGTAACCCTCGGCACACACACACACATATATATATATATATGTGATTATGTGTGTGTGTGTTTGATTCACCTATAAATTCATCAACTTATTTACTTCTCTATTTATCTATCTATCGTTTCATTTTGTTTATTTCATCATGCATTTATATATTTTTTCCATCCACCCATCCATCCATCCATTCATTCATTCATTTCATATCGTATCATTTCATTTCATTTCATTTCGTTTCAATAAATTCATTCATTTCATGCATGCATGCATGCATGCATGCATGCATTCA